>KK113100.1:37150-69913 GCA_000611955.2 Stegodyphus mimosarum | reverse complement strand
CTTTGTTTTAGTGAAAGTGAAGAAATGTATGTATACTTCATGAAAATTAGTTTTAAAAATAATATTTTATGTATTTCGATCAGCATATTATGTAAATAAAAAAAAATCATTGAGCAGAATAGAAAAGTAGACAATCTACAGCAGTTGCACATTTTTAGAATATTTGTTGAAAAATATTAAAAACTAAATGAGAAAATAATAATTAAAAGTTAGTTGTTTGGCAGCAACTCTTCCGCCCCCAATCTTAAGTCATCTGCTTTAAATTTGTGCATATAAATGTACTTTAGATCTAAGATTATGCTTGTAATTAACATTTTGCAATGCAAAATAACTATTATTATTCTTAATAAAGGGTAGAATTGCTAGGCTTTGCATTTACAAAGGAAAAGAATATCGAAAAAGATGTACTTTTAGTTATTTCAAATGTAAAGCTTTTGTCTCAGAGGAAAATCCTTTGATTCAAAGGGAAGTTTTAATTCTTTGAATATTGTGTTTAAATATCTATTGATCTATATTAAATAATATTACAAGTAAAATTGTAAGCCAAAGGCACCTTTTGGCAAGGAATATCACTGAACAGAATGTGCACCGTAGAACTCTTTTATAGTTTGGTATAAATGAAAATTTTTTTTTATGAAACAGGTATTTATCTAAATGATTATAAAATCTCTGCCCCTCCCCCAAAAAAAATTGGACTGGGAAGTCATATGAGCTTTTCTCAAGAATTTGTGGAACGTTTCAATAAAGTATTTATGAGTGGTTTTTCATACAGATGGAAATATAAAGTTGAAAAAATTTATGGAAAATAACTTTTGATATCAGAGTAATGTTTAAATTCATATAATATAAAAAGAGGTTCAGTTTTGCTATTTGAATATTAACTGCTGCTAATAAATTTCATAGACAAGTGTTTACTTAAGTGATATAGCTAATTTTGGCAGAAATCTGTGTACTGGGAACTCTGGTTCTCTTTCTCTTTGGGTAAAAAGTAAACAAACTTCGTGGAGATGATTGTTCTAATGTATGACAATTTTATCCATGCGTATGCAGTTATCAGTGTTAACTGCATGGGCCAAAAGTAAATTAATAGTATGCAGAGTTGCCAACTCTCCCGATTTAGGCAGGAGACTCCCGATTTTTGACCGTTTTCCCGCCAACCCGATTTACAATATATTCCTGCCGATTTTCTCTTATTCTTAAAATTTCTCACAATTTTTATGTAGCTTGGCTTAATACTTCGCTATTTGCATCCCCAAAAAAGTGATTTGTAGTGCCTGAAAGCACCTTGTTTTTCTCTCGGCTGCATAGAAAGCCAAAGTAATTTCAGCAGTGAGAAATCACAGCGCGCTTCTGCTTTGTGAATGAGAGCACGTGTCTCCAAAAACGTCATGTTCCATTTCTCCAAAGAGCATCGAGTGTCATCTGGCACATATTAGCCAATGAGCACAAAGCAGGATCGAGGTTGTTATTTTGTTCATCTTGTCGCTAATTTGTGTGAACGTACGTGCTTTCGAGAAATAGTTTAAGAAATTACAGTATTTGGTATTAGTTATGTCTGCGAAAAAGGTAAAATACTCAGGTGCTTTTCAAAAATCGTACACAGATGACTTTCCTTCTAATATTTCCTCAAGGAAATGTAATGAATTTGCGACGTGTATCATTGTTCATTGTGATTTTTCGATTTCACATGGTGGAAGGCCAGTGTTCTCAAACATATTCGTACACAAAAACAAGGACAACATGAGTAGTATTGATGAAAACAAAAAGTTAATTTTTTCAACGGAAACAAAAGACCAAAAAGTTATTAATGCAGAATGTACTGTTTGCATTTAAGAATTAGTAACTGAACTTTCAGATATTAATTAGTGGTGATTTGAAGTTAATTCATTATTAAAAATTGTATTTTTATCATTTAAAAATCTTTTGGTCATTGAAAATAAATCTCCCGATTTTTGAGCGTCGGAGGTTGGCGAGTATGAGTATGGCTGTTTGTGAAAAGGATTCTGCTTTCATCAAACAAATTACCTATTCTCATAATACGATCTATTTTTACTTTTCGGTGTTATGTATTTCCACGAAATGTTTTTTGTAGGGATGTATAATTTCCCATGTGAACTAAAGTATTCTCAATTATTTGACAATATTCCATGATTTTGGAAGAGAATAACTTCTCTGTCTTTAATTGTCCAAATCCATGTCACTGAATCTGAAAACATGTGTGAAAGACATTAAAGCTAATGCAAGACAAAGGGTGATATTGTTCCTGATAACGAGTAATATGCAGTTACTTACATCTCTTTATTCATAGTGCCTTGAAAACAGTGGGGCAGCTTCATCATGATAAAACTAACAACCATGCATCCAAATCAGCCTCTAAATAAATCGTACTGTTTTGATGTCTGCTAATGTTTTTTAAGACATTACCATTCCTTCAGGTATTGGATGTGCAGAGAAATGATACTCAAAATATTTATAAAATATATATTTTTTTCATGCTTTAAGGCATTAACTACAATGCAGGGAATTGATTCTAAAAAGGTGAAAAGACCCTTTGTATAATATGTAACACAGATAACACATTTATGCAAAAGCAGGGTGGTTTTAAACTTAAAATATTTAAAACATTGGTTTTAAACATGATTACATGATTTTTTTACATGATTATTATCATACATGATTTTACTGTACATGATTAATACACATGATTTTTGGTAAATTAGAATGGTTTAAAGAGAAAACACACATATTATTAATTTATATTGAGAAATATTTTGAACGTTTCCTGCCTTCAGCAAGTACTCCCTAAACAGAAAAATTATGTGATTGAGTAAAATATCCTTATAAAAGTAACACCTGCATAGTATACTTTTACCTTTCAAAATTTGGAAAATAGCTAGTTTTAAAAGTAGGTGTCTGTTATCGGCCAATGCGAATGGCTAGAAATACAACAGCATGCTTGAATATTTAAGCCAGGTCTTTCCAATGGGATTGAGATTCACATCTTGGGAGTTGAAATTTGAAAGAGGTCTGTGATGATCAAAAAGTCAGTAGCTTAATATACACCAAAAATTTATCGACATAATGAAGATCGCATTGATTATAAACAAAAATGTATTTATAAAATTTATAGTTAATTGTTTATTGCTATGAAGTCTTGTTCAAAACCCATGCGTACACTAAGATTTGGAATATAAAACATATCCGAGAGAAAAGTAACAAAATAAAAGTTATTATTGAAACAGTATTGATTTTTCCTGCTTCTTAACCAAGTGGAAGCAGACTGTAGTCAAGTCTACTATGAAAGACAAGAAACAAGCTGTTAATTTTTGAATGATTTGATTTATTTTATGCTAGATATTAAAAAAATTTTCAATACGTACAGCACAGCCATCCATTATCAAACTTTCATTCAATTAAAATCTGATTTTTCTAAAAACTTGGTAATATTTGTAAAATTAAAAATAATAAAACTTTAATAAACAATTTTTTCAGAGCTTTACTTAGTATTCTTAGTCTAATTGTTATATGTGTAAAATCACTTGTATGGGGATTATGTTTATGAGAAAGTATAGCAATGTTGTAGAGAAAACTGTTAGCAGGTTGATGAAGAAACCTATTCTTTTAAAAGGGGTCAATACAAGAAAAAGGGTTGGGAATCTCTGGTCTTTACCGACACTTTCTTTTTGTCATATAGTTTACAAAAGGAGTCAAATCATCATGTAAAACTGACCTAACCTGTATATTCTTTATTGTTTGTTGACTTTATTCAAGGCATCTACTTCTTTTTTTGCTCATTAGAAAAATTTGTTAACCATACTTTTGCTTTTCATTTTGACTCATATGAAGAAAAATAGTATTTGAATTTATTACGCCAGCTAAAAAAATTATACTAATGTATTTCTTCTGTGGCTGTACATGCCTACATGTAAAAAATGTAGGATGCATGTACATAATGTGTATGCAAATTGTGCATATATTTATTCACCCAATAAGCATGTTATATATATAAGTGTATAGTTTCACAAAAGTATTTTTCAATAAAAATATTATCTGATTTTATAATTTTATTTTAAGGTGAATGGTTTGTAAGCTAATTTAATTGCTTAGTTTTAATGATCAACTGTTAGTAACTTTGATGATAATGCATGATCATAGGAGAGATTTTGATGTGCGAGTTGCCCCCCTCCCCATCCAGAACTGAGTCATTATCATTGTGTAGTTTTTTCTGTTTATTTATATTGCAAATGCTGTTAGAAATGGCCTTGTGTTTTTGTGTTAAAGAAATTATTGTTTTTTTAGGAGTAAATTGATAAATTTTAGTTTTTTGTTTAAATGTTTGCAGGAAGAGCAATATGCAAAATGGATGGCAGCTTGTAGGCTTGCTGCCAAAGGAAAAACCATGGCTGACAGTTCATATGATTTGGAAGTGAAGTCTATCCAGGATTTCCTGAATATGCAGAAGCCAGCTCCTGCTCCAGTGATTAGCCCATCACAAATTGATATCAATCCTGATGATATGGTTGCTCCACGTTTCATTAAAAAATTGAAGAGTCAAAAGGTATGTTTTTGCCTCTAAATATGTGCTTACATATATAAAAGTAAAGCATGATCTGTGTACAGTAAAGTCCCGCAAACTCGACATAACGTGGACTGAGAGAGTGTTGAGTTTCTGAAAAGTCGAGTTTTACAGAATAAGGAATGGGTTTTTCAGAACTCTTAATATTTAACTGTAAATTACTCTAGACATTATAGCACAGTATTGGACATGCAAAAGTACAACATGCAGTTAAATTAATGTTGATTTTTTTATGTCAAGTTCTGGCACAATAGGAATTATAAAAAGAACAAATACCCTAAAATAACTGAGTTAAAAAACTTACATAAAAAATGAAGAAAAATTATTAGTAGTTCTTGGTGAAAAAATATCATGTGATGGTAAATTATCTCTCACATTCATTCCATCGTCATGCAGCTTCATCCCTTAGGCGGAACAAAATGTCCATACCAGATGTGCTTTGCCCCTGCATTCCTTCAACAGCCTTCAGTCCATCACTATGGGTAATCATTTTAGCTTTGCTTCAATCTCTTTGTTTTCTTATTCATCTTCATTTTTATCCTTATTTGTCTTTCACCAGTGTAACTATTTCTGCATGTCCTAAAATTTCACAATTTTCATCTTGTCCCATCCATTCTTCGACATCACAATCATTAACTTCTCAGCGTGGAATTTTCTTAAGTAAGTGAACTATTTTACAATCTTCTGTCTCTTTTCTGTTTTGAAATCGTTTTAGCAGCTTTCTCCAGGAATGAACGTGGCTTATCTGCTCGATTTCACTCCAAGAATGAGCTATCCATCCAGCATATATATTTTATTCAGTGTCTCGATCATTTCACATTCTTCCTCATGGTTAGGACAAGAAATAAAAGAAGTTTATATCTGTATTTTTTCTTCATTGCCTCCAAAACACCCTGGCCCATCGGCTAACACACTGAAGTTTTGTTAGGAGGGAGAAATGTGGTTCTTATATCTTTGTCTTGTAGCTGTTCTGCATCAGAATGAGATGAGGCATTGTCTAGAATGAGAATCGCCTTCCTTGGTAGATTTTTTGATTTTGAAAACTTTTCCACCAATGGAACAAACTACTGATGAAAGGAATCATTAAATATCGTTCCATTCATCCATGCGTTTGACTGATTTTGGTACCAAACAGGAAGCTTATAGTTGGTTTCGTCCCAGTAGTGTATTTTTTTACGTTTCTAAACACCCAGGGATTTTTTTTATTTGCCTATAAGCACTAATTTGGGTTTATGGCTGCCTGTTGCATTGCTGCGTGCAAAGATTGTGCTCTCTGCTTGCTTCTTTTGTAGCGAGGTGTTGATTTTCTTCCCTGGATGCCAACATTTTCGAAGGTAGCATTTGAAAATTCAGACCAGTCTCATCACAGTTATAAATTATCTCCAGATATATCCTCCTTTTCAATTAGTTTGTGGAAATTATCCTTAATATTGTAGCATTTTCTAAGTTGGCATATAGCTTTTCCAAACAAATGTTTAACTGCAGCATTTTCTAAGTTAGCAGATAGCTTTTCCAAACAAGCGTTTAACTGCCTGATGCCGAACCACTTTTTTCATCTGTCGGTTTTTCCATCTGTCTAGTCTGTCCAGCCAGCACTAGCGGTAAATCCAGGCTTATAAAATTTGTCCTGAAATGGGTGTTCCCTTTGCTGCCTGAACCACAAATAAAAGTGCCTCACTCTCTTTTTCATATTCACCACCTTTCATACTTTTTCTTTCCTTTTAACTATACATACATGCTCTTCTCACACACTAAAACTCTATTTTGGACCTCTTCTTTTTCCATCCCAACAATGTAGTCCATCCCAACACCTAAATCCATTCTAATTTTGTTTACACTTCCCCTTTGTCCAGTCTCTTTAAGGCATGTAGTTTCATTTCCATTGTCACATTAGTTTTTCTTTTCGAATGACATTTTCATTTCACAGAATATGAAAAGTTTATGAAAATATGTTAACACTTATATGCCTGGATGTGAAGGAAAGAGGAACAACACCTGCAATGA
Organism: Stegodyphus mimosarum; assembly: GCA_000611955.2. Taxonomy (NCBI): domain Eukaryota; kingdom Metazoa; phylum Arthropoda; class Arachnida; order Araneae; family Eresidae; genus Stegodyphus; species Stegodyphus mimosarum. The sequence goes on along the minus strand of KK113100.1, from coordinate 63,333 downwards.
AGTGGTGTGAGTATAGTTTGGAAATAAAATGCAGTCACAGAAATTCAGACAAGTCTCCTAACGTTTCGCAGCAATAGAAAGGAATGTGAGCCTGTGGCTAGTATTTTAATTTCATAAAAATATTTAATAAATTTAATAATAAATCAAAAGTATTGCTTTTCTAAATTTTAGATGCTGTAGAAATTATGCAGTGAATAATATTAGCTCTCAGTATAATTTGTTTAATATGATAGCTATGTTTAGTAATCCTCTGAAAAAGACTGGAATGAAGAAAAATGTTTTAAAGCATTAATTTTTCCGTTCAAAAAAGCATATTATTTAACAATGAAGTATGTATCAGCTTTTTTTTCCATCAGATCTTCTCAGTTCTTTGTGTCACATTTTGCATGCTATTCTATTTTTTAATGTGTGTGTGTATATATATTATTAGTATCAATTATCTCCTTGGAAATGAAGAAAAACATCTATTGTAATTTGGACACTGTTATGAATTTTGTATATGTTGAAATAACTTTAGTGAAATTATGTATGAAATTGTAATATCTTTTGTTGTATAGTGCAGCAAGAAAAGTTAAAAAAAAAAAAAAAAACAAGCTGTGCTAGAAAAATAAGATTGCAGAGGCAAGTCTATTTAACATTGAGGTTAATGGCTATCTTGTTAAAGTGGCAAGATATCACCTAGATGGAAACAAATGTTTGGCCACCAGATTTGGCAGGAAGTCGCCAAACTTTGTGACCATTTGAAGACATTTTATTCAGATCCCTGTATAACTGTAATTTGTACTGTAATGGATCCCTGTATGTAACTAACCATATTCGGCCTCTATATTTAACTTTAACCATATATGCTTTCTGGTAATTTTGAGAAATGGAAGGTGCTAGAGATTTTACATTGGTTGGAGAAAACTATATAAACCAGCGAGAGCATCAGTTCTTAATTGTTAGTTCAGGATCGACTCCCGAGTATTGAGATATCCGTGAGAGCTTCACCTTTTAGAGCGGTTTGCATTGCACTTTGTTTAACATTCTTAGTAGTTTGAAGTGTAACCGCTGATTGTACTCTGTGTTAGTGAGGAGAGCTGTGTGACTGTTTCTTTTTGTGGAAAGTTCGAGAACCGTAAAGTGTTCCTTTTGGTGTAAAAATATTTTATCAAGGTATCATCAGTTCTGTGTGTATTCAGTCTATTATGAATCCGTACACATCGCTTATGTGGTTATATTTGCCCTTATATGTAATGCATCGGATAAAGATTTCCCTTTGTAATGAAAAAGGCTACAAAAGTTGGAAAGGAAAAAAGAAAAAAAAGATTCTCTGTCAATCTTATATATATATGAAAAAAGCCACTGCAGATGTTCATCAGATTAAAAATAAAAGAAAAATATATTAAGAGCTGTATTTATTGCTTTGTAATTAATTAGTTTGTTTACAACAGACATTAAATTTGAAAGTTAAATATCTGCTGCTTTGCCTGCTTTGCATGGCTGTGCATGGAAGTTAAAGATATTTTGTCTTGAGCAGTAGCAACACATAATTATTAAATACCTTTGTTTATTGATGAAATCTGAAAGTTAAATATCATACATTTTGTTAAATAGCAAAACACTAGCATTTGGAAGACAAAATGTTTTATTCAAGCACTAGTAGTGCATCCCTTTTAAAGTGCTGAATTTGTTAATCAGAAGTTCATTAAATTCAAACAAAACATGAAGCAAGTAAAACACATGTGTAGAGTTTGGGGTTTGATTTGTATATGTTCAGGTGCAAAGCTATGTACACTCAGAATTTGGTGGCTTTAAGTACCACTGTCTTTCCACAGTGTGATGCACCCACATATAAATTCATTTTTTAATGATAGAAATACATATGTAAGTATAATATTTATTAATTTATTATAATTATTCATTGTAATTTCATTCTAGTACAGATTATGTCTCTCGTTTCTTTATTTTATTATGTGACTGAGGTGACAATAAATTGTCATTATGGTGCAGTATAAAATATTTGAGAATTATGGTGCAGTATTAAAATATTTGAGCAATCATAAGTATTAACTGTAAATTTATTTTTAAAAGTATAGATGTATGTACTATTACGAAAATTGTGATTAATAGAAATTTTTTATAGTTCAAGTTGTAAAAACTTCTATTAATTTCAAAATTTCCTTTAAAAATGAATTTAAAATTTTCATTATTCAGTTTTTCTGTTTGCAAACTTTTATCCATCTTAATATTATTTATAAATAAATTTGTTCTTTAGAGAAAAAAAGCAATATTCTACTTAGAATGAAATGTATTAATTTTATGTGTTTGATATTTGATTAATACTTTTAGATTATTCAACGAATATTGGAAGCTCATGCAAATGTGAAAGATCTCAATCTTATAGAAGCAAAATTGAGCTACATTAAGGCCTGGCAAGCTCTTCCAGAATTCGGCATCTCTCTCTTTGTCGTGCGATTTGATGGAAGTAGGAAGGATGTAAGTGTTTCTAATTTTATAAGCAATTTTATTAATTTTAAATTACATTTTATCTCTGCACATAGCTTCATCCTATTATTATAAAGTGCATTTCATGCTGTATTCATAAGACATTTCATTGTGACTAATAAAACTTTAATAGAATATGGTTATTTTTATTTGTTGTACTGTAGGGGTAAGCTTTCTTATGGCAAGTATAAATGGGATAGGAGTGGTTTGGAAGTTGTATGCTTTTGCATAAATGCTGTACAGAATAGCAGGAAACATATGAAATGATGGACTAACTAATCATAGGTTTTAAAAAATATTTGACCAGTATTATATGTAAATGGGAACATAATGAAAGTGTGCATTTAGCTGATAATTTTTGTCTCTTCCATATCAACAGAACACTTTATATACTCTATCCACATGTATAACATAGATATAATCCACCATCAGTAATTCTTCTACAAAGACATCTTCCCATATGCAGCGAGCTCTTGATATTCTTTGTTAGGTTCAGATAAACACACTTTATATGATGGTCTGTGTAGCTGAATGTCAGTGGTTTTCTTTAATTCTAAGTAATGGTGAGTATTTTGTCTTTGGAGACAGGCAGCAGACAAGGACTCCTTTTTAATTACCCATTTAAATATGTGATAGAAAAGAAAGTATACAAATAGTGCTAAACATCTTGAAATAAATTGTGTCAAATGTGTTGAATTGCTCTACATGCAGTTGAAAGAGAGCATCTAAAATACCTTAGCAGAAGTTATCTGCCAGACTGCTTCCCCCCCCACCAAAAAAAGTCCCTAAATGCTTTATTTGATAAACAATAGATTGTGAGATGTTGCCCTCACAAAGAAGATTTAAAAAGGGGGGAGAAAGAAAATAATCTGAAAACTTTCAGATTTTATATTTGTAACTTCTTGCTTAATTTGTTCTACTTAAATACTTCAATGCTTTTATAGTAAATTCAACTAATGAGTATGGCTCAAATAAAATTAAACATTTATTCAAAAGATTCGCATCACACTACACCAACACAGCAACACGTGCATCACAGCAATAGACAGATAGCATGAGCATGACGCAGTTACAGTTATATCAAGTATACATCACATGAACACAATTACAGTTATTTTAAAATATACATCACAATATTATCAATGTCCTTCACAGTTGCCGGACCTCACTTTGTTAGCTTTCTTCCTGTGGGATTACATAAAAATCAGGTGTATGCAAGATCCACATACAAGTCTTCTGGATGTATGTCATTATATTACAGATTCTTGCAGTAGTGTGGCACCTTCCATGCAGAGAAATGCGCATGCAGAATTATCTTATGAATACAAACAGTACTGTGAGCAGTGGCGAACTTTTTGAACATTCTCTTACATTAACTTGCTATCACTGTGTGACAGTTTGCTTTTTTTGTGTGTGTGTGTGAGAGAGAGAGAGAGAGAGATGTCATCAAACTGTATTGACGTAAGTTCATATTTTAATGCAATAAAAAAATGTGTATTTCTTAATACCTATGGCTATTTCTTTCAAAAGTTTGCACAAAGTGAAGCGTCGTTTGTGAACATCTTTGGCTATATAAGTGACAATTTTTCTTATCCGTGTGAACCAAATGTCGTTTTGTATTAATTAATTGATGCTGTAAAACTGTCTAACCACTGCTGTCGTTTGCATTAGGTTGGGCGTAGTCTCTTTGCTATACCATTACTTGCATAGCTGTATTTCTCTCCGTCTGTAAGAATTTTCAGGTTAAAGGGACTTTCCTATGCACTCTGTATATTGCATGTGAAATAAAACCTAATGATAATGAAATTCTGACAAAATAAATTGCAGTTACCTATTTTTAAAATTTTTCTTTGACCCTTTCAAGCGTCTGTTGAAACTGTGTGTTAAAACTGTTTTGTATAACTCAAATGATATGTCATGAAACTTTAAATATCAGTTATGGAACACCACATGTTTTTCACATGCTATTTGCTACTTTAAGACACGCTTATTAATTAACGTTTATTACAATCTGGGCTTATAATAATAATTATCTGGAAGTAAACTGTGGGGCCATTATGACATTCAACAGATATAGCTTATGTCTAGGTTATTACAAAAGTTATTCTGTGCTTTCTTTTGAAATTAAAACACTTTCATCTAAAGAAGACTGCATCTTCAACCTAAATAGTGTTTCACTTGTATGAATGTATCTTCAATGTAAATAGTGTCTCGCATGTATGAAATGAATGCTGTCTATATCATTTTATTATATATAAAATAGAAACATAATGTTAATTGAAGGTAAAAAATTTAGTTAGTTTTTGTTTAAGTCAGACAAGGTCCGAAAGACTGTTGACTCTAAGAAAGTCGAGCAGAAGGAGAGGATTGGTATAACTACTCTCCCTAGAGAAGTCCATACCGACCTCGACCAAAGCCTGATGTTCTCGGCACTTGGTGCATGTCGAAAAGATTTTCAGGTCCTCCTTGAAAAGAGAAGTCAGTGGTCACATAAAGTGACCACTGGCAATACGTCTCAGTGCAGTCTGGAAGCTTCTGTCACACTCAAGGTTTAGAGCTCAGCCAGGTTTGCTAGCCAAGAACCAGTGATGGTGATGGGCACAAGCCATTCCACCATGATTTGTGATTTTTTCAGAGAGTGTAGTTCCAGATAGAGGGCGGAAGAGGAGGGATTTAAAAGACCACAGCCGTCCTTTGCTAATTTTCCTGCCATTTTGTTGCTGTAAAGATCCACAGGAGAGGGATCTGCTGTAAATGGATATCATGGTGCTGGGAAATTAACCGTAGTTTTTGTAGACTGGAAATACGGATTTTGTTGCCTACAAGAATCCAGTTATCAAGATCTTGTAGTGAACTATGGCTATCAGATAAAATCCATAGGTCATCAAAATTCTCTTCTGTTAGTATAGCCTCGAGCCCCAAATTGATTGTTCTCAGTTCATACCTAAAGTTATGCAAAACGACAACTAAAAATTTCATTCATGTATAATATTGCTTGTTTATTAATGCTAGAATGAAATGAAGTTCATTATGTATATGTTATATATTCATTTATATTTTATATTTATTGAATTTCGTCGGTCACATAAGCATGTGGTCATATCAAGTATGCCAAGTTATGAGATTTTTTGTTGCTATTTTAAATACTTTGTTTTAGATACTAACTAGAATTGATAATATTATTGATCTGCAATTTAAAAAAATAGGCTTAAGAATTTTTTTTATGAATTTAAATTTAAAGAAATGTATAGCCATTTTGGTAGACATATCCTTAAGTGTTACAGAATACTGTGCTATTTTGTTGTATTTATTTATATTATAAGAATATTCTTTTGTGGATAGGAACTGCTTGGTATTGCTTTCAATCGATTGATGCGGATGGATCTTGCAGCTGGAGACCACATCAAAACCTGGCGTTACAACACAATGAAAGTGTGGAATGTTAACTGGGAAGTAAGGCAGGTTCGGGTGCAGTTTGAAGAGGAAAAGGTTGCATTTAGTTGTCTATCGGCTGATTGTAAAATTGTGCATGAATTCATCGGTGGTTACATTTTCTTATCGATGAGGTCAAAAGATCAAAACCAAACACTTAATGAAGATCTCTTCCACAAACTGACGGGAGGTTGGGTTTGAATATATTTGAATTGCACTACTAAAAAAAATTCGAATTTTGTTCGAGTTTTATGATAATGTTCAGAATTGAGCTTTTGTTGAAATATCTTTTTATTTTAGCACAGCGTTTTGTGTTGTTCACAGTGCATTAATTTTTCTAGAATAATATGTTTAATGCTGTTTTGTATGATTATAAAAAGGCTAATCATTTAAAGTTGAAAAAAAGTTTAAATCTTAAGTATTTTATTACGATACATATCTTTTGTCTATTACTTCATATATATAAAGCAGTGTATTTAAAAATTATTCTTGTACACACAAAACAAACAATGGGAAGTATATTCAGTTTTATGTGAAATACTACATTTGTTTGTACAAGACTGCAAGAATTATTTTTTTATTGTGTATGGATGTTGAATTTGATACCATATTTGTCAAATACATATTTGTCTTTCCCCTGTTCTTAGGTGGAGGTTTATCAGTTCCCATCAATGCTAAGAAATAAGTTTCGATGAAATAGGAATTGATAACTATTGCTATCTCTAACTGAAAATTTTTCATTATTTAATTTGATAAGGATCTCTTAAGAAAAACAAAAACGTCTGAGAGACTGTTTTAAACCTGATTTTTTTTTAAATATATTTCCTATCTAAAGAATAAAATTTATATTGCAGTTATATTAGCATTAGAAATATTTTTGTAGTGGAGGTATCAGTGTGTATTTTTCCACTAGTTATTTTTTTCTGCCTTTGTTAAGCTAATTAACTGTTTTACATATGAAATATTTTGATATCCTGTGTAAATAATTATTAGAAAGCTTTCTCATGTTGTGCCATAGAAGTATAATAGAGTGGCCATTTAAGTGCTCTTGATGGAAACCTATACTTATTTTCTACATACGTATATTTTTGTAATATATTAGCTTTAACAGGCATAGATCACTGTTTGTGTTTTATGCAGTTAGCTATTGCATGTAACTTCACATTGTGCGACAATAAACCTTCATTTTTGTGCGCTTTATTTGTTCAATCTATGTACTTTTAGATGTGAATATAACCTTGTAAACTGTTAAGAATAACTTGTTTGTCTTAGAACCTTGTTAGCAAACATATTCTGTATTTTAGTTTTCTGTTTTAACAAAATATTTCATTTTAATGTCTGTCAGTGTTCTTTTGTGTATGTTTTCATATAGTGTGTTTTTCATTTGGATGAATTATGTGGTGTTAAATGAAATTCTCCATACTGGCTCTTAATTAGCATTAGCATTGGCTCTAATTTTATGGGAAGATCCATGTTGATTTGTTATGAATCAGTAATTTTAGAAGGAATCCCCACGAAGGTGAATCTAGTTGAGATGTAAGAGGGGATAATTTTCTTCCATATTTAATCTAGTTAGAAAATAAATTCAAAGAGATTCTGAAGAAAGAAAAAATGATAAAAATCAGCCTGAGAATTTTATAGGTTTATTATATGTTGCTGAAGTGAAAGATTATGTTGTTGTTAATATTATACTTATGTTGATTTAACAACATTTTTTGAATCTCTAAACAATCATTATTCAATATTTTATTTACATTATGTGTTAAATGTATTTTAATTACTAAACAACTATATATATTTTTAACTTCTCATTTGTCAACTTTTTATTTAGCAGTCTAATAATCATATGCTCCAGGGCTTAACTATGAGCCCTAATAATACTAATCAGTCCTGTAATATCCATTAAAAATGCTAAAGTTTTTAATTATAAATTGTATGCTGTGCACTATCTTTCATCTTAAATAGAAATATTGCATTCTAATTCTGTATTCTGACTGTCTGCATACTGTTTATCTACATGAAGGTATCTTAAGCTCGTGATATTTTAGCCTGCTGTCCGAGAGATGGTAAAGCATTGAATAAGTATTGCATATGTGGTATGTTTGGCAGTTCCAGCAGCAATTGAGCAATAAATATTGTTTTTATCAAGACATTTGGCATAGGCAAGAAAATATCAGTCCATACTGAACATATGCAGATCAAGATTACAAGAGAAAAAACAGTACTGGCTATTTTTTAAATTATTTTATTATACAACATAGTGTACTCTGTTCTTGTTTAGCATGTTTTCTTTTATATATATATATATGAATTGCTAATTGTAATGATTATCAGATTTGAGGAGTATAGTAAATTGTGCATATTGAAAGAGCTAATAATGGACATGACTATGTAAATATAAGATTTTTTACGTATGTTCTTTAGAAATACGTATGATTTTTATAAGTCTTTTAGATTGTTTTGTTTGTTGCTAAAATGTACTAACAACACATATTTGTTTTAAAAAATATTAGTGCAAAATTACCATTTCTTATTACCATCAAGTATTTTTTAAAAAATTATCTCATGGACTGCCTAGCAGTTATGTGAGTGGAAAATGGTGAGGGATATTCCTCCCTTCCTGAAAACTGAAGTACAAATAAAAGCCTTCATGAATCCTCCTTGAATTTTTGAATGTTGGTAATTCCATATGACAGTTTATATTTTTCATCTCTTTGCATTTTAAATTTGAGACACTTGTTAAAATCTCTACTGCAAGCTTTAGAATTTTGAAGCATATTTTCCTTTAATCTATATACATATGCTGTATGAAAAAGTGCTTATGTGCATATTTATATGCTCAGGAACTTTGATGCAGACTGCCTACATCATTGTACCAAATGCTTTTTGAAAATTGTTCAAATTAAATAACCATATTTGTAATTATTATAATAAATAATTAATCAGGTATATGATATGATTAATCAGGTTTAATCTTATGATTAATCTGGTATTTGTATTATGATATGAAATTCATTACTGTTGCCAAAAATATATGAATATTTCGTTTTTTTTTTTTTTTTAATTCAAAAGTAATTTTCCCTTGAATTCAGATACTTCATTGGTATAAAACAAAAATATTTTATAAAAGTATTAATAATAAAGAAATGCTTTTTTTTTTTAAATTCAGCCATTATTTATGTATAAGATTAAAGAAAATTTATGTATGTATATAGCCAGCTTTACTTTCAGAAAAAACTATTTGTCAATTTTTTTTTAAACTTATATCATTTAAACATATAAAATAATATTTGTAGCATACTTGATTTTGTGAAGAATTATTCATTAGGTACCTGGACTTTATTCTGAATTTAAATGCAATCTGGTTAGTTTTATTTTCATATAATAACATATATTCTGTTATAATGTCTGCAGTATTGAAAAATTTTTGCATCGTGTTTATTTTTTGTGTATGTATTGTTCCCATGAAGAGTTATTTGTCTAAATATACAGGATTATTTTTCTTTCCTCTTTAGAGTTTATCTTTTACAAGATTTGTCTTTTATTTAATGTTATTATTTTTACACTTGTTTCAAAAGATCACTTGTTAAGAAAGTTTTTGAAAAAGAATTAATTATTGTTCTTTTGTATTTTAATGTCACTTGCTTTTTGTGAAGGATGTTCTTGCAATTGCCACAGTTGTTATATTTCACATATAACCTTTGTTATTGCCCAAGTAATATAAGAAGTTCTGAATGTGCCTTGAATGACATTGTTAACTGGTTCTTATTTTAGCATTTATTTTGGTCACTTTCATTTCTTTCTCATTTATTTCTGCATGTTTTTATATGGGTAGCATGTTGAGAGACTTGTATATAGTCACATGTTTATAAATGGAAACAATATTCTTGCATGGCAGTTGTGAAGGACTGTTGTGTGATATTCAAAATTTCAAAATGTTTAGTGTTCTATAATTGTTTACTGTATATTATTGAATTAGGCGAGCATTAGTGAGTTTTCCACAATTTTCAGTATAATCAAAATATTTAAAATACTGCATTGTAAGCTTTACTAACTAGTACAAGAACTGGAACAAGGTGCTGATATAATTTTTCTTGAATGTCAAAAGCAATTCCTATTTTATGAAGCTTGATTATTTATATATATTGTTTGTATGAATGTTAACTATTTACAGATTAATGCAAATTAACATGCTTCAAAACAACATTCATCAGGTGCTTTTTGAATTGTGAAATTTAATCAGGGAGATTTTAAATGTATTTTGTTATATATATTATTTCTATAACTATTGCAAAAATATATGTTTATAAAAATGCAAATTAACTTTTGTCTCGATTATTTTAATATTGTCTTGTGCCTTAAGTCATAAAAATGTGATTTAGTGTAGGTTAGCTATTTATGCTAAGTACTAAATCTTTTTCACAATTTTTTAAAAAAATATTGTATTAATCATGGGAGTATTTTTGCCAATTAGTGTGTAAAAGCACACTAGCAATAATTATGTGTATGGAAAATTGCTGAATAAAAATGTATGTATTCACTATTTTGTCTATTACCTTAGGTATATATACATATTTGTATACCTGTTTTCCAACTTTTGCACATCAAAATAAAGTGTATTCATCTAGTACAGTCAAGTACCGAAAATCCGCCGACCTGAAATCCGCATTGCCTCTCAAAATATAAACATTGAATTTATATGTTCCAGAAACCGCAGAATGGAGAATGAAATACCGAAGAAAAAATATTTATCCAATAATGACGTCATAATTACCAAATAATAATGATTCTGTGTTAGTGGCAGAAAAAAAAAATCTTAGCCCAGAAGAGGTTTTTAGCATATATGATGTGTTCAGATGAGCCAACACTGGCATATCAGATAACTGATTATGAAATCATTGGCTCTGTTTTGAACTCGCCACAGCAAGAAAACGATTCTGACACCGACACAGATAATGAATTTGATAGAAGTGAGAAAATATCTTTTAATGAGTGTTTGGAACATGATGAAAAATAACTAAAATATTTAGAACAACAGAGCTGTGTCACAGGTCATGAGATTATGAGCCTGTAAAATTTACAAAAAAGCTTACTCTGGAGCACCTAAAGTTCTAAAACAAACCTCTATCAGAAAAATGTTTGAAAAAAGTAAAAAAAAAAAATTATGCTTTATTAGTATCCCTAATTTTTACACATCTCTATTCTATATGTCCTTAATGCTTTAAAATATTCCTGTATTCACTAATATAAATGAATATATATATATATATATAGATTTAATGCATATAATAAAATAATGTAATAATGTGTACTATTGTACATAATAATTTAAGTAAATGTACCTAATATGCCTTATTTATTTTGTGCTTTTAGTCTAATATTATGATTTGGCTGTTCTGTCCTGAAATCCACAAAATCCGCACGACCCCTGGTGCCAAGCATTGTGGATTTCTGGACTTCTACTGTATTCAAAGTATTTTATGACTACACACACTGGCCAATGAATTAGAAAACCAAGATTAATATTTTATTGCACGATCTTTTGCACGAATAGCTGCTCTGATTTATTTGGGCATCGAATCTACATGCTTCTAGAATGCATTTACGTCCAGAGAATACAATGCATTCGCTGTGCAGCTTTCTAGATCTTGTAAATTAGATGGAAGGGGAGAGTGCTGTCGGATGTGTCTTCCACCATGTCCCACAATTTTCTATGGGGTTAAGATCCGGGTTATGTGGTGGTGAAGGAAGGTGTTGGAAGTCAGACTTATGTTCAGCGAACCAGTTTTGAACACTTCTGGCATGATGCATTATTGTCCATGAAGTATCCATCACCATCTGGGTGAAAATGCAACAATGCAGGGTGCACTTGAACTGCCAGTATATCTAGGTACTTCATGGCTGTTTGTTTACCATTGGAGAACACTAGGGCACTACTTCCATGCCAGCAGAATATGTCCCATATTATGATATTCCCACTAGACCATTGCATAGTGTGAGTAAGGCAAGATGGATATGTGGGGTTCTGTCCAAATTTGACATCTTCGATCAGTGTACAATAAGATGTAGCGTGATTCATCCCACTACATTACCCGTTTCCAATCCTCAGATGTCCAGTGTCTTCTTTCGTGACACTACTGCAAATTCTTGCATGGTGGGCCGAAATTTGTGGTTTCTCACAAGCATCCAGCTAAGCATTTCTATCCTGTGCAATACTCTGTGTATGGTTTAAGCTGAAATCTGTTGGGAAGAGCCTTGGTTGACAATCTGTCATTTGAAGTACAGTAGAGTCCCTATTCTGTCATACAATTTGTTGGAGACTCCACCGATCACTGGTTTGGAAAATTGTGCTCGAACAGCAGTTACGTCTTCAAGAGAAGAACTGTGGTTTCTAATTCCAACTTTTGAAAACCTTTGATATGGCTACTTTTGAGAACCCAGTGAGATTTATTGTCTTCAAAATTCAGTCCAATTTCTGAGAAGGATAATGCGGAAAAGTTTTACTTATAATAGATAAGTAATATAATGTAAACTTCCAGTATGAATATATTACATTATACATTAAACCAGTGGTTCTCAACCTTTTGACTAACGTGTACCATCTGAACAAAAATTGAAAAAATTTAGTACCACCACTACATTTTACAATAATTATTTTTCATTTTCTCAATAGAAATATTAAGAAAAATATATTTTCATTTGCACAACCTATTGGCTATTGTATTAATGATGCACACATAAAAAATAGATTAAAAATTAGTTACCATTTTAATTATCTTTTAAGATTTTAATTATAATACTTTAATTCTAAAATTTAGTGCGAAATTTGGGCCTGTTTAAGAGAGATCAATTTATTTATATCTGGTCGTATTTCACTTAGTTTTAACCGTAAATTAGGATCCACTTTTAATTTTCTTCTGTATTTATTTTTTTAAACATGGTGTAGAGGAAAATCCTTCTTCACACAACTAAGGTGTGCAAAAGGCAATAAACATTTAATATCTTTATATGCCTTTAAATTCTTTTTTTCGGTTTAGCCAAAAGTTTGCAAGTGTGTTATTTTTGAAATCTTCTGTTAGAGTTCGGTCACAGGAAATTTCTATTGATTGTTCTTTTTCTTCGAGATTTGAAAAATGGATTTCTAATCCAATTTTCTTTTTCATAATCCTCAGGAAGTACATGTTGAAATTATTTATCAATGAAAACAATGATTTTTAATGTCTGACGCTAATTTTTCTTTTATTTTCAAATTATTTTTTGTTAGAAAACTTTCTAAAAGTGGTGAAAAGCTTAAAATATTATTATCCAATTCTTTGATTATTAACTCGAGTATTTTTATAATTTCATTAATTTTATTTTTAATGATAAAACAAATTAACATTTTGTTCTTGTAATCCTAAATTTATTTCATTTAACTTTCTATAAATATCAGCTAAATATATTAAACGTCCCAATCATAATTCCCTATATAAACATTTTTGCAATTCAAATATTTAATCAAAGGGGAAAATTTGAATTTGTAATCGAAGTTTAAAAAGACGATTTAAAACTTTGCCTCGGATAACCACTTTCCTTCGGAATGTCACAAAAGCGTTTCATGTTCACTATCCATCTCTTGACAAAAAATCGTAAATGTTCTTCGGTTAATAATAAGTTCGGCTTTTAATAAAATTAAAAATTTTCACAGTTTGATTCAAAACGATTTTCAGGTTTCCAGGCATTGTTTTGGCTACTAAAGCTTCACGATGAATGGAGCAGTGAGTAAATTTAGTTTCAAGGCCTATTTTTTTTTTTAATTCAAAAAATAACACCAGAATGTTTTGCTGTTAAAGCCCGAGCTTCGTCACTACATACAGCAATGCACTTACTCCAAGGAATATCATTCTCAGACATAAAACTGTCAGTTACTTTGAAAATTTAATTTGGAGTTTCTCTATCATGAAGAGATTCACAAAATAAATACACTTCGGCAATTCGTATATCTTCTTCGAAAAGTATGTAAATTAATAATTGAACAAAGTTCATTATATCAGTGCTTTTATCCGATTGCAATGCGAAATACTCACTGTGTTTTATTTTTTTAATAAGTGTCTCTTTTATGGAATTTGCCATTTCATTAATTTGTCGAATTACTTTATCATTTGATAGCAGAATATTATTAAGTTCATTAGCCGCTTTTTCGTTGAATAATGTTAAAACTATATATCTTTAGCTGCTTGTAATGTAAGGTTTTCTCACATAGTGTGAGCCTGCTCAGTCTTGGCAATTCTTAGACTTACTAGGTAACTAGCTTCCAAAACTTTTTCACTTGACGTAACAAAACATTTCATTACTTGTTTACTATTTTTGAACTCCGCTGATTTCCTTGTAAAATATTCTTCAGATTTATCCTTTAAATTGGCATGCTTAGATTCAAGATGTGTTTAAGAAACGATGGTTTCGTACTTTGATTGGATAATACTAGTTAACCGCAAACAGCACATTGAGGTTGAGGGTCTATTTCATATCCATTCTAAAAACCCAAATTTATAAAATAACATTTTAACACACATATATATTTATTCTTATTCATTATAGAGTAATCTCGGGGCTTTAATATACATAATGAAGACCATTAAGTACGACGAACACTAATTTATTAATGATTTAACACATAAGAATGAAATAAAATGTAAGAGCGTTTTAAGTTACATAGCTCGCTCTGAGCTTTCCAAATCCTCCACTAACGTTCGTTAAGTCACATGACTGTAAGAAAAAAGAAATGTTTATAGTTCTGTAAATCACGCATCACGTGACCGAAAAAATGATGCGCCGTTTTAAAGATGAGTCACTCCATCTGTTACATCCTTCCCCTCAAGCCGTATAAGTTGTCCTCAACATACGGCTTGCTCTTGGCGGATGCTTTCTGGCAAGGGCAGATTGTCCATCGGATTCAGGGACTGTTCTGGTTCGACCTCTTCCTCGAGTGAGGTGTAAAGGATAGTTTTGCCCTTCCCATGGCCACAGGGCAGATACATGGTAGTCACCTATGGAAGAAAAAAGATCATTGGCAGCAAAGTTTAATGCAAATTTTGCGCGCTGTTCTTTACGTTGACTAAATGGTCGGAACCACATATCCCCAACAAAGTTATCTTTGGAGCAGGCACAGGAGCTATGGCCTATTTTAGTACAGCCATAATATTTACGTTCATCTTTTTCACAGTCTCTGGATATATGTCCACATTTTCCACATATGTAACACGTTTTCATATTCTTTTTACAATCTCGGACAATGTACCTTTTGGAGTCTTGAGCAAAGTGACCAGTTCTTCCACAATTATAATAGTCATTGGAATTCATGACCCTTCTCACCACTTCTTTCTCTGGTGGAGATATACGATTTCTTGGAATTGTGGCAGGGGACTTTCTACTGGTTTTATTTAAATGTTGGACTTTGGGGGTATGTTCTTCTCCTGTTTGAAAGGTACCTGAACTGAGTAGATATTTCTCTTCCCTTTCTCTTGACAGAAACTTGCTAAATTTCGCCTTATAGTCTGAATGCTGAGAGGGTTTGAAAATGTCATCACTAAAGCTAAATTTCTGTTTAGGGTTGTCATGGAAATACCATCTATTATTTGGAAGGTCTAAAACAATTCCAGCGCTACGCAGAAATTCAGTTCCTAAAAGCGTTCTGTTATCTTTTGCTGTAGGTAACGCAAATAAAGTTATGGGAAAAGATCGTCCCTCAATTTCTATATCTACTTGGGTTTTATAAACTTCTGTTTCCTTCGATAGACCATCGGCGAGGGTAACATTCATACTAGTTTTCCTAAATTCTATTCCTCTTTCTCTGAAAAGACGATACAATGTTTCTCCCGCTATAGTGTGACTGGCTCCAGTGTCAGCACACACAATTCCGGTTAACCCATTTATTTTTACTCTCAAAAGAGTCGTCTGGTGTTCCTCGACAGAAAATGTCCGAAGGTGAATAGTTTTAAAATCAGCTTCTGCTTTCTTGGAAGGAGGGGAGCAGACGGGGCATTTAGCCTTAATAAAGCCTGATTTCCCACATCCATAGCAACTAACAGGTGGTTGATCATAACTTTCTACATTACCTCTTGATGAGGCGTTCTTCGTAGGCTGAGGGTTACCTCCATAATTTTTGGGACCATCTCTTTGTTGAAACTTAGGGGTCTCCTTACTAACGTTTTTATTTCGTACATGTCTAACTTCTTCATACATATCTAATTTGTCAACAAGTTGAAGTGGGTTGTTCCATTCACTTCAGTTATCCAAAAAATGTTCTTTATAATCTGGAGGGGCTTTCTTCTTAATCTGATCTGCGAGTATCAAATTCTTTAACTGCTCAAACGTCGTGACTTTTGATTCCTTAAGCCATCCATCAAAATAGTTTTGTAAATCAAAATAAAAGTCTCTCCAGGTGTTTTCGGGATTTTTCTTATGTTGGGTAAACAATATCCTAAATTTCTCAGCACTCAATTTGAAGCGTTTTAAGAGAATTTGTTTAATTTTCTGATAGTCCTGAGCATCATCAGGGGATTCTTTTGCAATTAATTTTGCAACATCGGTTGGCAGAAGACCAACAAGATAGATGACCCATTTTGAAACTGGTACCTTCAGAAGGATTAATTGCCTCTCAAACAAATCCAGAAACAAACTCATATCGGAAGTTTTAGGGTCAAAATTAGGAATTAACTTGTTCTGTTCTAATTTAGGCATTTCTGCGTCTGCAGAAGAAGATACCTTTTGAGACTCCAAACTACTAACAATAATACTAGATTGTAATCTTAATTTCTCCAACTCAAACAAACGTTCATTTTCTTTCTCTCTCTCAGCACGCTGTGCTGTTTCCATTTCTTTCCTATCGTTTATGATGCGGTTCAAACATACTTTTGTAAATTCCGCGTCATATGTGGAACTAGTGATTATAGCATTACTTATCTCAGGAATTCTGAAATTTTTCTCTATCACTACACCTAGTGTTTCTGCTAATTCCATTAAATCTTTCTTCTTCCCTTTTGCTAAATAAGCCATGCTTAACTGAAAGTGGACAAATTTCCCCAAACTGTATATACCTACAACTTTTAGTATGCTAACATATAGAGGTTTTAAAATACTTTAAATGCAGTTAATACACATCAAATATACATATTCAAAAGCAAAACATGAAATGAAGTAATTACTCATGTTACATTACTTGCTGCTCATTGCTTGAAATAGCATATATAATACCAAGTCTCAGAACATAAACTGCTATAGAACACTTTCAGTAATTTAAATTCATGCAAAACGTAGCAACTTTCAACTATATGTTTCAATACTTTTGTATTTTCAAAACAAAACTAAGAATTCTTTACTTCGTATTTACTATATTTGACATTTATTTTCAATGCTTCATATCGAAACTTGCATAGAACAAAATACTTGAACTTTATAGGAAATATTCATGCACATATTATTTTTTTAAAAGAATATGCCAAAGTAGCGGGTGCTACTACTAAATTCTTCATTTAAATTTCACCAATACTTCAGAATTACTTAAAACATCAAATGCTTCAATTTTCAGCAATACTTCAAAATTAAAATTTCAAATGCTTCAATTTTCAGTAATACTTCAAAATTACTTAAAATTTTAAATACTTCAAACTCTTTCGGTACTAAAGGAATTGGTGTGCAACAGAACTCATACAATATGATCAGGGTGATCACACTTCATCTAAAAGAATTCAAATTCAACAGAATATTTAACTGATTCGGATAATCAGCGAAAACGAAATTAGGTCACTGTAATTAGAATTCTTCGTATTTGCTTGATCCGGACGATCAGTGAAAACGAAATTAGGTCAAGGCGACTGCAATTTTTATTTTTCCTTTAGTTCCGATAGAAATAATCAAACATTAAAGTTTACTTATCTTTAATATATCCATCGGCTATCTGTCATATATCCATCGGCCATCCATCGGCTATCTGCCTTAGTTGGGCTGCGAGATTTTTTAACACATACACATATATATTTATTCTTATTCATTAATCTCGGGGCTTTAATATACATAATGAAGACCATTAAGTACGACGAACACTAATTTATTAATGATTTAACACATAAGAATGAAATAAAATGTAAGAGCGTTTTAAGTTACATAGCTCGCTCTGAGCTTTCCAAATCCTTCACTAACGTTCGTTAAGTCACATGACTGTAAGAAAAAAGAAATGTTTATAGTTCTGTAAATCACGCATCACATGACCGAAAAAATGATGCGCCGTTTTAAAGATGAGTCACTCCATCTGTTACAACATTTATTATATTTCCTATAAACGACTTTTTTCTTTTCTGTGTTCTTAGTGCTAGTAAATTGTCCTAAATCCATCACCTGTGAATCATCACTTTTCCGCTTAGTCGATCATAGCCATTTTTCTATTTTGAAAATCAAGGTTTGTTTTATTATTTTTTCATAAATATTTAAATACACAATGTATTACGAGTTCTTCAAAAGCAAACGACGATATTCTTAAATCGCTTAGAAAAGTAAGGAATGCAAAGCAACAAGAAGACAAAATACCTGCTGCTAGAGAGAGCAAATCGACGTAAAAAAATGCTAATTGCAAACAGAGAAATATCAGTCCGGAAATGGTGGCCAAATAAAGTGTAGATATTCTAATAAATCGATCAATTCTAAAATAATTAATGAGATACTTTTATTTTTTTTATAGGAACCTATTTTTATTTCCTGTTAAAAACAGCATCCATTTCTGTTACGCTTTTTAAAAAAATCATTTATGACAAATTTTGTTATATCTATGGCTAAAAGAATATTTGTGAAAATATTTTGCTAAAGTCTTTGAACAAAGCTCAGATTACATAAATTTACGAGTGTTAGAGAAGAAACTTTAACAGGATGTTGGAGTATTTTTTAAATTTAACAGTTAAAAATACTTTCTTCCTTTGCGTACTACCTATTTTCCTTTTGTGTACCACCGGCTGAGAATCGTTGCATTAAACTAGTATTTGTTAACGAAGAAGTTGTAGATTGTTCTTTGCTTCAGGGCTGTTTCACCTCAAAATGTTTTCACGGTTTGTTTTACTTCTGCAGTGTACATAGTAAACCTATTTAACTTTTTTTTTGGTAACTATACGAAGTCTTGAGTGTGCTTGGTGCTACTGTTTCAGTTTTATCGTCATCTAACCCTAAAATTTTGCTAGACTTAGAGTACAAAGTGATAGTGACGTAAATAATATATTCCTTGCTTCGAATTTTATTATTATTTATGTTTTTCAAATAACACTGGTAGGAAATGTTGAACTGGAAATAGAATTTCCTAGTGATTAATACAGCAAAACAATGATTGAGGGAATTATGATTGCAGAAATAAGTAAGATTAATTATATATGACTGGGAATAGCAAGTGCTGAATGTAAGAAAATAATTGTTTCAGAAAAGGGAAAAAATATATAACACTGAATTATGCTTTAAATTAGTAATAGCTCCTTATTTCCTCTTTTTAATTTGGACACTTCCTCCTCTCTATTCTAAAAATCGTAATAACTTTTTCGAACCTGTGGCATATCTGAAAGCTACTTTTCACATTGTGTCATCATAACCTTTTGCACTGCATATAGTTCTTGGCCAATCAGATTAATGAAAAATTTTACTGTAAATACCGCTGCAATCTGACTAGGCACTCTTTTGTGCCGCCTGAACTTGCTTGCTAAATGACGTCTCTTCTTGTAACCGCATTCTTCCATTGTTCTGAAAGCTAACAAGTTGGGAACAACGTATACAAAATTCTAAGGGGTGGATTTGCACTCCTAATGATGTACCAATTAGGAAAAAAATGTGTTTCTGAAGAATTTTGTTTTTCAAAAATGTTTTAACCATCAAGCCAGTTATGATTTTCCCTCCAGTTCTCATCTATGGAAGTCCTCTGCCAGGGTTACAAAGTGAATTCAGGCATTGCCTAATCAAGATTTTCTAATATTAAAAGTTATCTACAATGAAATAAATCGTCTGATATATATGTATTTATTTTGATTTGCTATCATTTCGGGGATACCTTGCGCATCCTCATTGAAATTAAATAAATTTGCTACTACTGTTTTTGCCTCTTTTTAAACATGGGCTTTAAGCTGTGTCTTACAAATTTCTTCAGAATTACCTCTAAAGCAAGTATTATTATAGTCTCAAAGTCATAGAGACTCAAGGTACTCCATGATTCAGTAGTCATCTTGCATTTTTTACTTTTTTATTTATATAAATTTTCTGAATTATTTCTTGATGCAATACTATTATTTCTTGATATGTACAATATATGAAAATTATTATTTATAAGGTAAAATTTGACCTTTCTCAAAACGAAGTATGTTTTAAGTATTTAGATTAATTTTTCATTAGGGAATAATTTTGACTTTCTGTTATCCAGAATAAACGATATGTATCGTTTACGAATGTTTTAATTGCAGAATAGAAAAAAAATCACGAAGACAAACTGTAGTGTTACGTTATCTAGTCTGTCATATAGTTGAGCACATTTCTGCACCTTTATACAAGCTATTTTTCACAGTGCTGAAAATGTATATAGGTAACCGTTGAAGTATGAATTATTTAGGGTTCGTAGCATCTTATATATTTTATACAGTTCTAAATTTCTATATAGTTTTTGGCTTCTCAAAAGCTTGACTAATTCCCTGCTATTGAATGAAAACCTTACACTATTAGTACAGTTAGTTAACATGCAGTGTGCTCTGCATTCTTGCAATAAAACAAGCTACAGAAAAAAAAAATGTTGAAATGAAAGAAAATACATCTATAGCACTTATAGTTTATTCATGAAATAGTAATAGTTTATTCATGAAATTGTAAGCTTAGATAATATCTTTAGAAGATAAATTCTATCAGCACTTCGCAGTAATATTATTCTACAGGTTTCAAAGTGTTGTGGTTGTTTTGTGCATCATTTGCACTAAATATCAAAAGTATACAGAATATTGTAAAGAATGCAAGACTTGAAAAATCTGGACACGCCAGTGCTGAATGATAAAGATCACTGAACACTAAATTCAATCAGGGTTCAGTTCCAGGCAAATGGTCTGATTACCGGGGGCATCTTTATAGTTTTTCCCATGTGTAACTTGGATAGGTAACTTGGAACTTCTTTTCCATAGAAAGTCATCCGCGAAAGTATCTATTCCCTGAGACCAGATAGCCCTCGTGAGCTTGGCCAGAATGAAATAAACCAAACCGAAGCTAAGATTTGCAGTAATATACTAAATAAAGTAAAAACTAGGAATTGTTTTAGATCATGATTTATTGCAAAAACTGAGTTTACTGAGCTGTTTGACTGGAGTAGTTAACATCATTTTAAACATTTATTAATGTTACGAGAATTAACTCCAGCACTATGAAGTTAGGTTATTTTGATAATGGCAAAGCCCATGAAGGTTATTTGCGTAGAGATTGAGATGTTTTTCTGAAGGAATTTTATAGAGGACAATGAAAATTTCCATGTAACCAGCCTGTTCTCTGGGATTTGAATCCGAATTACCAATGTTCAACTCTTTTACTGTTGGTCACTAATGAACCAACACTATTGGGAAAAAAATTTACTTTTATAGCACATTAATATTTTAGGTTACAGTAAATATTTTAGGTTATATTTGTTGATGTTTTCCGTTTGTTAATAGCTTAAAGTGAAGTTAGCAGCATTTATATGCTAATATATTAATGAATTTTACTAGAATAAGTTACCTATACTCACATTTTATGCATTCATTATACGCTTAACATTTTACATACATTTTTATTCCTTTTATCTGTTAGTTTCTTCAAACTGCTGTTAGTCTCCAGTATATTAACCAAAGATTAATTTGCGGGTAAGCAAAAGCACATAGTTCAAAGCTAAAGTGTAGATGAGTCTTCACTTCTATTTGGTTGAAATGGCCAACATTTTCTCTACTTATTATAGATAACTGAAATAATTGTATTTTGCAAAAGTTTTGGTGACTGAGTCCATAATTACTTTCAATTAGCTTTCCATTCATTTTATATATTTAAATTATATTTTAATTTTTTTCCTGCATTGCGTTTACGATATTATATAATAAATTTACGATATAATATAATTTAGTAAAATTTAAATTTACTATATAATAGAAATTTTATAATATTTCCTTTAAGAACAATAAATTAAGCTTTTGAATAATGGAAAAAAAAATTGGAACAGTTTTGGATTTTTAGAATTTTAGAATTGCAAGAAGTGCAAACCTATTAGGTTGAAAACAGTACAAGGGCATCTGCTAAACTAGCGCGGTTGTGCTTTTCTTGTGGTTGTCAATATTTATCCAAACGGCAGAAGACATTTGAAGAAAATCTCTAGATTCTCCAATGTTTTTCTATTTCACAACAATAAATATATATAGAAGTTTTGCTAGATTTTTGCATGATAAACTAGACGCGTGAAGCCATAGACTAATCAATATATATTATGTATAAAAGTAACTACAATGTGCGTGCCGCTAAAACTCAGAAACTAGTCCTGGTACGATCAAGGGAGTTACATGGCTGGTACCCTCTATGCTCCATCTATGATGAAGATTTTCTTTTTCACCTGAAGGGCGTGCTTTTGAAGATATAAGGGCTGGAAGTTTTGCGCTCTAGAAATTTCTAGAATAGTCTAGAACATTCTAGAGTATTCCACAACATCCCGGAACATTCTGGAATGTTCAGGAATAGTCTGGAACGTTCGGGGACATACAAAATCATTGTGGAATATCCCAGAACACTCTCGAATGTTGTGAAATGTTCTCGAATATTGTGGACCATTTGAAGCCTTTTTGTATGGTTGCGGCTACCCATTGGTATGGGTATATAAAGCAAGATCCGTCGTGGGTTCGATCGTCAGTTTCTTTTCAGTGAAATGCAGTGAATGAATAAAAACAAACAGTGAAGTGTGAGTAATCATAGTGATACAGTTACTGAATATAAATCGAAAATAAAGTTTACTTAGTGTATTTCTTAATAAAAAGTTTATTTAATTTATATTTTATAGAATGCTCAAACATAAAAGAGGAGGAAATCTTGCCAGTTCTGAAGCAAAACTGCGAAAACAAAAAGAACAGCGGAAAAACGAGACAGTCGAAGAACGCGAAACACGTTTACATTGCCAACGAAGGAGAGTACCCTGAGGAGCAGAGAAACCGAAGAACAACAAAATGGACGAACTGAAAAATCAAGAATTGTGATAGAATCTTATAATAAAGGACTGTAAATCAATTATATATTAAAGCTATTGAAAAGGCTATAAAATAGCCTTGATTCAAGAACCTTCTGTAGTGGATAATAAAGTTAGGGGAATCCCGATGAAATTTCGAACTTTTGTGACAAAAATTATCCGGAGGGATACCTCCAGAGACCGTAAATGATTATGATTTTACTTTGGATGAAGTGGAATTTACTCTTAAAAAGTTAAATAAAGGTAAAGCTTTTGGTAAAGAGGGCCTGACAACGGATATTATTTTAGAAATCTTTGAATGTAATAAAAAGTTCTTTGTAGCTATTCTGAATGAATGTCTTCGGAGAGAAATTTTTCCTGAATATTGGAAAGAGACTGATTTGGTTTGTTTAAGAAAGAAAGAAAGGATAAAGAAGATCCTTCCTCTTTTCGCCCCATTTGTTTACTGCTTTCATGGGGCAAGGTGCTGGATAAACTCATGACACAACGGTTGCAATATTATTTATTATCAAATAATCTTTTAAATAAAAGTCAATTTGGTTTTATGCCGGGTAAAAGTACTACCCAGGCTATAGATAATTTAATTTCTGACATCCTTTGAAGTAGAAGGAATGGTAAACATGCTGAAATTTTATCCTTAGATGTAAAGAGCGCTTTCACCAATATCTGTTGGCAAATTTTATTAAAAGAATTAAAAAATATGAAATGTCCAAGAAGTATCTTCTTTTTAATATATGATTTTCTGAATGAAAAAAACGTTTCCTTATATGATGCTAATAAGCGGCATCACAAAAATTATCAAAGGGGTTGTCCCCAAGGCTCAATATCTAGTCCACTTCTGTGGAATATTATTGCTAATATAGCTTTAAACATAATCTTAAAACAAAATGTTACTATACAAACTTATGCTGACGATTTTGTTTTATTGGTCACGGGAAGTGGTCGTCATACTGTTGATAAAGCTTTAAGTTTCGTCACTCAGGAATTGGAGAAGTGGTCTTTCCATGTTAAACTCAAATTTGATCTTTTGGGTATTGCCAAAACTAATACTAGATCAATACATCCTAGGTGCAAATTGTATAGACAGCCAATTATAGTTTCCAAGACAATCAAATATTTGGGCATTATGATAGATGAAAAGCTCACTTTTATACCTCACATAAATCACATAAAGATCGAATACACCCATATTCTTAGTAGACTTAGTAAAATGAATCACCAAGGTAAAGTTCTTAAGAGTTTATATAAAAGAGCTATTGAGAGAAAGATCTTGTGTGCGTGTGGCACATGGTGGACTGGAATGGTTCGAATGCGTAACAAAATTTTGTAAATTCAAAGAATCGCTTTATTGGGGATTACTAAGTGTTTTACAACTGTTTCCACAGTAGCTCTTAAGATTTTGGTTGGATGTCCTCCGATCGTTATTTTAGCGGAAAAAGAATATGCTATATTTAAATTAAAAGCCGGTAATAAAACTGCCGATTGTTTCAGTGAGATCTTCTCAGCTACAGATTTTGACTTTGAGAAAGGTTTAGACATTCATCCAGCTTTATTGAAACGGTTGAATTGGCATAAAGGCTTCCCCAATATGACAGACTATACGATTTTTACAGATGGATCTAAATTAAATGGTCATGTGGGGGCTACTTTTTGTGTGTTCTCACATGAGAAACTAAGCTTACAAAGGAAATATAGACTTTCTGACAATGTCTATCAGGCAGAGTTAGTGGCCCTGCGAGAGGCTTTATATTGGTTTATTTCTAATTCTGCGCTAGATCCTGGGGAAATCTACAGTGACTGCGGAAGCGCAATTGCTTCAGTTACGGATGTTTGTCTAAGTAAAGATCTAATTAAACGGATAAAAGATATGCTCATTTTTCTTAGTGCTTTCAGAGATATTAAACTCTTTTGGACGAAGAGTCATATTGGTACCACTGGTAATGAGTTAGCAGATAGATTGGCAAAGGCTACCGCTAAAAATCAAATTATTGATTTTGATGTAAAGACTTCCTTTGAAAGTTTGAAATTCTTGTTGAAAGGTTTGACTCTATGGCAAGCAAAGTGGAACGACCCAGATTCTAAAGGAAGATTCACATATAATTTAATTTCAACTGTAAGTTTTCAACTGTAACTGTTCAACTGAACTGTAAGTGTGAGAGAAAATGCCCAAGTTTAACCAAACTTTAACTAATCAGGGACACTTTCCCTTTTATAAAAATAGGTTTTCGCACAAATTAAACATTGTGCCTGTCCATGTGTCATGAGTAATGTCGTCCTTCTATGAAAAATACTGTTCTAAGATTTATTCCAGGTATTCCTAAATTTATAACTCTAAAGGATCTAAGTAAAAATACAGTGACTAAATTGAAATTGTCAAATTTCATAAAATATGTATCTATAAATGAAATGAATTTATATATTGATTGTGTTTAATATTTCCCTGTCTGTTTTAAGAAAAACTAGTCATTCTGTTATTTTATTTATTTGTAAGTAACATATTTTTATGCATGTAAGTAACATGTGTCATATCTTACAAATTATGTAATAATGTGCTTTTGTTGGCATAGCTGGTAAATCTCACCAGCTCCTAGACTTAAGTTCATATTTTAGTTGTTTATTCTATTTAAAGGTATTTGAGGTAGTATGGTGGTAGTTCTACTGCTTAATGGGCCTGATTTAGGCCTTGTTTTAGATCTCAGTGTTTCTTTAATTAAATAGCTCTAGTAAGCCCTATTAAGCCTCTAATGGCGGTACAGGAAGTTCGACTAGTATAAGTGACCAACACTGGCGGAATTATTTACATGGACGCTCCAGGAGGCATCGGGAAAACGTTTCGAATAAGACTGGCAGAAATACGTGCTAAACATCTAATAATACTGGCAGAAATACGTGCTAATTGCTGGCAGAAATATGTGCTAAACAACACACCGCACTGGCACTGGCATCATCCGGCATTGTCGCCAAGCTTATGGAAGGAGGACGAACTGCCCATTCCGCCCTACAACTGCCGTTGAATATAGCAGAACAACTCCCGGTA
>KK113099.1:0-11008 GCA_000611955.2 Stegodyphus mimosarum | reverse complement strand
AACTTTCCAATTTCTGTACCGTAACCAGCTTCCTTTTTATCTGTTGCATATCTAAATGGTTTTACGTGATAAAGTCCGTCATATCGTTTAACATAGCATAATTTATCCCAATTATTGAAGTATATCCATATCTTCCCGTTTGAAACCACAAAATGAGCACCTGCCTTTTCTAACCTTGCTCCTGATAATAAATTTCTCCTTAGATTTGGATTATATAGCACGTTATCTAACTCAATACAATTTATTCGATTGTATACTTTTACTGCAAATTTAACGGTACCCTTTCCTAGTACTTTACTTTCACAATTTCCTACAGCTAAAGTATATCGTTTATTTCTTCAAAATTTATCATTAAATTTCTATTATTACAGAAATGAGTTGTAGCTGCAGTATCTACAACCCAATTAAATTTATCTGCGTTACCTCCTTTATCAGTAGTTGTTACATAATTTTCTACAAACATTAATTCTTTATCTTTAAACTATCCATTTTTATCGTCTATTTTAAACTTCTGATTTTTACTTTAATTTTCTTTACACTGAGCAATTACGTGTCCAAATTTCTGACATCTGAAACAAGGTCCTATTCTCGTATTCCCCATTTTTTCCCTTAGATTTAAATTTACTTTCAACTCTATTTTTCTCTGCATTTGAACTAATAGTTTTAAATACGCTTACCTTGCTGTCTTCTAAATCAGCATTTACCTGGCGAAGTCGACTTTCTTCCCTTACCAGTTCTTCAGCAATTTTCTCCAGCGTAAAATCTTCGGCCTTCCACCTATAAATCAACTGTACAATGCCGGAATATTCCTGAGGTAATCTCCTTATTGCTTGAAATCCTTTAAAAAGTTCTGCCAAATTATGTCCAGCTTCAGCCAACTTCTTTGCAGTCATTCTTATCCTTGCGATGAATAACCCTATTTCTTCATCTGGTGTATATCTAATGCTGAAAAATTCATCCAGTAACTGAACTATCCTTGCTCTTGTTTTGGGTTCGAGTTGCTTCTGTAGAACTTCCCATGCTTCTTTACCACTTGAACATTCTTGTATCAGCGGCCTGAACTCAGTTTTAATTCCATAATATAATGTAGTGAAAGCTCGATTCTTTCTCAATGTGAAGTCCTGCTTTTCACGCCTTGTTGCACTTTTATCTAATTCTTCTTCTTTGTCTTCTATGAAGCTCCAACAATTTCTATCCAGTAGCAGCATTTTCATATCGACTTTCCATCGATCCCAGTTGTCGTGGTTTAACAGCTCAAAACCTTCAGGTAGTAATGACATCTTCAATTAAGTGTGAGCACAATAACTTGAACAAACTTCTAAGACAGGTCAGCTTCTTCTCCTCGATAACGGCCCTCTTCACCTACATTCCTTCAATGCTGAGTTGAACTGAGTAACTGGCTAGCTGTTGGCCCTGGGCCCATAACCTAATGGCAGGGGAGATATTGGCAAAGAAAACTAAGACCTATCTAAATTAAAATCCATGCTTTATTTCTACAACTTAAATAAAATAAGCTAATATTGTAGCTTTTAAAACCATTAAAAAGAAAGAAAACTATCATAATGCTGACTCAGCATTCAATAACCCCCTTTCGCCGATTCTCCGACGTACATATATATAGTTCAGCCAACCCGCCGATCTAGAGGTCATCGGCCAATCAGCGGCAACCACGTTAGCTTACCGCCGATTGACCTCCGATCCAATTTGCATGAGGAAAACTAGTCAACAGTTTGGAACGCTTTACTTTTGTTGATTCCGAACTCTGCAGCTACACTGGTGACAGTACGCCCCTCCTCCAGCTTTCCGATCATTCTTCAACCTGTGAAGTCGTCCAGGTGATTTCTTCTAGCCATATTTCACGAACTGACTCACTGGCACTTGCAGCGAATATGTTGAATTGCGTCTCCGTCCTTCCTTTTATTCTACTGTTGAGCTCCGCGCGCCGACATCACGCGTTTTGTGTACGCTCACGTCACCTCTGAGGTTTCGTTCCTGATATTTGCATACGCATGACGTTTCTACTGACTTACGTGTTAATTGTACTATCTCCAGACCTCCTTTTCTACAGTTTCATGGCTATCTGCTAAATTTTTACATTGTTGCTTAAGTTTTGCACACCAGTGTATAAAACATTAAATATAAATACAAAAACAGTAGCGTATTATTCTTTTTCGTTCGCATTGTTTTATTTCAATGGAAGAAGAAAATTATTAATTTCATGTACTAATTCCATTTCCTCTTACAGTAAAGCTGTTTCAGAACATGGTGCAGGAGCTGGAGGAACGCGAAATATTTCCGGAAATAGTACTTATCACGAAGATCTTGAAAAAGAACTGGCATCCCTTCATCAAAAGGAAGCTGCTCTGTTGTTTACTTCATGTTACGTTGCAAATGATTCTACATTATATACGTTAGCAAGACATTTACCAGGTTGTATAAAATGGCTTTGAATTTTAATATCTGTTTTATGTTTTAACTGGATTTCCATTAAGACTCATACTGTAGGATGTATCTGTATTATATTTCATTTTCGTAAAAAAATATTTTAGTAATTAGTAATTATTTCATAGTTTTAGTAATCATGTTAGTAAATTATACAAAATAAAATAGAATATTCACGTAATGGAATAAAATACCTGTTGAAATATTTTTACACTTACTGTGCATATTGTGTTTCACATAACACATGTGAAATCAAATTTCGGCATAACGAGCAGGAAACAAAATAATATTACTACTATAATGGCAAAAGATCTGAATGATTCCAATTTATTTGCATTAACACACGTGTATTCATTTTACAGCGAATTTGCTGTACAAATGAACTGTATATACATTGTTAATTCTATAAGCATGCAATTATGATTAAGATATTGCCTGCAGCAGAGATGTGATGACACCTGAAGATTAAACAATAGTGCCAACAGGCTCCCAAGTCCCTGACGCAACTGGCACATTTAGCCTTTTCAAGCAAAGGAGGTAGTTAATGGGGCATTTAAAAAACTGAGTAATTGAGCTGGAAGCTTGAAAACAATAAAAGCTGAGAACTTTGAAAGAAACAGGAATTTTTTAACATCCATAAATTTAAATTCATAACTTACTCGTATTACTTTTAATTCGTATAATTTTCAGTTACTCATAAATACAAATTGCATCGTTTTAAAAGTAAGTGTAAATAAACTGTTTTTAATATGAAGTATTATAATCTCAATTGTTATCAAATTATTGAGTAGTAATGAATAAGAGATGGATTTGTATGATTTTTATTAGTTTGCTATCAGTTAGCCTTTTATCTTTTGCCTTATCTTTCCACCATTTATTTCATTCATATACTCCAGAAATACCTAAATGGAAGGTTAAATGCTTTAACACTTAAGGAGAACCAAAAGAATGATATACCTGATTAGAATGACAAGTAGATAAGATTTTCTGTAAAAGCATTCCAATGTTTGCCTGAATGCAATGATTTCAGTATCTTTGTTCGCCGGGAGGAAGATTACACTTCTAGGAGCTGTTGAAATCAATTTGCTTTTATCAAAGATAAAATGCTCAGCAGGCGTTTCTGCCCAGTAGTAATTAAATTTTGTGGTGTTATTCTAAATCCTTAATGAGAGCTATTCTTTTGTGCTCTCTACTTAAAAACCGTAGCTATTGACTTTTTTTATAAGTAGTAAACCTTATTTGGGGTTATAAATTTTTAGTGTTTTAAGTTTTAAAAACTTTAATGGTATTTTATAGCTTTTGTAATTAGAGTTTTCAGTTGATATTTTGTTCACCTATCTGAGGCGATAAGTTCCCAGAAAAACTTAGCTTTAGATTTAATTAGAGGAGTCAGTCAAGCTTAATATATTTAATTTGGCACTGCTACAGTAAAGGGTAATTATCATAATGGAATTTTACTATACACTTTAACTCTTTATAAACATCATCGACTCTATACATCTAAAGCCGAAATAGACAGAAACCCTATAGTTCTAAATAACTAAGGAACATCTCATTAAAAATCACTGATAAGTCATTATGTCATTTGTTTTTTAAGTGTTATGGTTTTATTTACCAGATTAACATTTTATCAAGAACGAGAGGGGCTGATTAAGTTTCTGGCTTTGTCTGGAAAGAAAGGGGTCAAGATTTATGAAATTACCGATTATTCAATATATTCTCCCCTGAGATTTATGCATTTGTTACATCATTGTTGCAGCTTTTCTAGTCCTTTCATTGCTCCCAAAACTGGCTTTCAGCAGCCTCTTTGCCATCATCATTGTTCTCAAAACGATGCCCTTTCACATGTTTTTTCAGTTCTCGATCAAAGCAGATAATTCGAGGGGACTATGTCTTCCAAGTTAGGAGGTTGGTTGGCTAGAAGCCTGGGGTTTCAATTTGGCTGCCACAACACTGAACCTGCATTCAGGTGCATCGTAATGTAGCAAAAGGATATCTTTAGTCAACTTGTATAGTCATTAGGATTTATTTGGAAGCAGGAGAGATGAAAAATAAGGAATGCCCGCACCGGGACTCAAACCACGGACGTCTCGAAGACGCGCCGAGCGTGCTGACCACTACACTACAAAGGAGGAAAAACATAATCCTACACAATAATAGATTAGTAGAAAGGACACAACAACACGGCTGCCCACAAGTATCGTGCTTAAGTGCTGATCTTTGGAACTTAACAGTTAACAAGATCACTTCTCATATATGGTCCTACCATACCAAAGCCATAGCGTTTGCCGACGACGCGGCATTTGTCATCAGCGGAAGAACAAGGAAAACCATGATAAAACATGTTAATGAAAGCCTCGACGTCCTCAACAAACTTTGTCAAAAGCAAAAACTTTCACTGTCGACAGAAAAAATCTCACGCAGTAGTCTTCAATAAACCAGGGCAATCGATTACAAAAACTCCAAAATTCACCATCAGTGGAGAAAGGGTCAAAGTAGTCAAACAGACGAAATTTCTTGGTATCATTATCGACCACAAATTAAACTGGATACCCCATCTACAACACATTCAAGACAAAACTGCAACTATCGCCAAAAACTTCAGAAGAAGGCAGGGATTCAACTGGGCCTTGAGCCCTCATCTGCATAAAATTATATTCAATGCAGTTGTAAGGTTCTACTCTCTGTCTGTTGTGTAGAAGGTGGAGAAATAGTGATTGCACCGAAGAAGGGTTAAAACTGCCCTTTATTAAAGTCTTTAAATTATTTACTATGTGCCTGCCAACTTAATGCTAACATACTACGCCTCTGCTTGGGCGGTAACTGAAACAGTAGAATCAAACTCAAAATTGGGGATATTCACAAGTAGTAGAATTAAACTACAGGGCTCATACAATCCTGTATCCTACAGCACGTAGATCAGTCTAATGGCAGCAAGATAATAGCTATTAAGCCACGTCTAACCAGCAATAACTGCTAAGCGGAAGCGTGCGTACAATCCCGCACAGAGATTTCTCAAACTCTCTCTAACTTTCCCAACTAGAACATTGATAAACTTTTTCTCCCACTGGTAGAATTTGCATTCCTTACACGCGCTACCAAAATTTAAATATTCTGGCACTGGCAAGTAGGAGATTGAAGGCTTATAGGAAAGTAACTTAAAATTAAATTTAACTGGTTATTTAAAATAAATATAAATCCTTACATTTGTCCATGCCAGAATTTAACAGTCTTGGATAAAGGTCCTTAAAGACCTGTTACAAACTGATAAATTCCATAACTAACAAGATCTGAGCCCCTTTTATATTCAAATACAAAAATTTTAAATTATAACAGCAGGTTCGTTTCACATCATAGTTCAGCTGCACTTTTCTTCATCAACTTTCAATTGGGCTTCAGTCATCTACTTCCAGTCATCTGGAAGGAATACTTATGAATACATGATTCTAACAATAAATAACACTTTAACTTCACACTACAATCTTTTATTAAGTTTCTAACCATTTTGCACTTAGCGTAGCTTTTTCAGTTTTTCCCCACATTACGGTGTTTCATGCATTCACAATTGTTAAATTACATTCATGCTTAAATTTTAAACTATAATCCCCTTTTGGCTCTCCACAATGTGTGGTGTGGAAACGCAAGTGTACTATGTTATAATGGACAAAATCTCCACCTAAACGCACATCGACTTGTTAGCACATCACAACCTTCTTAGACACACCCGAAATTCATTTCTAAATTCTCCATGAAAACATGAAAATTAACTAGAGTGTCGGTAGAGAGCCTTACAAAACACATGCATACCAAATATTTTCTACATTCATCTTAAACGCAAGCAAGCTTTCGCTCAAAATCGCATGATTTGATTAACTAAAATTTCTTTTGAGCGAACTCAGTTGATTACATTAAACTTTAAATGCATTTACTTTTACATTTTGAATTTTTAGCACTAAATACATCTTATATATGCTCTTTTGAGCTTTAAACCTTCATTAAAAGTATCATTTACTTTAACACAACAGATATTTCAACGTTTTACAAGCAAATACTTTTAAGACAATTGAAAATAAAATGAAAATTTTACTTGAATGAATCCTTTTCTTCGCCAAAATTGCGAGCCTAAAGTAAATTTTCATTAACAAGTACTAATACGAAGTTGTTTGTATTAGGCCAGATCTTTTGGCGCATTAACATAAATAGTCTTTCGGCAAACAAAACTGAACTACTAGTTCTTTAGATTAACATAACATTTCTATAATACACTATAATTTGTGCTTTTGCCAAATAAAGCTGAAATAACTTTAGTCCTCAATCAATATTATCCTGTAACTTCGTATTTGAAACATTCTCATGCACTTTACATAACAGAAAAGATTTATAGAAACTTCACTTATCTCTGTTTTTTGAAGCTTGGTATTCGGCCATTCGTTTGTCGCAGAATTGTATCCAAGCCAACTGGTTCACGTATGAGACTTTCCGTCTCTGCTTCCTGTCCTCTGGTGGGAAATGGCTTTTCCTTTTTTGACCCCTGATGAGTGGTCTTTTAAGATGCACTGGCGGCATGTCTTGTCTTTTCCTTTTACTGTCCAGCAAACTGGTTCTTTGCACATCGGTATTCGAGGATGCTTGCCTGTAAACTCTAGGTTGTTTCGATCTTTGCTTTGTGCCTTCAACTTTGGCAGGCCTCTTCTTCATTTTATCGACAGGTGGTCTTGTTTGTAGTAATCTTTCTGTACGTCACCTCCTTGATATGTCCTGGGGCTGTCTACTGCGAGACCTTGTCATAACACGGCAATGTTTGTTTCTAGCCGGGACGTTTCTTTCACTCTTGATTTTTCTTCGCTGGATCTTCCACACATTGAGGGATGCTTTTCTCCGGAATTCTTTTACTGATTTGGGACCTTGTAGTTTCTTTAGTTGTTTGCTTTTTTGCGGGTGGTGGAATTTGTAGTGGGGTCAGAATTGCCCCTGAGGAAGCCGCCTCTTCTGTCTCGGAAGACTGGAAGAAATCATATAAGACATCGCAATCTTTACGACCACAATATTTTTTTCAATTGATCCGGACTAGCCTTTATTCTTTCTCCCGGCTCTGTTTTTAAGTAGATCACAGCCCCAACGATCTGCTGTACAATGTACGGCCCTTCAAATTTATGGGCGAATTTTGATGCGACATTTTCAGGTGCACTAGACAAAGTGAATTTTCTTTTCAACACCTTATCCTCCAATTTAAAATCTGATTCACGGCGTTTCCTGTCGTAATAGGTTCTCTGCCGTTCTCTTGCTACATCGAAATTTTTCAAAGCTTCATCAATCAGCTTTTGAATATTTGCCTGTTTAAATTCTGGTTCTCGTTCTTGAACAAAAATAAAAGTTTGTCTAAAGAAGTCAACATCTTCCTACCCAGAAATAATTCAGCGGGCGTTTTACCCGTTGTATCATGCTTGGCAGTTCTTAAAGCATAGGCTAGTTCATCAACGCACCTCTCCCAGCATTTATGATAATTTTTAACCTAACTTCTAACTATTTTAACAATTTTTTTATCAACTCTTTCCGCGATGTTTGCTTGTGGCCTATACAAGATCATTTTCATATGCCGTATGTCACAAAATCACACACATAGTCATCACTTTACACAGGTTCTCAAAAATTACCGTTATCGCTTATTACTTTTAACGGTGCACCATATTTTAAAATATACTTATGTAAGAACGTATCTGCACCTATTTTAGCTAACTCTCGCTTTAAAGGAATTATTTCTACCCACTTAGAAAAATGGTCTGCAATTACCAAAAGATATCGGTTTTTATTTAAATAACTTTGGGGAAAAGGGCCAAGAAGGTCTATTCTAAGAATTTCATTAGGAAAAGTCGCGCGAATACTATTTAGATACCCGGCCAGGCTTAAATTAACGTCGTTAATTAACTGACATAACTTACAAGACCGACATACGCTGTTACAATCTTCTGTAGTTGCGAAAAATACACCACCTCGCGTACTCTACGCACCGTTTTCCTCACCCCTAAATGACTGGCTGCGTGGCTGTCATGAAATTCCTGCAAAATACTCAACCGTAGTGGGGCGGGGATGGCTGGTTTCAATTCGTGGTTTTCATTTGTTGATTTAGTATAGAACAACAGATTATCTATGATCTCATAATTTTGGGCTCTATTTCCAATTGCAGCAAGATCTGCATGTTCAAAATTATCTGGATCCTTTAAATAATCATAGAAATTACCGAATTCTGGATCCTTCAGCAATTCAGTTATAATTGCTTCCCGGGAATCTAAAACTTTAGAAGTTAACATAGCACATTTTATTTGATCCCCATTTTCATCCAGTTTAATTCTTGACAAGGCGTCGGCCACTATGGTTTCCTTGCCGGGAGTGTGCTTAATTATTAAGTTGTATTCTTGTAATTTTAAGACCCATCTAATTAATCTAGGAGTTAAATTCCTTCCAGAATATAATCTACCTATGTCCGCATGATCATAGTACATTGTACCTGCGGCTTTTCCAAAGTAAACTCTAAACTTCTGAACTGCCATTAACACTGCTAACATTTCCCTTTCTGTTGCTGTGTAGTTCCTTTAAGTCTGACCTAAGGTTTTGCTAAAAAATGGCAAGGGGTGCCCTTTTTAAGTTAAAACCGCACCCACGGCGTAATCTACAGCATCCGCCGCAATCTCCAAGTTCTCGTCCCCTTCCGGGAATTTTAACACTGGGGCATTAATTAGAGCTGTTTTCAATTTTTCAAAAGCGCTGTTAGCCTCCGCTGTCCATGCAAACTTGGATTTCTTTCGTCTTAAAACTAACAAGGATTCAACAATGTCGGCAAAATTTTGGATAAACGAACATGAGCGCATGCCAATAAAAGATGAAAGTTTCTTCGCAGTATTTGGCGGAGGATAATTTTTAATTGCTTTTATTTTAGAATCCTCAGTTTCGATACCCATAGCTGAGATTTTGTATCCTAAATATCGCAATTCCTTAGTAGCGAATTTACATTTTGCGGCATTAATAGTTAAACCTGCTTCTTTTAATAATGAAAAAAACTTTGTAGAGTTCTTTCACGTGTTGTTCAATAATGTCACTAGTTATGAAAATGTGATGGAGATAAATCAGAGTCGATTTTCCTAGGACAGGACGTAAAATTATGTTCATAGCCTATTGAAAAGTTGACGGGGCCCCGCAAAGCCCAAACGGAATGCTTAAAAATGCACCCGATTTTGTAATAAACGCGGTTTTATTCACATCTTCTGGTTTCATGGCTATTTGAAAGTAGCCTGAAGTAAGATCAAGAGTGGTCATATATTTTGTAGACCTAATTTTCTGTATTATTTTTTCTATTGCTGGTAAAGGGTAAATGGGGAATTTAGTCATGCTATTAAGTTTCGGTAATCGATCGCAAAACGATAAGCCTTTGGATCCGAAGGGGGCAAGCTATTTATTTCTCTTTCTGCATAGCACGACTATTTATTTCTCTTTCTGCAACATATTCACTATTGATGGGAATAATTATTTTATCCCTTAACATTTGTTCTATTATTGCTTCTTTTCCTTATCATATCGATAAGGTTTTGCTTTACAAGGTTCGCTTGATTTTAGTTTTATCGCATGGGTAACAATTTCTGTATTCCCTGGCTTCTCAGAAAATAACGTATTAAATCTACTTACGAGTTCTTCCAGCTTGGTTCTTTCATCTTGTTTTAGATGCTGAAGATAGAGATCTGGAATATTTACCTCTTCCACCACCTTTGGCACCATATCCAAGAAAATAGAATTTTCTGCGAAGTTTATTGTGGTGTTCTCTGCTCTGAGGAACTCTGTACCTAAAATTATACATTGTTTTGCGAACTTTTAACAACAAAAAATAAAACTTTCAAAATTTCGTTTTTTAACCTGAACGTTAAGCGATAGCTTCCCGACACATTCGTAAACTTTCCCTTGCGCGGCAACGATTTCTATGCTATAATTTTTAAACAATCTTAT
Source organism: Stegodyphus mimosarum (assembly GCA_000611955.2). NCBI lineage: Eukaryota > Metazoa > Arthropoda > Arachnida > Araneae > Eresidae > Stegodyphus > Stegodyphus mimosarum. The sequence continues at coordinate 574 of KK113099.1, read as the reverse complement.
TCTTCAGAAATTTCTATAGTAGAATTTTGGCTTAAAAAGTTTTCTTCCGCGCCAGTGTTGACGAGGGCTTCTACGGGTACGTCGTTCAAAAGAACCTGGATTACCGATAGTTAGGAATTCTTGACTACCACGGTATTTACATACAACTTAGAGGGATTTTGCGATGCAGAGGGGGTCTGAACCCTCAATTTCTCAGGCCCCTCTATTCGTTTAAATTTTTCTTGACTCCTGATGTTTGCTGGGCGCGCTGGCGGTCTTGGCTTCATCGTTTTCATTCTTGCTCATTGACAGCGTAATTAGAAAGCGTTTTCCTACGTTCTATTTGTTTCTTTCTGCGGCCGGTTCACGGGAGAACTGCTGATAGTAACTCTGAGTAGGAAATCTCGAATTTTCCGCTATCCGCGGATTCTGAAACTTTGCGGCTAATTCTAATAGCTCTTGCAAGGTTCGTGTGTTTCTCAGCTCCACGAAATCTTGTATTGCCGGTAATAATCGTGGTAATACACTCTTAGACCAAAAAAAAAGACGCATCAAGAAGTAGTTATCCGAATAGGACGAAAATCGGTAGAAGTGA
>KK113098.1:43408-84488 GCA_000611955.2 Stegodyphus mimosarum | reverse complement strand
TTAACTGCTGCTGCTGGGTGCACAAAAGGTAAGCTAAATTTTGCTATCTTTATTCTTCAGTTATGAAGTGGATTTTCCGTGGCTAGCTGGGCATCCTGCTCTTTATGATAAGTAATACATACTTGAATCACGACTTCTCACGGTAACAAAAAGTTTATTAAATCTAAATAACTTCGAAGCCTACGATGCTCTATTCCAACAGTGGGAATTAGAAGACATCATTGAAACTGTTAAAATGGAGCAGCTGGTTTAAACTTTAGTCATTATCTCCCTCATAGGGCTGTTACCAAGCCATCCAGCAGTACTACGAAGGTTCGCACAGTGTTCGATGCTTCTTTCAAGCGCCCTGGATATGGTTCTTTAAACGAGTGTTCGAGTGTTGAACCGAGTCTTATACATCAGATACCTCCACTATTGTTAAAATTCCATTTAGGGTGCTTGGGAGTAGTTACTGATATAAAGCAGGCTTTTCTGCAAATAGGTTTAAAAGCTGAAGACAGAAATGTACTGAGATATTTGTGGTAAGAAGAGGCTGAACGCACCAAGCTTAAGATTTATAGACATTGCGAGTGGTTTTTGCTATCTCTTCCAATCCTTTTCTTCTGAATGTCACAATAAAATATCATTTAAACTTGTAGAAATTCCAAACAGAAAATCTTCAAAATACAATTGATAACTTGAGAGAAGGGTTTTATGTTGACAACCCAATCACAAGTGTTAATGACGTAAAAGAAATGGAGCAACTGAAATCTCAAGCTATGCAAATGATGAAAGAAGCGTTATTTGAACTGAGATGTTGGACTTACACTGGAGTTCACTGTCTGGAATGTAAAAGTGTACGTGGTCTTAAGTGGGAACCGATGAATTTTACTGCATTCGTTCTCAAGCTGACATGAAACTTAGTGAAGTTGTTACGAACAGAATATTACTTTATGTTGTTAACAGCATATATGATCCCATAGGATTTATATCACATGCGAACTATTGCCTAAGTTATTACTCCAGGAAGCCTGGTGAAATAAGTTAGACTGGGACTAAGAGCTGCCATCCGATTTGCAATTATGTTATCTAAGATAATGATTTCAGTTAGATCTTGTTCGGGAAATATAGATTCCGATGAAAAATATTGCATGGAACTATCGAAATGGCTTATTTTACACATATTTGCTGATACTTCATCTCAAGAATAGGTTTGCTGTGGATTTCTACGCTGTGAAGAAAGAGAAGAAGTGTAAGTTTCAATGATTTTGCCAAAAACTAGAATACCTCCGGTTAAAAGACCAACAATTCTGGCACTGGAACTTTTAGGAGCAGTTATGGGAGCCAGAATTTGTTCAACGATATTAGAAGTTTTAAATTTTGCTTTGAAGATATATTTTTGTACGGACTTGATGATCGTTTTGGCATGGATTACTAACAGAAAACTATGAAACACCTTCATTGGGAATCCAGTGAATGAAATCAGGAAACTGACCAATATATATAGATGATTGGAGATACGTTTCTCGAGAGGTCAACGCAAAAGACTTAACTACCCGAACACAGGACTTGTCGGACCTTCTGCAGAATCAGTGGTGGGAGGGATTAACCTGGTCGTATGGAAGAGAAGAGTCTTGGCCAATGTCGGAACTATAACTATATGTTCCAGAGAAGGCACTTCTGGAAAGACGCAAAACAGTTGTCACAAATTTAGTTACTGAGAAGAAAAGGAAATTTAGTGAAAGACTTCTATACTTTTCAAGCTACAAAAGAATTTTCCGCATGACTGCTTATGTTTTGAGATTTTGTTACAGCATCAGGGAAAACTCTATAACGCTGAAAGAATAAATTTTATGTGAAGAGATTGAAAGGGCAGAAAACACTCTGACAAAAAACGTCCAGTCTGAACGGCCTTCTGAAATACGTGAGAAGTATAATAATACGATACAATTTTACACGCAAAATGGAATTCTGAAGGTTCAGACAAGACTCATTCTTAGGCAAGATCCAGAGGATTTTATACGTCCTATAGTTTTTCCAGACCATCCGATTCTAGAGAGATTGATATTACATACCCACTGCTCTCTGATGCACGCTAGAGTATTAGCTACACTAACGCAATTAAGAGAAAGATTTTGGGTTCCCAAAGGACGAAGAGTTTTACGATAATGTATACAGTGCAAGAAACTAGCTTCAAGAAATGTTAATCCAGATTCAGCACCTTTCCCTCCTGACAGAATACAACGAGTTGCAGCATTTCAAGCAACTGGTGCAGAGCGGTAGCTGGACTTTTTTTCCTACGTTGGATTAAGCAAAGGATGAAGAGTGCTTTTCACGTGTGCTGTCTATTGAGCAGTTCATCTGGAGGTAGTGTCCTCCCTGTCCACTGTGAAGCCTTTATGTAAGCATTACGGAGATTTTTAGGAAGGAGAGGAAGGTGTTCTACACTTTATACTGATAATGGTACCAACTTAACAGGAGCTGGAAAAGCTTTGAAATCTCTGGCCTGGGATTTCATTCAAGGATAATGTGCTGTAATGAATATAAAGCGGATATTCAGCCCTCCCTCTGCCCTATGGTTTTGGGACAGAATGGTTAATTGTATCAAGGAACTTCTTCCAAAAAGCTTGGGAAAATCCTGTGTCACATATGAAAAAATGTTGACTTTGCTCACTGATTGTGAGGCCACTATAAATAGACGACCGCTGACATATTTGTCAGACGACCCTAACGAACTGAAACCACTTTCACATGCTCACTTTATTCAAGATTTAGGAGAACGAGAAACTGTTGATTTGGATTTAATTGACACTCAGCACTTACTGAAACGTGTACGCTACCTTACGGCTAAATCTACGAAAACGTTCCTATAAAGAATATTTGGATAATTAGTGTCATGCACATGCTCGGTAAGAGGAAGCTACCAACCAAGCCCTGCTCGTGTGAAAAAAAAACTGTCTATCTGAAAAGCGGAGAGAAAGCAAAATCTGGCTACGAGAAGAAGTAAACGTGCTTGATGCGAGAAAGACGGAGGCTCGTGAAAAACATTTTTGAATTGATTATTTTCGTACTCCAAAGTTGGAAGTTTGATCTGTTATTATTAAGAACTAAAAAGGTTAAATGTAATAGTTGTGCGTTTTTAATGTAATTGTGAAAAAAATACTTTGTGAAAAGAATATATATATATATTTCAATAAAATATAGTTCATGTTATCGTTAAACCTGCATAAGTGTGCCAATTTTATTTCTGCAAATAGAGTCGACGAATAACATTCATAAGTGGATGAAAGCGAACCCGAAGAGATGAATTGGTCAAGGATCATGACAGTGGCGGCAGCTGGTCGGATGCATATTTGTCGACTCGGAAAAAGCTCAAGTAAATGCCTTACGAATGCTGCGAAGCATATTAAGTGGAACAGTTATCTTCTTCCAGGTTCTCTCGTTTAAGTGTATTATTTATCATTTTTTATGAAACATTTGCTGTTAATGTAATGGTACACTTAAAGAAGTATTTTATAACACAGGAATTATCAGTGTGATTATCATATGATACTTGAATTACTTTGAAAGTGCATTTATCTTTTATTGTATGAGTGAATGAGTATTAATTTAACTAATGCTTGTGTTTTATTTATGAGATATGATTGCATTATTTCTCATGCATTCATTAATTTTTGATTGCTTATATATACTCATTAATTTTTTTTATTTGATTGAATATTTGGATGTTGTGCATATTTAATGCAGATACCAGGTGTTTATGATTCACTAGAAGTTCAAGACTTGATGTAAAATTTTATGTACAGAGATTCAGTTTTGATTTTCTGTTATTTTAATTAAGTTGAACATAAAGTCCCATAATGTCATTTTTGACCAAACATAGAAAGGCTGATCTAGTCGCCCTTGCACAAGAGTTTGGTGTTGAAGTGTTGCCTACATTTAGAATTTTGGACTTGAGGGAAAAAATTCTTGCTAGTGAAAGCTATGAGGAGCAGGTAGCAAAGGACCTTCTGAGTGTTATCATTACAGATAGGGAGGAAAGGCTAGAAAAAGAACGCGAAAGGGAAGAAAGGGATATAAACTAAAGTTAGAGGCAGAGGAGAGGGTTGCCATTGAGAAGTATAAGGTAGATTGTCAGGATCGTTACTTGAATAGGAGTACCACACCCGAACGGGGGGAGAATGGGAAGGAAAGATCAGTAGAAGAGTTAACGAGAACAATCAGGTTATTGACAGTAAAGGTTCCAAGTAGAGCAGATGGCTGGGACTATTTCTTCTCCAGTCTAGAAAGAGCTTATATCAATGAAAGTGTCCCTGAAGTATAAGGCGCCAAAATTTTGATTTACCTTTTGGGAGATAAAGCGGCAAATTTATTAACATTGATAAGGGAGGATAAGTATGGGAATTATGAAGTAATAAAGGAAACTGTGTTGAAAGAATTCAAACCGTCACCTCAGGTATGCCTGGAGAATTTCAGGAAAGCAAGACGAAGTTCAGAAGAGACCTTTGTCCAGTTTTCTACTAGAGTTACTGCCATGTGGGAAAATTATGTGAAATCAAGGGGGGTGACAGACTTTGAAGGTCTTAATCAGTTGGTGGTAGCGGACAAAATCTACCAGACCCTTGATACAGAAACTGCAGTACACATAGGTATAAGGCAGGGAGACTCGTGGTTCAAGCCAAGAGAGCTTGGAAAGGAGTGTGACATATTCTTTGCGGCTAAAGGGAAGTCCTACAACGTACGTAGGGAAGCTTGTGAAACTAAGATGCTAAATGAGGTAATAGGTGAGAAACCTAAGGTCGAAGAGAGACGAAGCGGTCGGCATGAGTCAGAAACCATAGGGAAAAACACAGGGAATGTTAAAGGTTTAACATGTTTTGTATGTGGTTCAGCTTCGCATTTTAAAAGGAACTGTCCTCAGATTAAAGGTTCTAGGCAGTATAACCGAAATGAGGAAAAGGATAAAGCTAGGGTAAACTGGGTAAAAAAAGGTCAGGATAATGATATCCTAGCGGACAAAGTTGTGGTAGCTCGTGTGGATCCTTTGGGGAAGCCAGGGAATGTAAACAACTATAAGCTGTGTAAGTTGAAAAGGGTTCCTATTAGTGTGAATGGAACAATAGGGGAGGCCCTCGTTGATTCAGGAACAGAAATTACGGTGGTTAAAAAGGAGTTAACCAAAAATCTCCAACTGGAGGAAGGATCGAGCATATATTTGAAGGGTATATTTGGTCCAGCTGTTAAATGCCCTTTGGTAAACATTCCACTGGGTATCACTGTAGGAGAAAGTTCCAGTGTCACACATCAAGAGATTTTGTGTGCAGTTGCAGAATCTCTAGCAGAGGATGTGTTGCTTCCTCCGGAAGTATTCACCATGTTAGGGGGTCAGTTACATGACACAGGTGAGGTGGTAGAGAACTTACCTGAAGAAACCACAAACATCCCAGAGGTTAGGAGAAATGAAAAGTCTGTGAAGGTAAACACAGGGAAACTAGAAAGAAACACTAGTGTGGGAAGGAATCTCGATGAGAAAGAAAAGGTGGAATCAAGTGAAAGCCAAGAACCTCAGTCAGGAAGACTATGTACAGCGGATATTTTTAGAAGAGAGCAGGAGACTTGTGAATCTCTGGCAGGAGCATGGGAGAATGCTCAAAAAGGAAAGGGGAATTATTATACAGTGGATAACTTTCTCTTTCATAAGGACAAAATTCTTGGGGAAAGCGTGGGACAATTAGTTGTACCTAAGAGTCGAAGGGAGGAAGTCTTGCAGTTAGCACATTGCTCGGTGTTTAGTGGCCACATGGGGGTAAAGAAGACTGTGGAGAGAATTAGATACTCTTTCTATTGGGAAGGTCTGAGGTTAGACGTCCAGAAATTTTGCGAGGCGTGTAAAGAGTGCCAGTTGACTAGACCAATTAAAACTGTTGATAGGACACCAATCACCCCAGTAACGAGGCCAGATCTGCCCTTCCAAATTGTAAACATTGATGTGATAGGTCCGATTGATCCTCCCAGCTCTAAGGGGCATAAGTATATATTATGCTTAGTTGATCAGCATACCAGATGGGCAGAAGCAATACCCCTAACTAGCCTCTCTGCCAAGTCGACTTGTGAGGAGTTATTACATATTTTTTCAAGAACGGGTATTCCAAATGTAATTGCATGTGACAATGGAACAAACTTTAAAGCAGATTTGACTCAAGAATTTGAGAGACGAATAGGGGCCAGTCCTAAGTTTTCGACCCCTGGGTATCCTCAATCTAATGGATTAGTTGAACGATTTAATGGTACTTTAAAAAGAATGTTGCATCATGTCATCAGAGAAGAAGGTAGGGGGTGGCATTTGCAAATTCCTTATGTGTTGTGGGCCTATAGAGAAGTACCCAACTCAACAACTGGGGTGGCTCCATTTCAACTAATGTACGGCAGGACACCTCAAGGACCTTTGTCGATATTAAAATCATCATGGACAGGAAAACATGAAAATTTACAATTAGATGCAACTCCTGTTTATACATATTTACAAAATCTAAAGGCTAGGTTTGAGAAGGCAGCGGAGCAGGCAAAGCTCACAGCTGAAATTCAACAAGAGAGGACAGCACACTATCATAATTTAAGATCTACCGTAAAAACGTTTAAGGTGGGAGATAAGGTGATAGTCTTGATTCCCGATTCTAATAATAAGCTTTACGCTAGATGGCAGGGTCCTGCAAATATATTGGAACAGAAAAGTCCTCACTCTTTTGTAGTACGAATGCCCGATGGAACCAAAAGGCATGTTCATCAGAATAAGATTAGACTTTATGTAGTTAGATCTCAAGCAGTAAATGTTATCTTGGAGGGAGAAGAAGAGTTTGGCGAAATTGAATCTACACCTGTCAACAAGGGAGGAAAAACTTTTTCTGAATCTCTGGAAGGATTAGAAATGTCTAATTTAGATTCGGTCCAAAGGAGTAGACTTTTAGGGCTACTGAGGAAATACCAAACATTATTTACACGTCCAGTGCAACCAGCCCGAGTAGGTACACACAAGATCGAACTTATTCCTACTGCTATTAGGAAGAAACCCCACTGCTATGGAATACCTATGGCATATCGCAAAGCAGTAGATGGGCAGATACGTGAGTTACTAGAATTAGGATTAATTGAACCTTCTGAGTCAGAAATTGCTCATCCTATAGTTTGTGTGGTGAAAAAGGATGCTACAGTTAGAATGTGTATAGATTTTAGATCATTGAATGCTGTTACAAAAACTCCAACATTTCCCATGAAGGACATGCAGGAGTTGGTTTTTGTGGCGGGTGCAGCTAACTGGCTGACAAGCATCGACCTTCGAAAAGGGTATTGGCAAATCCGAATGGATGAAAGGAGCAAACCCTTGACTGCATTTGCGACATCTAATGGAGTGTACCAGTGGAGAACAATGCCTTTCGGTTTATCAGGAGCCTCGGGGACATTCCAGAGGGAAATGAATCGTGCTTTACAGAGTCATAGCGATTATGCTCAGGCATATATAGATGATGTGGTGATTTTCTCGAAAACATTTGAGGAACACTTGAAACACATTTCTCTGGTCCTGGACACCTTAGAAAAATTAGGATTTTCTGTACGTTTGGACAAATGTGCTTTTGCAGCTAAAAAAATCAAATATTTGGGGCATATAATTGGAGGAGGCAAGCATGGTCCTGATGAAGAAAGGGTCAAAGCAATTAGAAAACTCGTCAGGCCAGTCACAAAAAAAGATGTGAGATCGGTTTTAGGATTAATGGGATTTTATCGATCTTATATTCCTAATTATGCAGAAATATCGGCACCGTTGACAGAGTTGACTAAGAAGAGGCATGCCAATATTGTTCAATGGGGGGAGTTGGAACAGAATGCTTTTAACAAATTAAAGGATACTTTGTGCCAAGCGACATCTCTGGCCACACCAAATATTGGAAAGCCATTTCAGATCCATTGTGATGCATCCAATTTGGCGGTAGGCTGCTGTTTAACCCAGAGAGACGAGAGTGGTAACTATTGTCCTATTGCATTTGCAAGCCAAAAGCTTTCTCAAACTCAGAAAAATTGGGCAAGCATTGAGAAGGAAGCTTGGGCAGTCTTATTTGGCCTGAATAAATTTGATAAATGGATCTATGGGGCTCAGGTAGAAATTATAACGGATCACAATCCTCTCAGATATTTGAACGAAACTACTCCTCGAAGTCCAAAATTGACGAGGTGGGCTTTGGCATTGCAGAAATGGAACTTGCGAATTAGTCATAGGCCAGGGATGCAGCACCAAAGTGCTGATGCTCTCTCACGTCTGGATCAGATATAATATGAGTAATATAATTTGTTTTTTTTCTTTGCTTTCTGTATGATTGTATCTTATATTGTTTGTTCTGTTTTGTTTTATTTAATATTGTACGAGATTTGTATTGTGTAAAAGTAGTGTACAGAAAATTTGCTTGGATATTGATTAATGAAATACGTCCTAAAGAAAGGACAAATTTCATTCTGGGCAGGGGCGTGTCATGCACATGCTCGGTAAGAGGAAGCTACCAACCAAGCCCTGCTCGTGTGAAAAAAAAAACTGTCTATCTGAAAAGCGGAGAGAAAGCAAAATCTGGCTACGAGAAGAAGTAAACGTGCTTGATGCGAGAAAGACGGAGGCTCGTGAAAAACATTTTTGAATTGATTATTTTCGTATTCCAAAGTTGGAAGTTTGATCTGTTATTATTAAGAACTAAAAAGGTTAAATGTAATAGTTGTGCGTTTTTAATGTAATTGTGAAAAAAATACTTTGTGAAAAGAATATATATATATTTCAATAAAATATAGTTCATGTTATCGTTAAACCTGCATAAGTGTGCCAATTTTATTTCTGCGAATAGAGTCGACGAATAACATTCATAAGTGGATGAAAACGAACCCGAAGAGATGAATTGGTCAAGGATCATGACAATTAGTAAAAGCATCTAAATCATCTTCATGGAGAAAAACGATTTCTCTAGGAGAAATTGTCCTAGTTGATTCAAAAAATACAAACAGTATACGGCCTTTAGCCCAAGTAATTAAACTGTTTCCTTACAAAAACAATATTGAACGTGTTGCAAAACTACGAGTAGCCAATGGTGAAATCATACTGTCCCTTCAGCGAATTTATCTTTTGGAGCTCACTTTTGCCTACAACTTCATTGATATACCTCGTAAAACCGAGATTATCCCAGAATCAGAACCTTATGATAAAGAGACTCCGGAAGAACTTGAAGTAGTCGTTGAGTAGGGCCTTTGAAACACATGGACATAACTGCTATTGACTTTTTTTACTAAACATTGATAATTGTAATGACATTTGTGTGTTGTTCTTTAATGTTATATTCACATGTTTATATCGATTGTTTTATATCGATTTCGTGTCATGTGCTAAAATTTCTGTGTATCATATATGTATACATTTTTCATTGCTTTAAGGCAAACGTGCCTGCAATGCAAAAGGTGGGAGGATGTTGCCACTAAGTTTAGTATTCCCAGTTTGTTATTATTTAATAATTTGTTTTGCAATTTCGTTTGATGTATGAATCTGGCAACCAGTTCCTGTTTCGCCACATTGACTTGCCAGGTTAAGTTGACAAGCGCCTGGCCCCAGCTACCACCCTTGTTCTTATTGGTTGCCGTTTATGACGTCAGGTTGAAGAGATTTTATTATCGGTTTCGTGTAAGTTAGGTGAACTTATACTTTTTGGTCTTGGTTATGTTTTGTATAAATGTGAATTTGTAGAATGTAACAGAGTATTTGCAATTAAAGCAAGCTTTTCGCGCGCAAAAATGCCGCGGGGAATTCATTTCGTCACTCTATGACATCACAAGTAGTGTCCAATAAGAGCTTGGGGTGGTGGCTGGGGCCAGGCGCTTGTGGTTAAGTTGTCTAAACGAGCAGTCATTTTATCCACTGGCTCCTGGACATGGGCAGCTCTCATTGGGCAGCGGTCTCTGCGAGTTGCCTATTGGGCTACCTTGAATTTCATAGCGTTATCTAAAGCATACTTTAGATCCTTCCTATCCGCCGTTTGCAGGACTTTCTGCATATCAGGATCTCGAGCGCCATCGATAAAGCATTGCGGGGGCAAGATATCCCTTGTTTAGGCAGAGTAGTGCGAAAAGGCAAGGCTAGTCTTTCAAGATCCGTGGCTAGCTCTTGGACTGGGCCTGTATTTCAAGATTTTATTTGAAACCTGTATAAATCTTTTAAATCTCTCTCTCTAAAGCGCGGATCCAATGCATCTGATAAAGCTTCCAACTATAGCCTCGGGTTTTTGGATAGAGTTACAAAAGGATATCGGCTGCGTCTGCTCTCAGAGAAGCGGCAAGATGACACGCCTTAGTTTCGGAATCCTATCCATTTTTCCAACCACTATAGAAAACAAAGTCTTGTACACCTGCCAGGAGGTCTTTCATTCAGAATTGGATAGTTTTAGAATAGGACTAGAAAACATAAGTAGGAATAATCCCCCATAATTGTTTTAAACTCTTATAGATATCTTCAAGCTATCGACTTCCTTGGCGACAGCTGGAACACTTTCTTCAACGTAATTTTCAACTGTTTCTATTCTGCCTTTTATAGCTTCGAATTCGTTTTCTGATTTGAAAAAACGTTCTCTTCTAATTTTCTCTTGACTTGCTTCAAGCTTTTCTTTTTCTTGAAGTATCTTAATGGTCCCTTCCATCTTTGCTTGGCCTGCTGGCTGCATGTTTTAACAGAATTGACGGTCCTTTCTAATTTGTGGGCCCTCTTTCATCTCTTCCTTAACGTACTTGAAGGCGTCTTTCACATTTGCTTGGAACGCAGCAAAGACTGTCACCACTAGTCTTAGTTTTATCTTCATCGCTCTTGTCATCGGCAATCAGTCGCACTTCTAAGACCAAAAATTTCTTCTTGCGTACAGGTTCGTAATGGATTGAATGCACGCAGAACCAATGATTGCTTAATAAAATTCATTTTCCAAAAACACTTCACATTTCTGGAACTTCCCTGGCAAAATTTCTTGCACTGCTCTTCTCAGAATGACAGAGTGCAATCGGTAGATATCACTTCAAGGTACTAGGTACGTTGATCGCAGTGCAATACAAAGCGCATCAAAAACTGAAATATTGCTTGGTGATAATATCAATACTCTGAAGTCTCAATATTTTGAGCTAAACTGAAAAACTTGATGCTGTCTCAGATATTATATAGTTTTCCCCCATCCGCCGAGAAATTCGCTGTATCTTTGATTTCTCGAAATTCCTCGAAGGCATAGACAGTTATCGTTACACAAGGACAGGATCAGGTATTGTTGCATAGGTTTCGAAGCAAAATGTTGCCAAATGGGCACGAAGCTTAGCGAATTTTGGTGATTTTTCACAAAATGTGGCGAGGTGTTAAATGGACCCCTATTCTTTATAATTTCATTCCTCTATTCTATAAATTTCACTAAAAGTGTTTATATGTGTACGAAATTCGTAATAATATTCATTCATTTGCCTGTTGTTAATTTACTACTGCGTCAGTCATGCCAAGCTGCCAGGTTTTATAAATGATGTTAATTTTCTTCACAGAAAATCTTTCTTTTCAATTTATAAAAGTACGCTCATGGACAAAAAAATTAGCGCAGCAAGAAATAATTGCGGGATCGTAACGAAACTTCCAATGAAGATACATGTCGGGGAGATATGCAAATGATTCGAAATGCGCGTGATTGCACATTACGTATAGCCGGTAGAGGGCGTTGAACGTCGTACTCTGTGGTGTATAAAACAGGTAACCAAAGCTTGTTTGAGTGTGCTGAATCATTTACAAAGGAAGAGCTGAGGTAGACATACCATTACGCCGTGTTCGAAGACAATATGAGCAGTTGTCGCAGTTTGAGAGGGGGAGAATCGTCGGGATGATGGAAGTTGGGTGGTCAGCTAGGCGAGTAGCTCGTCAATTATGTCGCTCTGATTGTGTTGTGAGGAGGTGTTGGGACCAGTGGACCCGAGAGATGTCATGTACACGAAGACCAGGCTCAGGACGCCCTCAACAGACCAGTCGTCGAGAAGTCCGCAACATCGTAAGAAATGCACGCGTACAGCCAACTGCTTCATCGACCGCCATCCAGGCACAGGTAGTACCATCACTAGTGGCCCCTGTGTCTTCTCGAACCATACGAAGGCGCCTGGCTGAAGGACAGTTGGTATCGCGGCGCCCCTTACGTGTTCTGCCCTTGATGCCCACCTCATCGACGCCTTCGTTTGGAGTGGTGTCGAGCACGAGGAAACTGGACTGCAGCGGAATGGAACCAGGTCGTCTTTAGCGACGAATCCAGATTCAATCTCGGCAGTGATGACAATCGTGGTCGTGTGTGGAGAGCCCATGGTGAACGCCTCAATCCTGCCTTTGCTGTACAGCGACACATCGCTCTCACAGCTGGTGTGATGGTATAGGGTGCCATTGCTTACAATACACGGTCACCCCTAGTATTGTTCCGTGGCACCGCGACAGCCCAGCGATATGTTCATGAAATCCTGCAACCATATGTGTTGCCACTCATGCAACTGCTTCCAGTAGCCATTTTTCAACAAGACAATACTCGGCCTTATACGGCAAGGGTGTCACAAGACTGTCTCCGCACTGTTACTACCCTTCCTTGGCCTGCTCGATCCCCAGATTTGTCTCCAATCGAGCATATCCGGGATCATTTGGGACGACGAGTTGGGCATCTCAAGAGTTTGAACGAACTAGAGGCAAGGTTACAGCAAATATGGAACGAAATGTCTCAAGACATCATAGAGAATTTGTATGACTCAATGCCCGATCGTATCGAATCGTGCATTCGCGCTAGAGGGGGTCCAACGGAGTATTAACTCCTCCGTTCTTTTGCCTTTCTCTGAAATAAATTATCCTTTTTATTTGATTTTCTTATCATTTACTTATATCAAAGTAGTCATTACATATGTAAAATTTCGTTTCATTTTGACGACTCCTTCTTGGTGCGCTAATTTTTTTGTCCATGAGTGTACATAGTATTTAATGTAAAAAGCGAGTGACTTAGAAATAATACACTACAGTTCTGAAAAAAATGTTTATTTCATTTTGAGCATCAGTAACATCTTTTGGAGTCTTTTTGAAGTATTCTAGCGATGTGTATGTAATTTTACATTATGCTACAACATACTAAGCTACCATTTATCAGTTAAATAAGTAATTAAGAAAGAGTGCACGAGGATTATCTCTTTTAATACTTTCAGGTATTATGCACATTCGGCTGGCCCGTTATCCGGGGTGTGAGTGTGGGTCGAACTACCAGGTTTCAACCTTCTTACTACACGCTTATTGCTAGACGCCATACGTTACGCAGCTTCACAAATGTTGCCATAGGTCAAAACATAATTTCTTTAATTAACTCGGAATGCAGCCTTAAAAAGAGCCATTTCTCAGAATTCTGCCGTGCTGTAATGCATAATTTTAAATTTGTTTTTGGAATTTAATTAATCTGTATTTGCTTTTAAAATTGATGCATTTAGAAAACAATAAATGTACTATGTAATAATTAATTTATTTTATTTTAAAGATAATTTATGTGATATATTTTTAATACATTTAACTTATTGTACGTGCAACTGTAATTTTTGCGAATATTTTCAGGTTAATTTTCTTCTAAGTTATTTAAATAATGTTACGAATTGGCTAGGCACAATACTGAAACCTGCTGGTATTTTATAGAACATGAGTACATCAGAAATCTTTTTCTAATTTGTTATTTTTTGTTTCGAGCAAATGGAAACATTTCGCTCTTCAATTCGTGCACGGCACTTGAATACGTCTCTAACTTTAAAATGAAAAATCTCGGTGAATTTTTATCGTACGGAAATTATAAGTTTTGTAGTTTATCTTTTATGACTATAAAAGTTTCATAATTATAAGGACCGGTGGAGCATACAAACAATTAGAATTTCGCGATTTTTATAAAACTGATTTTTTAAAAATGCGAAGACCATGAAAACCTGTATCTGCGTCATTTGAAACATTTTCGTGACTAGAGTTTTGTATGTACCACCAACGATTGCGAAAATAAAGTAAGCATTTTTTTGTGGGCACGCTGTAAGTATCTTTCCTAATGAGACTGTACAGAAAAGTTGTGTTCTGGATGAATCATTAAATGAAGATGCTAAAACGTTAGCAGTGGACAATATTCTTTTCTCTCTTTCCACAGTTAACTGCAACGGCATCTACATCTGCAGGAACTTCGACCTGTTTCATAACAATTCCACGAAATCAAAGCCATGACTTTAATATTTGCATACCCGTTCCGTGTAAAGTCTTCTGAATTATTCAAAGCTACTATTGTTCGAAGCGTTTTATGATTTGGGGCAAAATAAAAACAGGTTTGGTTTATAGCGCCAAAGAACTCGACTTCACAGGAATGATTGGATGGGTGGCTCCTCATGGGATTTGATTTCGTGATTTACTGTCATGTGATATGAGCAGCAAGGCTAGAGTGGTCCATATTGCATATAGAATACAACTGATCAATGTGTTTAATTTTCGAAAGCTGATTTTATTTGTTTTGGCAATGTCGACAGCATAGTTGCCTATGGAGCGGTATACCGCCCACCGTTGGAAGCAGAAAAGATTTAGGGGCATTACTGCTCTCAGGGCAGTAATAAAACAATAATAACAGGCGTTTAGAAACAAGTAAGCAAAAAGATGAGGCTGGAAAGTTTGGTTGACTTAATATTTTTGAAAAAATTATCTTCAGGCATCTTTAGAAGAATAGCACCAAATCATGTCAGTCAAACTTTTACTTATTATGATCTAGGCTATGTGGAAATTCGACATTTTTATTCTAACGGAACGCAAGTTTCGAACTGTTAGTCAAATGTATATATTTACCTACAATGTTATCGAGCACGCCCAAGTAATATGTAGGTTTAACATACGCAGTGATTTTACAAGCTTTAAGAATAAGTTTGTGCAAAATACTATGTTGAAGAAAACATTGTTGCTTCTTAAGCTTCAAAATGCATTCTTCGTAAGTCTATGTAACGCTTGGTATTTTCATAAAACTGATTGGTTACTCGACAGAACTCATTTTTTGGATGTCTTCTTTACTATGAAAATTATGATGTTTTGAGATTAAACTTCATTTTTGGATAGAGAGTGTGTAGTCAGTAAGTGTCAAATCTGGTGAAAGAGAGGAGTGGCAGGGATCTGTAACACATTTTTTTTTCCTAGAAGTATCATTAAAAGAATGGAATTGTGTAAAGTTTTCTCTTTCGAAGATAATTCATGATATTTTTGTGACAGCATTTCTGCCGTAAATATTTTAATTCTGTAGTTTTCTCTGTATTTTATGTGTCAAACCTGGGTTCTGTAGATTCGTTTTAAACTTAACTGCCACTTTTAAAGTAGGTTTTCGTTCTGATGTCGAAATCCTTGTGGATCTGTTAATTAATTTTAAATAGAGAGAGCTCAAGTTTATTGTTACCCTCCTATGTTTACAATTGTAATACGGGACAAGATTTATTTTTTCTGCATCCTTTGACGATGTAGTTCAAGTCAGACTTCACTCGCGCTCTTTTCATGAAGGGAATAAAGCAAAAGGAAAGTGGAGTAGAGGGGAAAACATTAGGTGACTTTGAAAGCGTTTGCCGCGGATTTATATGGCAAAACGGGAGGAGAAAAGTGACCGTGACGTTCCTATTTTGATGTAACAGAGTACATAAGTTTTCTTTTCCTCTCAAGAACATATCTGCCATATATGATGCTTGTCAAGAATATTGTATGTTGGTTAACTTACACTCAAAGTACTTCTCTATACCCGCAATAATTTTGCAGATGAAGTTAGAAGTGGATTAACGAACAAGGCACCAACAATCTGGTTTCTGTGGAAATCCGTTAAGCGGCTTACTATCTTTCATTCCGAATCAAATTTTACAAACCACACACAAAATTTGCAATTTTACACATTCCTGAAAATTTATATAAAATAACCGTACAAAAGGTGGTGGCTACTGTTAACATTTACTGTAAAATGGACAGGAACATAATTCACATTTTTAAACGTAGTGTTCCCATTAATCTGAATAACCCTTACATAATATTTTAAGATAATCCATCATCAATAACCTAAGAACTTGTAATCTAGTTTCAGTATAATGATATTCAGATGTCTGTAATTTAATGAAATGGTGTAATTTTACAATGCCTACTACATGTTATTTATAACATACGTGGCGGATGATTTTCGTAAACATTTCTCCTATAAAAGTTATTTCTTACATTGTACGTTACATATATATTGATACAGAATAACAGTTTGGGCTATTATTGCACATCAAAGAAACTTTTAATATTATTACATGCATGCGGCTTCGTAACGGACTGAATGCACGCAGAACTGATGATAGTTTGATAAAATTTATTTTCACAAAAGAGACAATTTGCAGTTCTGAAACCTTTCATAAATGCACTCGTACAGCGTTTTTCAAAGCAAAATCAGTAGTTACCACTTGAAACTATTGAGAACGATAAACACAACGCAATGCAAAGCCTATTTAAAGAGCGAAGTTTGCTCGGAGATTTTTCAGTACTCCGAAGTCTGAACTGAAGAACTTAGAACTGACTCTAACTGTAGCTGTTAGCCGCGAATAACCTGCAAAAAGTAGATTGTGTTCCGGCTATTCTTAAGTTCAGTGCTTCTTAGAGAGATGAGATGCAAATATAGAAGTGCGTAACTTTGGTCTCGTAAGGTAGGATGGAAGTTGCAAAGGGCGTGACTTGTCACGTGAGCTGAAAACTGATACTCTCTTCGGTCTCATATAGTTCCTTTCCTGGCCGCCGAGGATTTTCATCACCTTTGATTTCTCGAAATTGCTGGAAGGCATATACAGTTACAGTTACTAGAAGGGCAGGTACAATTAAACTTAAGTATAGGAATCAGACCAATTACAGTTATACAGAGATCAGATCTAAATGCCAAAATTTGACGATTTCTTGACGAATTGGCAAGATAGCCATTTACTTCCATGTTAAATGGACTTGCCCAGTAACCTTATTTTTCCGGCGTAGCTTCACTCTCTTGAAGCCTTTCATATTACATGTTATACAAAAGATACTTCAGTGTTGCGTATAATTTCATTTAAATTATTTACGTATATGGAAAACTTGTAACAATTTTAAAGAGTTGTTCAGTGAGCATTTTGATACTGTAATAATACTATAACCATCCGGAAAAAAATACTTACGAAAAGATGTACTTTAATTTAATTTTTAAATTCTGTGTGAGTAATATAAAAACGTTTCTATAAATGCTCTTAATTACGAATATGTATATGCGTAACCGTTTAAAAAAGAGAAAAACATTTTTCGTCTCCCCCGTAGAGGATCAAAACGTTCACGCTCTTAAATATCGTTCCAACCCCCCTTTTCAGCCTTTCTGACAACTCAACGGTGAAAGCAATGACCTTGACAATCGCTCTTCTGTGTACTTACGGGACGCAGTCGAACTAGACCATCCGTGATAAATTACCAGTCATCTGTCTATCAGCGTGAAAGGCAAATCTCGAATCACAGAACTTTTTTCGCGCAGTTTGTTCATTCTTAGCTTCCTGCAATTACTTTGCTCTCAGTTGAAACGCATACGAAAAAAAAAACATTCAGATTGTATTTAATGATCCATTCTCTATAATTTAACTATATTATTGGTATTTATTTACAGTGTGCGTCTTTAAAGTTTTAAGATTTTGAAGTTTATAAGCAAGTTCCAGAACACCCCTCTACTTACAGTATTTATTTTCATTTTGCATTTCCTAAAGTGTTGTCAGCTTACGCGCGTAACTTTCTATACACTTAATCCCTTGCTTTGATGCAGTGAACATCTGCTGTCATGGATTTCGAACGTTCAAATGAAATCGTAAAATCTTTGCATATAGTTAGTGATTTGAGCCTTAAAGAAGAAGGAACCTGTGTCAAACGTCTTCAAAATCGATAGTTTCATATAAAAATGTAGGAATACATAATTCTTTTACCCATTTTTTACTTTTACATAATTTTATATTCTGTTAAGTTGTTGCATACGAAATGTTAGATTATGGAAAGAAATTGTTCTCGTATTATAAAACACTGTCAGACGGTATTAATCCATTTATATCAAAATTTATATGTCCTCGCGTTCATTCATGGAATTATTTTAGTTCGTAATTGATGTGTAGTCATTCGCGATTGTATGATCGTTCTCGACTGATGTACGGTCGTTCTCGATTCATATAGTACTTAACATTGAAAATGCAACATCAAGAAAGAGTGGTCCGAAAATTATGCACATTTCAGGGCAGACGCACGTCACTAAATAATGTGAATGATGTGATATGTCCCATTGAGCAACAACGCGGCATCATGGTTTGGGGAGCAATTGCGTGCTATTCCATATCACCTCTAGTTGATATTCAGGGTACTATGATGGCCTAACGATACGTGGATGATGTGCTGCAGCCGGTGAAGCTCCCCTGGCTTCAGGGAGAGCTCATGGCCGTTTATCAGGAGGATAACGCCCGACCACACACTGCTCACATCAGCCAACGTGCTCTACAAGGTGTATAGATGATTCCCTGGCCACCGTTATCTCCATGATCTCTCATCAATCGAGCATATCTGGGATGTGATTGGCAGCCATTTGCAGACCCTGCCATTGCCACGTACACAAGATGAACTGTGGCAATTGGTTGACAAGGAATGGAGAACCATTCCCCAGGACATCATCCGTAACGTCTTATTGACTCTGTACCCAGACATGTTGCTTTGTGTATCGTCGTCTAAGGAGGTCCTACAAACTACTGAGCCTTTGTCATTTATCTCCTCCATCTGTTACTTTTGTTCGAAATCTCCTTCCTTCAAAGAATCAAGGTTTTGTCCTGTAACTTGTGCAAAAGTGCCGTTATCAGGTTGCTGTTTCAACTGAAGAATCTGCCGAGTTTCATCACATTCTGGCCGTTTGTTCCTGGTGTTGCATTTTCAATGTCGGTTAGTGTATATAACGTAGATATTTTTATCTATAGAATATTACACTTGATCGCATCATATCAAAGGTAACCAGGATTTACAACCTTCTTTGCTTTATGGCAAATTACTCAAAGGCTATCTGCCTAGAGAAAGGAATGAACCCTAGAAAAACATTTGAAAGGAAACTGGCTCGCATTCACGTTGTATATGCTTAATACCACGAAAACTCATACAACCCGTTCCCCAGGTTTTGAGCTCGGTTCCCAAACTGCCAGTGTTTACTAATCTTACGACCAATGAGAAGCCAGGCGATCAGAAACACCAAAACACAGATGAACTGTCATAGTAAAAGATTCAACCATTCAGAGATTATTAAAAAATTAGTATATGATGATATAGTCCATGAAAAGGAACATCACACGATATTCAGCCTTACTCGCCTTCAACGAAGAATTGCGAATGCTATAGGAATCTAATCCTCGCCAGGCTGTTAAGGACAAGACAAAAAATCTGAGCATATGTCAGACAACAATTTATTATCACTTGTAAGGAGTTGGATAGTCAAAAGGGTTTTTACTAATGGATTCTCAATGAACTCACTGAAAAATATTTGACCAGTCCCTTGAAAATCTGTGTTACTAACCAGGAACACATTGTTTTAAAATCAAAATAATGACAAATGACGTAAAATAAATTTTGCATGGTAATCGTTGCTGATCTATTCAATAGCTAGAGGCGTATAAGACTTCAGACCACAAACCGAAATTGAATCTTCATGCTGGGAAGCTCTATATTATCCGCTCGGTGACAAGCAGCTGGTATTTCATCTTAAAATATGGTGACAAAATTAATCTGAAAAGTAATCCGACGATTTAGAAAAAATGCATTCGAAAATGTGCGTTATTCAACGTAGATTGTCAACAGAGATTTAATTATACTACTGCATAATAACACTTGATAACATATATCCAGAAGTATAGTCCAAAAAATGCACAACTTACCCTTTTTCACATCTATCATCTGAAGACCTCTTGCGAAAGTTTAGACCGTTTATGTTAGTTAATCGGTTAAATAATAATACAACTACTAACATAGGAGTCAAACAACAAAAACCAGAGTTATATTTGAAAATTTTCATAGGACTAGTTTTGATGGTTTTACCGAACCATCACCCTCGGCTGCCAAAGTGCAAATAAACAGGATAAGATATAGTGATAAGATAAGATAAGAATGGTTGGACCGGAATTAAGCTATTGGCCCCATCTATTAATGAAACAAAACTAAAGCGCAATTTCCTTAGAAGCTGAAGGTAAAGATGGATTGGAATTAGGGTCATTAACTAGATTAGAAAGATGTTTTTAATATGAAACGCCTCTAGAAATTTAATTCACCAATAGAAAATTTTTTTTGAATAATTTTGGCTGCAGAAAAATGGAAAGCGTGATTTTCGAATCAACAATGCTGGGCAACAGAGGACTTCTATATTTCCTTTTTCCTAATATATGCTTCATTTTCCTCAACTCGGAATTTTAAGACTCCCTTGGTCTGACCAATGTTAATTAAACCACACACCAAGGAATCCTGTAAATGCCCCAGGAATTCACATTCGAAATAGGATCCTTAAGTTTGGAAGAATTTTATTGATAGGAGGATAACCGACCTGAAAGTTAAATTTCTGTAAAATACGTGATATTTTATAGCTAATTGATGTAAAGAAAGAAATAGCAACAAAATTCTTATAATCTCTTAAAACAAGAGTGTGCCTTTCGGTGTGTTGAGATGAAAATTTTTTAACTGCTTGATTAAAACTGTTGGGGGATAAGCCCTTATCAATAGCTACTGCTTGCAAATATTTTAGTTCTTGATCAAGAACCAGTTTGGAGTAGAAAACTTGAAGTACACGGAAAAAAAGAATAAAATGAAGTTAATTTTTACTTAGACGGATGAGATGATTTGGTGTGTGGTAGAAGGCAGTCCGATGGAGGTTTACGGTCAACCGTAGTACTGAAGCTGGATGTGTTACGTGTGGGCAAGGTGTCGAGGAATGGCAGAGAAGTTCATTTTCAAGTTCAAAAGTGAACTGAATAGCAGGATCAATGGAATTCATTATTGAAAGAATTTTATTTAAATCATATTTTACCTTCAAACAGGTTAAAAGTATTTCACCTTAATAATGCAGCTGTAAAACGTCTTTAAGGGAAATTCTTAATTCCACAGCATCGGACTTTTCCAACACTGGCGTGAATGCGCTAATATCTCGTTTCGAAAAGAACACTGAATGTAATGAAACGCATTTTAATAAACAGGAATAAGGTTTGACAAAGTTATTGTTGTCTGAAGCGTCATTTGCAGATTCCATATTTCATGTATACCAACTTGCTGCATCGACGTGTTTCTCTTCTATGCAGAACAATTAGCTGTCTTACGAATAATTTGTAAAAAAAATTAAAGAAATCATGACGTGTCAAACTGCAGTTCTTTGTAAACTGAATATAAAGATTTAGTCTCTCATGCAGTGGAAACATTTACCAGATATTTGCAAACTGCGGACAAAATGTCCGACCATCGAATAAGAAAATAAGGAGACCGACACCCCAAACAATAAAGACATCAATGTCTATCTTCTCTCTCTCGAAAGGCTCGGACATGAGAAACAGCCATTTGGGAGTCGTCATGGAAGCACGCTGGAATCGAGGATGTAGCGTCATCGGCATAGCAATGACACCGAAAAGGGCTCCACTGGGACAAGTAGGGCTACCATGGAAGGATATGCCCCAGAAAATGTCCTCTTGGGATATCATTGCCAGATAATGGAAGTGAAAGTTTAGATATTCGGAATGGCAGTTTGGAATCAAATAAAAATTGTAATAAATCGTGAAATATGTTATTTATGTCTCAAAATTTTGGATTAAGAGCTTGCTTTATCGATTTGTTCGAGGCGTTGGTTGAAAGGAGGATGTCATAGTAAAAGATATAGGAAGTTTTATTATTGCTGAAAGAATGATAAAAAATATCTGCTCATGGAAACGTAATTTGTAGCACAGTATGTAATGCAACTTTCTTAAAGATATCTATATAAATGTAACTTTCTTAAAGATATCTATATATATATTTATTTTTCTCTTGTCTTTATACAGTAATTTCCATTTATTTTGCAAAATTTTGCATTTGGTTTGGTATTAGACATGTACTTAGGGATTCATTCCAGAAATTTCGCAGCGTTACGTTACGTTAAATTGTGCTTGCAAGAAAATTTCATTTATTGCTTTGGTAAGTGTTGCCGCTGACTTAACACTGCATTTTCCTACACTGGTAACTGAAAATCCATGAGTCACCGAAAACCAATGATCATGACAGTTATATTACCGATGTCTTTCGAATGATGTTTGTTTATGAAACTATTTTAAATATACTTAAAGACCCGTACTGGTGACCTCGCTGAATATACATGTAAATAGCCAGGAACCAACACCTTTCAAAGGAACCAGTGGACACAGATTTAATTTAATCGAAATAGTTATTTAAGTTTACAGTGTTGCCCTAAACTCTCACCTACGTGTTGAAATGCAGTAACTGGTAATCTCTGGTGTTCAAAAGCCTTGACGGTTAACATTCTTGGATTAAATTTTTAATTTAAAATGTATCTGAATTTACTGCACTGCCCCATACCAGTGACACGTCGGTTGACAAACAGTGACTATCAACTTGTAAGTCAAAAGTAAATGTATCTAAATTGAACAATTTGACTGGCCTCTAAATCTTTCTGTTCCAAAAGAAAATATATTTTTTTAATTAACAATAACATTTAGGTTTTTGAGAAAGGACAATTATAGGTATCGACAGTAAAAGAGTCACTAAAAAATAAGACAAAGTCTGAAAAGGCTCAAATTTTATAGCTCGCCCAAAAGAACTCTTTGAAAATGCAGCAAAGTGGCTTAAATGTAATATGGTTTATCAGTAGAGTTAATAAATAGATGGAATAGCGAAACATTTTATAGAATACTGTAAGAATTGTAGTTTTAGACTAATATAGAGTCTTTATGTATCTTCTACATATTTGAAAAGTGAAAACAATGTAAAGTAATTCTATAAAATCATTTAACGTTTTAATTAGCTATAGCGCGAATTAAATGCATTTTTACATCCTTTTGCGAAGTAAAGAAAGCACTATATCTGCAAAGAAATTTGGGTGTCATATTTGAATGGAAATCAACCATTTTGGCCGCTCTCCAATCCATTTAGACGCGTTTTGGCGTAACATCGATACGTACGACTAGAATAAAGGACTATTTTTTCCAGAATGGATTGTGGAATGGATTCAAAGCGGATATTTCCGTGACGTCTGTACGTACGTATGGAAACGTAATGTATCCCGCTTAACTGTATGTATCTCCCTTAACTGGAAATGAATTAGCCGTAGAACGGTGAAATTTTGAACATAGGGCTGCTATAACATGTAGTTGTGCACCTCCCGTTTCTGTTACAATGAGTACCAAACGCATATATATATATATACACACACACACGTACTAACTCTCTTACCCGGGTCGGTAATCTCTGTGTTATAATTCTTATATATTGGTAAACTGCGCATTTGTGCTTTAAAACTGATTGAATTACGTTGTTCTTATGTTCCAATTAAGGTTTTTATATTTTTAGTTAATCTGCATGCAATAGCTGTAAAATTATCAACAATTTAAAAGTGGCCACAATTTGTTTACATTTGAAATTCTTAGTAGGACAGTGAATTAAGCACCAACTTCAGTATATTTTTGCGCAGAAGGACCAAAGTTAAGTTTCAATTTTATGCACCGAAATGTTTATCTTCCTATCCGTTGGCCGAATTGCATGTTTTTGCGTACAAATTCTAATTTTAACTGTAAAAAAATATATATTTTAGCTGTTTTTAACTGCATCTGGTAATTTAGGCTTTTCATTATTTTAGAATTCTTAATGATGATGTTTTGAATTTTTATGTATTTTTCCCTTGCCGAAATGAGAAATGAATTGATTGAATCAGAAATATGTGGCTATGGAAATTCGCGAGAAAGGTTTAAAAGAAGTCCAGCAAAAATGTTTATAATTTAATATGCTGCACAAGGAGGTCATATGGCTTCTACGTCAGAGTTTTATATAAATCAAACAGATTAAAAAGTAAGAAATAATATTGTTAACAGCTGCATCTATTATTGTATCAATTCTAAATAGCTTAGTTTGTTAATCAGTGACAGGCAGATTAATTCTGACAGAGAAATATTTTATATTTGCCAAATGGCAAAAGGCTGGAAGGAAAAGCGAAAGAATGCAAAATTGCGTTTCGAGACTAGTTAGTCTCCGTCAGTCCAAAAAGACATCCGTTAGTATTTTTGGACTAACGGATGGCTCAAAATATCTTAGGCATGGAAATTCACAAAGGATTTTCAAGGGAAGGGGGAGACTGCAGACGAATAATAACATGAATATATATATAAATATATTAATTTCCAGGGGGATACAAGTAGCTTATAGAAGACAGTATTTCATCAATACAAAAACGCATGTATTATATATTACATGCTTCACTACAAAAACACATTTTTTACTCGATCCCAGTGGGGTAGTGCTCCATGCCCCCTCCGTGAAAGCCTAAGTTCCTCGATTCTGGCTCCTAAAATATGATAGTCTTATTAATACTAGTAGGTTTTATCTTATATGATGAAATGAGCATGAATTCAGTTTTTCCAAGACATTCAAATCGCAATGTAAAAACAATATATTTCTTTTGATGTTTCAAAAAAGTACTCCAGTAATGCGTGTTATCCTTCTCTTTTCAAGACGATGTGAGAAATATAGTATGAAAAATTGTCTTAAGCATGGTAGTTAAATGGAAAACTCTTAATTTACGTTCTGAATGAATTTAGTGAACGACTTTTCAATTAATGGTATATCCATTCCCTTGTTTCATAATATATTCCTTCCGCTTCTTCTGCTAGATATGCCCGGCTTATTTCATCAGTGTTTCTTCCATTTCTAAAAGCTGTAGCTGGCCATAACTGTAATGAAGCTGTGAATTTTCCATATAATCTATAAAGGTCGATAACATGTAAGACAATGATGTTACACACATTGCTTGTAAATAAAATAGTTATTACTAAAACGCAATTCAGAAATCTATGAAATCTTTGAAACCTTTTATGCTCAATATGCTCTTAGACTTTTAAAGCATCTCTTACGTAGATACGCAATATGCTCTTATAATTAAAAAAATATAAATCAAAGTTATTTCATATATTGCAAAATTAATAGCCGTTTCCAGAATGGTTCAGCTTGTATAATCGATAAGATTGTACAATACGTATACAGTAGCAATGAATAGCGTAGAGGGACCCAAAATATAGAATTTCTTGGATATAGACGTTTGTAATGCCAGAAACAGAATTTAAACGTTAAACCCAACTATTGAAGCTTTTCTGTACTTCCATCTTGTATTTCTTATAATGCAGAAAACAAATTGTCACTATGGAGTGATCTTTTCATTCTAGTGTTGTTAATTTAAGGGGACTTTAAAAAAGCTGAAAATCGACCAAAATATTAATTTTGTTTTTACTTTGGTAACGTTTCATATAAGTAACTACACCGTATGCCAAAAACCGAATTCAAATATTCTAATTTTTAAAAAAGTTACAAGCATTTAAAATGTGTAAACAACGTAAACTTTGCCCTTTAAATTTTGGAGAAAATGTAAAAAAATGTATTTCAACAGTTATTTACTGATGTTATAATTTATATATTTGCCCAAAAGAAGCGTTTTTTCTAAAAAATGGCTAGAAATGTCAGTACTGACAACTAAGAATTTAACTTTGGTTATGTAAATCCTATACGCGTAGAACAGGAGGAAAGAAATTCGTTTTCCCTATTCGTTGCAAAAAAGCGTCATCAACGTCGCTTGAACCAAAGCAAAAAGAGAAGTTTAACTGCTTGGGAAAAAAAAAAGAAATAGTAAAAACCATTGTAAAGCATTAATAAAGATAATGTAAATGTAACAAATGAAGGTAAAATATATAGTGCGGGTGAATTTTAAATGTTTCATTGGATGCATAAATCGTTTCTATCTATAACTTCGAATCACGTACAATTTGTGATATGTTTATTTTTGTGATATTTAATATTATGAGATTAAAAATAGTTAAATGATACGAAAATGTTTACAAATTCATATTTAAAGTGTTTACAAATTCATATTTAAAGTTAATTTGCTCTTTCTCATGATCATGTATGAAAGGTAAGTTTGAAGAAAAACTTTAAATCCGGTTTCCTCACAACAAATTTTTTCGCAGTTCGTATGTTTTGAAAATGTTCCATGCGACACATTTTTAGTTAAAATGAAAACTATCTTGTTATATGTTACAGTAGATCTGTGTATTCATTTTTGGATATGAGGTTATTAAGAAGTTTAAATTTGTGATAATGTTTAACAAAAGGTGACATTTTTCCGAAAACTGGATATAAATTCACAAAAATCCTTTTAAAAAATTTTTGATCCATCATATTCAATAACGAATGCACAGAAACTTTTGTCAAGTCTTTATAACTAACTAAAAGGAAAAATTAGGAAAAAATATTGAAAATTAGAGCGAAGGAGCATTTTAAATCTTTAATTAAAATAATTAATTATTTAAAACTTTTTAATTTAAAATAAATTGAAGTTTTGAACATATATTTTATAAACTGATGTTATAATATGTATATGTATAAAATCTCTTGTTGGAAACACAAAAACTTAAAAAACTAATTTTTAAAGTGTACCGTCCCCTTAATGTGATGTTTTATGTATTTTATTTAATTGTGGACGGCGCTTCCAAAAGCAAATAATGATAGAGAAGACGTACAAAATCAATAATTAAAAGCAAAATTACATTTCTTTACTTAGAATTTAATACTTCTCTCTATTTCGCCAAAAACCATTCTTAATAAAGTTAGAAAAAAAAACGTGAAAGCAGTATCTTGAGTACAGGTAATAATCACCACCCAAATCTATGATTTTCTGCCAGCGTTTTAGTAGATTTTCAAAGCCTTCGGTCCAGAAACTTGGTGGCCGCGAGTCCAAAAACAGATCAACCTTATTTCGGACGTTCTATGCAGAATGGAAGATACCACTAGCAAGATGTAGCTGCAGGTGTGAAAAAAATGAAGAATTCCGAAGGAGCGATTACGGGGCTATATGGTGGGTGCGGCTAAAGATCCCATTCGAGTCCGTACGGAGTCCAGCTGGTGGATGCAGACATTTGTAACCTTGCATTATCCGTAAAGAACATTACAGTTTTGCGCCGGAACTTAATTCGACGTTTTTCCTTGATAGCAGCGTCAACACGAACTAATATCTCGCTGTACATCTTATTGTCGAGAATTTTACCTTTTTTCAGATACTCTTTGGGGATAATACAACGGCAATCCTACCAGATACAAAGCATGATCTTTTCGTTAATCAAAATTGTGCTCTGTGGTGCTGCTGACGGGCTCACTGGGCGTATTCAAACCCCTTTTTCGGCCTATGAAATAAATCCACTTTTCATCACAAGTGAAGATCTGGTTAATAATTTTGTCTTTGCGTTGATATTCGAGCAGATTTGAGCAGGTTCGAACATGGTTGTCCTTATCTGCTTGAGTCAGCTCATGCGGCACCCAGCATTGAACTTGCACGTCAAGTTTGTGCTATACATAGCGCGACTAATGAGCATGGCACTAACGTCTAACTCCTTACTAAGCTCTCGAATCGTCGCATACTGATCTTCCACAAGTTCTCGCAGGCGAGCCTTATCAACATTAGTAGGCCGGCCAAAGCGCTCTGCTTCTTGAATGTAATATGCCTTGTTTTTGAACTTTCGGTACGAAACCTTCACAGTTTCTTATGATACAACATTAATACCTAAAGTTGTACACATGATTTGGTGAAATTCTGTAGCTGGTGTTTTGCAACACAACTGGAAGTGATGGTTCTAATCTGATAGTGGGATAGTTCTATTTCAGGCACGTTGTACTTATTGATAACGATATATTTTTACAAATTTCGCAACACAGTTCTCTAAAGCAAGACTTTTCTTTTAAAAGTCTAAAATCGTTTGACAAAATGCGATTTAACACGCCAACACGAACTGCTCGCGCAGACGGCATTTGTGGTGGCGGGAAACTTTCGTTAAAACCCGGTAATAATAATAATAATAAGATAAGAAAAAGGATAAAATACCTTAACTTACTTTGGCTTTCAGTTTTCTGTTGAATCTTAGTAAGGAAACTTGGATCCAAGCGTCAGAAAAAAAATTAAAAATAAAATAATAAAAAAAATAAAATATAAAAAAAATTAAAAATAAAATAATAAAAATAAAAATAAAATAAATAAATAAAAGAGTGAGAAACAACAAGTTTTCCCAAAAGAGTAGTTTTGGAAAAGTCCTTAAAATTGTAGCTTAGATGCCATCTGAACAACAATTTTCAGAATCTGCCAACAATGCCAAAGAGAGAAGAAGGATGAACCCAGAAAAAAAATATTCAACGACAGCATAATAGATATATAAAATTACTTTCGTAAGCCATATATTATCATGTTTTTTATGATTTTATTATTAACCCTAGAGAGAGTTTTCACATCTTTATGTTTTCATTTTTCTGAGAGCAAGCTCGAAACTATAAAAACGTTTTTGCAAACCAGAAAATTTAAGGTCTTTTCTATCTTTCGAATTGATTTTTGAACTGTCTACAATGGTCTACATTACAAAACGTAATTTTACATCATACAACTAAGGATTACTACTAAGATAGCACAGAATATAAGACCTTTAAATTTTCATCATTGCTTTTATATAATACTTTTTAACATTTCATTACATGCGAGCGATGTAAGGAAATGAGATTATGTTTTAATAATATAAATCTACTGACATTAGAAACACCTTTAGAGAAACAGTTCAGACATTTTTTATCTTCGCACTACGCTACTATGCATTTATCATCCATGAAATTTCGCAAGCGCTACCCTTTCACGAAATATTATACTTTTAATTTAGATACCAAGCGACCCTGTAAATAACCAATTCTCAGATTCTTTTATTCGACACAGCAAAATAATTTTAACTTAACGATCAAAGATTAGCTAACGTGTAATTGCTTAACATTTGAGAGATTCAAAAGTAATAAACCAAATTTCTCACTAATTTGAAGCTTTATTTTTAGCATCAGAGATATTTTTAATCTCTAAGAATTATTTGCTCAGCTTTCAAACGCATGACAACAGGTGTTCATTGAATCATATAAGCACACATTTGCATAAATAATTCTATCTAGTATAAGAAAACGATATTTAAGAAAAAATAAGTTAAGACGAAGTGGTAATAATGCTGTTAATTAACAAATAAAAGATTTACTGAAGTTTGTTAAAATATTTCTAAACATTTGTAATTATTAATAAAATGCATAAGTATTAAACTTTGTAGACGCGTTGTGAAAACTGGTGAAAATGTCTTTAAGTATTTGTAACTGTTGAGAAGAAAAAGCATGATCTGCTATTTAAAATTAAGAAAGGAGGGTAAATGTTTTGTGTCTAACGATGAAATCAAATTAATAACGTTCTCATGAGACTTATTTAGTAAAATTCTACGCTAAAGAATATGTGGGAGGGGATAATTTGATTAGCAGCCAGCTGCTCGAGTTGCTTCGGGCGGCATTTGCAGCTGGACAGGTAGGATACAGTGGAAGCACATTTATTTCTCTGAATTCAATTTCATGCCCCATATGAATATTTGTTTTCTAAATTTGCTAAATTATCTAGATATCTGAAACATCCGGATATTTGGGAAGACATTTTTAGCCCAAAGGTTGTTAGCCAAGAAGAAGGGCTAATAATTTCGTTTTGGCGTTTTGCGTTGGTTCACTTTTCAAATTGTTGCCAGCAAATATTAGAGCTCTGTATTATATTTAAAGAAATTAAATAATAAAGAACCTGAAACTAGGTACCAACAACGGTACCTA
Source organism: Stegodyphus mimosarum (assembly GCA_000611955.2). Taxonomy (NCBI): domain Eukaryota; kingdom Metazoa; phylum Arthropoda; class Arachnida; order Araneae; family Eresidae; genus Stegodyphus; species Stegodyphus mimosarum. The sequence continues at coordinate 54,502 of KK113098.1, read as the reverse complement.
GAGACAACCAATTTTAAATAACTTATGTCTCCACCCGAATAAAGGCATCTGGAAGCCCAAATTTAGAATTTGTTTTATTATCGATTTCGTATTTTGTAAAGTATTTATGAGTTTTTGATTAAGAAACTCGATTTCAAAGCAAGCAATGGCAACACTGTACGGGAAAAAAAATGTTTACCTCCAGCCCGCGAGTTTATGTATCGGAAGTTCTAAAAATATGCTCTATTAAATATTTTGTGATATTGCCTTTGAATTGAGTTTTATGGTTTAAGTGCGAAGAACATGATATTTAATAAATAAAGGTAACACACAAAACGTTTAAAAAACATACCTTTGGGCGTAATATAAAATCTGAAAGCTTTCAGAATTTTTTTTTATGATTATCATATTTTATTTTTATTTTTTTTTTTGTAAGATAAATATTTTTACCATAATTGAAGAGAGGCAAGATTATATTTTTTCCTTTATTACATTTCATTTAATTAAAGAAGACATTTTAAAAATTTGTAATCTAGTAACTTAAGATCACACTCTAACATCTCGACGAAATGTTTACTGTTAAAACTGCAAAGCTGTTAAATACTAAGAAAATTTTTAAAAAAGAGTTTAGAGCATTATAAAATTTGATAAAAATGAATTTGTACCTTCATTTAATTAAAGTTTCGAATTATTAACATCTTTTATTAAGGACAGTACAATTCCAAATATTCATAAAAATTTTCGGTTGAATGCAATTATAAATTAAGTATTTTAATTTCAGTACACTTCATAATTCATGTGGAACACCAGGAACTGCACGTATTCCTTTCCCACCCTACAACAAGATGTAACGTATCTAGAACGGCATTAGTAACGTAAGATTTGAAGAAGGAAAAATTGAAAAAAATATCAACATATTTATAACATTTTCTAAATTTTCATGATCATTTGGATAGCTCATTTTGATTTTAAAAAATCAATGAAATTACATCATAGAGTAATTTTATGTGTAAACAATCAACTACGGATTTATAAGGAAAATTAAAGAGATGCCACCGAAGTTAATCCAAATCCCAGTTAAACTCAAGGCAGTTAGTTAACATAAAAAATGAATAACCCGTATTACAATTAGCAGAAAAATATTATTAATAATTGATCTGATATTTTCAAGCAGTTTACTGTCAAGAAGAATTTCATCTGGTTGTGTAAAATAATACATTTTAAATATATAAAGAGAATGTTAAGTTATAAAAGTTATAAAAAATGACGAAACTAATAAATGGCATAGCGAACAATATATATGAAAGAACTTACGAGATTAAGTTCAAATTCGCATAAAATGTCGATTAGAATTTTTTTTTTTACTGCACAGAATTTGTAGCTTCCAAAATTATGAAATTAACTTACTGTTATGGATGAAAACTACTCCAAATACAATGAGCTCATCTACTAACACTGATGTTAACTAACACATTTTTCTTTTTCGCATATTTTCCCATCAAAGCGTTTTGATTTACGCTGACTAATCTTTCAGTCGTACCAAAATAACTTTTTTTAATCTTGGTTCAACCGCAATCTAGTTAATCGGGAGATGACTATAAAATCAAAAAGAATTCTTATTTTCATCCCATTTTCAAATAGTATACCCAAATTTATGTTTTTTTCCTGTTTGCGGATGAAATATGATATATATTGAAGCTGAATATAATGTTAAATATCATTCACTGACTGCATGCAGTTTATGCTATTGTATTCTATACTTTCCCACTTTGCATGCGTTCGTCTATCCATTCTTCTACTTTCTTTTGAATTTTTCCAGTGCTTTCCTCAGCATTTCTTTAGCGGGGAACAAAAATTGGTAAGGGATTAGATTTAAACTGCCGTCCAAAAGGGCTTGTTAAGGTTTCTATACACTCTCGCTGAGTTCGCAGTCTACCAGTCTGCTGTTGTATTAACCCCAGCTAACCCATTTCTTTTTGTCTTAAGCATTATTGTCTTCGCAGTTATGCAATATACAATTCAACAGCAAAATTACAAAAACTTTAAAAGCAGCATTTGCTTAGAATTCCCAATAAGTGTTACGTGTTGGCATATATTTTTCTATTTTTTTCAGTCTTTTCTCAGTTCTATCGTATGAATGCACAATTTTCTTACTAAGTTTCCTTGCAAATATTTTTTGTCCTTTTATTATTAACGTTACATGTGTTAAACGTATTCATTAAAAGTCATGTTCTTCGCGCTTACGCCACATAAAATTCAGTTGAACAGCAAAATTAGAAAATATTTTAAAAACAGCAGATCTTTAGAATTTCTAATATACAGTCTCCGAGCTGGAGATAACAACGTTTTATATTTCTGCCACTACTCACTATCAAATCTTTCAATTTGTTAAAATCTCATTAGAGGTTGGTATTATATATAAAATTCAGGCTTGCAGGTGTACATGTTCGAGTGGGGGACTACGTAACTCAAAATTTGAAGGCCCTCTGTACCGTCGTTTTTTCACAGTGCGAGAAACATACATACATTCATGCAAATTCTCCTTTATTTAATTTCTTCAATAGTATAGGGTGATAATATTTCGTGGCAACAATCTGAAAATTGATTCAGACATTTAAATTGATTTGACGCAAAATGCGGTTTCCAGACTAATAGCCCATTCAGACTAACGCCCTAAAGGCCATTATGATTCTTTTATTGACGCAAAATGATAAAATTAACAATACAACGCCCATTATTAAGTTTTTGTACTCATAATTTGTTATAAGTGTTTCATTTTATTAAAAATTATAAGTACGAAAATTAAGATAAATGTCGAAACTAGTCAAACAAAGAGGAAACATAAATCAAATCAATTTTAGTCCACTAAAAGTTGAAAGAAGAAGCAATCCGAATAACTAGAATTCCAGTACTCTAGATCCAGTTAAGTGGAGCTCCACTTTGTTCTTCAGAGAAATATCATTTTGAATCTTTTAACTTTTTGCATTGATAAACCTGATATCTTTATTACAAAATAAATTAAAATCTGCGTCACATGATTCGGCTGCCCATCTCCTAGAAATACTAATTCTTAATTATCTCTTTAAAGACATAAAAAGGAGAAGTCGGAGAATTAAGACTTTTTATATTCTTTTCTGTTATCTTTATTCCTATCCCCCAACTTGCCGTGGGTGCTTTTAAGCAACTATACTCACCATATTAAAAAAGTGGTCCAGCAAGCTACCATTATCTATAGGGCCCTCATTATCTATAGGTAGAAAACCAGAAAGGGGATCTATCGTGATACGCTGAATGAAACATAGATTCTTGACGCTCTGGAATAAAATGTATTACGATAGTACAATTCTTAGATTAAGTCCCACAGTTTTGCCATAGATCTAATGTTTACAGTCGACGACGTTTAGAATCAGAAATAATTTCCTTGGAAATACAGTCAGAAATGATTAAACATATGTAAAAGTGACGTGTAATAAAATGCAAAAACATGCATGTCTATTTTAACATGTTTAATCTAGTTTATTATTAACTTTTCCTTTAACGGAGTGTACTTTCTGATAGTTTTACATAAAATATAAATGAACTTTTCATGCAGGATGGTCATAATTTCAGACGTTTCTTTAATTTATTTAACAGACGTATTAATTCTCAGTTCGCATTTTCTTGCACGAAACCAAACTCTACGATTGATAAACTTAAAATTCCATTTAGTAAACTTAAAATTCCATATAACATAAAATTCGCTGCAACAGCAAAATCACAAAGTATTTAAAAATAGCATACCTTTAAAATACCGATAGAAAGTCTCGAGCGCTGGAGATAAAAATATTTTATTCCTAACACTTTTGCCGCTTGAGTTGGTTAATCAAAAATTTCTTGTAAGTTCCACAAATTTAAAGTTTTACAAAATATGAAATAAATAAAACAATTCGAAATTAAAAAGTTGGGATTCAGGGTGTACATATTCGCGTATAAGGCTACGTTATTCAAACGTTTATGGCTGTATGTAGAGTCGTTTTTTCCACAATGCAAAAAACATACATATACATGCATAAAAATTCTTATCATTTAATTTCTTTAAAACTAATACAGGGCGATAATGTTTCATGGCAACAATTTTTAAAATAATACCGCCACTCAAGGAGTTTAGAATAGATGGAATAAGTATGACGTCCAAAAAGTGAAGCCAATGAGATGTCAGCAAAGTGACGTCACACCTTATCATGGCTACCGTAACCCTATGGATAAGACTACGAAACATGTTAAATAAATTTACACTGACTTTGAGTACAAATATCAAAGTCTTCAGGCTCAGAAAAGTGTCTTGCCATTATTTGAGCAAATTACCATTAAAAAATGTTCAGTAATCTTCTGGGTTTTACCATGTATACATTTGTCTCATAATTACCGTTTGTACATTTTCAAGTATCTAGATTTTATTAAATTTCAAAGAAATATTTGTAGTCCATTTGACTTTTATGCATACTAAGCAGAAAATCATTTTTGTTAAGTATCAAAATTAGAACGGGAGGTTTATAAATGTTTAATAACGAAAAGCTAACATGTAGACAACACCAATTAGAATGTAAACAAAACTGTGCAGAAGTCCGTCTACGGCAGCAGCCGTGATAAGTCATTCTAACCTCCTTGAAGTCGTTTTTAGTGAACAAACGCAAAATCCCACAACAAACCTTCTTTTAGAGTTCATCTTAATCCTTCTCCTGGTAATCGGAAATAACTGCAATATTATTACAAAATGAAGATAAAGAGTTAACTAACGTATTTGTTAAGGTATAGACTCAAACTTTCTAACTGCTGGAAATAAGAGTGATTGTTGTCTACAGACTGAATAAAATTCTCGATGGGATAAAAAAAATTTTATTTCTTAAAAACAGATCTCTGGATGAAAATTTCCAGAGCTGCGTGAAAACGAAAAAGCCCAAAATAATTTTGCATCAAGTGTAGAGTCATTAGGTTATTTGGAAGCAGGAGAGATGCAAAGTGACCAATGCCCTCGCCGGGACTCGAACCACGGACCTTTCGAATTCGCGTCGAACGTGCTGAACACTTCACCAAGAAGGCATGCTAAAGCGGGAGAAATACTTGATATACGTACGTACTATATACCGTTAGAAAAATACTTTACCAATTATTAATGTATTTGTTTACATTTTTATAATGTATATATATAATTAATATATGAAATGAAAAATTAAATTATTTAGAAATGAAGTTTCTTCAGTTTTTTTAATCATAAATTAGGCACAAAATTTCTTATTTAACCTTATTTATAACTAGAGCTATGCTACTATAACTGTTACCGAGAAAATCAGTATTCCCTATCATAAATATGAACTAAAATTTACTCTTGTTTTGAAGTCGTAAGAAGTTTCGTTTGATTTTACCTTGCAAATTAGAAATCCAATTTAGATAGTACTAGGATATGACGTAAAAACTATTAAAAGTGCTATTTTCTCTACAGAATATGCCGGATGACCTCGATTATGCTCATCTGCCTGATCTGCACCATCATAACTACGGGTTAAAAAGCTTTTATCAAAGTCTTTTTCCCCTCTCTACTTTCTAAATAGGCGTATTCTTATCAATGAGCAAGGAAACTGAAGGATTTTAGAAACAGCCCTTCCGTGTTTCCTGGCAAATGTAACCCCAGCGTGAAACATAGGGCCTTTAGTTAATCATCCATATGCTTTCGCGTATAGTTGGTTCTTAAAACGTTGCTGATCGGCAAACAATAAGATGTTTCATTCAGTTGCTTTAAATGAGCGGTTTTAAAAACGTTCAGTTTAAAATTAGAAACGCAATAGTTCAAATCTTCATTTTACTTTTGCTGTTAATACTAGTCGTTTGCACAGCCATCAAAAATGGTTATTATAAAAATGGAGAAACATGTAATGATTTTAATGAGTCCAGCTGGCGTCATTTCAGAGAAGTTTAACGGTTTCAATACTAAACATAAGTACTGTGTTATCTGATTATACTAATTTAATCAGTCTTTCTAGGCCCAGAATTCTATATTTTAGATGCTCCAGAAAAAACAAAAGAGATTTTGCGATTACTACACAGGACTATAATAAATATCCCTTGCATAATTATTTTTAATTATGCTCCGAATATGTTTGCAACGGAAAAAAAGTTTGAAAACATTTCATTCTTCTCAGTGCATTTTATTGTTTAACAGTTCAGTAGGAAGAAAGAAATATGTATTAGCTCATTTTTACTTCTTTGTACGAAGTAAAGGGAGTATTGTAATCACGAAAAATTCCGGGTACAATATTTCAATGAAAACATTCATTTTGAGCGATATCGAATGCAATTTAACAATGTTTTTGCTTGACATCTGTACGTATGGACAGAATAAACAACTATTTTTTTCCCAAGTGAATCATAAATCTGATTTAAAAGGAATTCGGAAAAAAAGTTTTCGTGGAACCTGTACATACGTATTTATCTCCATACCTCAAAAACGTGTAGTCTCAGAACGTTGAAATTTTGTATATAGGACTGCTATAACATGTAGTTGTGCACTTCCCTTTTTGGTTGCAAGCGGCCGCACCAAAAGTATACATATATATATAAAGACATAAAGTAAGAAACTTAGAACTAATTTTTCAGAAAGACCATACCCATTCTGTTACTGGGCTCAGTGAATTCAGTTTTATTCTTATATGTTTGCAAATTGCGCATTTTTTGCTTTAAAAATGACTAAATCATGTCGTTCTTATCTTCCAGTTAAAGTTTTTATGCCTTTAGTTAATCTGCGTGCAATAGTTGTAAAATTATCAACAATTTAAAAGTTGTTTAAGTGCAGCCAAACCTATTTTTTTCCATAGCAACCCTATTTGTTCAGATTTGAAACTTCGGAAAATAGTGAGTTAATTCTTTCTGCACTTTCTGTGTCTTTTTGCCGAGTGAGATTTTCCGTTTTGCGCACCGAAAAATTTGCTTTCTTGCCCGCTGTCCGAATTGCTTGTTTTTGCGTAGAAACTGTAATTTTATTTATAAAAATTGTTTTTTATATTGCTTTAATTGTGCTTGGTGTTTTTTTGTTTTTTCTATATTTTTAAAGTTTTAATGAACATATTTTGAGTTTTTATGTATTTTTGCGTTGCTGCGATGGAAGAACTGAATTAACTGAATGAGAAATACATGTCTAAAGAAATTCGAGGAAATAAGTGTTTCGTATTAACGGCAAATATTGTCGCCAGTCTGTCTCGGGCAGAGGAGAATGTTTACAAGCAGGGCGTGCGCATTAGGTAAGCGGCGTTGAACTGTCTGTGAAAAACTGTTTCTTTTTTATTTGTTTCATTTCTTTTATACATCGGTTTAAATTTATTATAGTATTTGAGTAGAACGTGCGGCAAACATTAGATAATTCTTCAGATGATATAATTTTTGCGCATTCTGAGTTATTAAATGGATGAGACGTAACGCTGTTAAGGGAACCTAGCGCCAGAGTGTCGCTACGGTAAATAAATATAGTGAATTTTAAAGAGTGGATTTATTCTATTGTGGTTTATGCGCTATCGACGAAGTAAATTTAATTCAGTTCAATTAAGTTTAAGTGAAATGCAGGAGTAAGTGCGTATAATTTAATATTCCGTACAAGAAATTCATGTGGTGTACACATCAGCTTTTGTTTCTTGTTTGTATCTTCTCACTGTATTTATATCATTTCTAGTATGATTACCTATTTTTCAAAACATACGGACAGTATTGATATTAGCTTAAGTATGCTTTGTTTCTTTTCTTCTTTTTTTATAGAATTCAATGATCGAGTGGACGGATTAAACTTAATGAATATTTAAGAATGTCCACGCGAATAAATTAGACGTGTTCCAGCTAGACAAGACAATTGCATCTAAAGCCTTCAGATTAAAATGTAATATCTCAAAAAAGAATTTGCCTTTACAAAAGTGTAAAAGAGCATACATATTAACAAAAGTGTTCTGAATGAATTATGTACTACATGGAATTAGTAAAAGTTCTTACAGATTGGGGGGGAAATTGCAGATTTTTCATAAAATTAGGGATTAGAAGTATTATTATGAATTATCGTTTTGGTCCAGAAAGGTTTCTTCTTTTAATGCCATTACCATTCATAAACTTGCAATTTTACGAACATTTTATGGAGTTCCTAAACTGTTCGTGATGTTTTGCAGCTTTTAATTTTGCAAATACGTTTTTGAAAATCTTCCCTTTTTTTTAACTTTAATCTGAAGTCTTCAGATACCATGTTTATTAATCATCATCGTATTATTCCTTCCACATTAGTGTGCTTTTTTCCCTCGTATTATTTTACACACACACACACAAAAAAAAAAAAAAAAAATTTTTTCAAAAAAAAAAAAAAAAAAAAGAAATGCGAAAGCAAACGGAGCTCTTGAAATTGAAATTCTTTTTATATACTTAAAAGATTAATATTTAATTTAAGATTTAACAAAAAGTGTGGGTGTAAGTAAAGTGTATTAAAACAAATATTTGATTAGTAAAGTGTAAAAGTTGCTGGCTTTCGTATAGCTGCGCCCGGGCTCAAATTCCAGAGAAGGCTTGGATGTCTACCGCCAGTAAGCTTTGTGCGGCCTGGGTAATTAAAATACTTAAAAGTTCTTCCGAAAGGCTTGGTGTTAAAGGGAGAGGCTTGGAGGAACCTCGGATCCGTCCCGATCGGGTGACAAGACGGCAGAATGATCGATAAGTATTGACTATTGCACAGCACTGCATTAAGTTTTCGAGTTTAGAAAATATTTTTAATAATAAATTAAATGTTACGGTATTCACTTCGAATTTAAGCCGGACCTTAAATTTACGTTTTAAATTTCAATAAAAGTGAGGCTTGAATTAGAATAAATACGAAGACATAACAGCATATTCCAAAACGTAAAATTTTAAGAATAATAAATTACACATTCTTACAGTTTTAGTTTCTAGTATGTTTCAGTTATTTGCAGAGTTGCTTTATTCAAAGCTTTACGTTCTTGCAAGATGTTAATTTGACGTTAACAGATAAATTTTTGCCACATTTTCTTGATAAGTACATGTAGTACGGGATATTTGGAAATTCAGGATAACCGAAGTTCCGAATTCGCCAGATTATTAAACATTTTCTGCATCAGACTTTAATCTGAAATCTTTGGATTGCAAATCTCTATCCCTTTCAGCTTTGCGTTTCACATTGGCATGTTACTGTTTCATAAATCAACCAGTGGCACGGGAAGAACGGTAGAAAGATTTCGAAGAATTTTGATTTATCACACTCGTATCGTATTCTAAGACATTTTGGGGAATCTTCGTTGACATCTATCCGTACCGTAATTAGTCTTACGAAAATCGGGTAAATGATATTCCGGTTAATCACTGTTCGAACATTTGATGTTCGGCTAATCGATATTCGGACAACGGAGACCTTACTTCATTATTCGCGGCTACGGTATTGAAACAGCTACTGAAACTTAATCCGAGCTAATATTTCATCGTCACCTGAAAACAGTAACACCTAGGGTGTTAAAAAAGACTGATTTAATGCACACCTCACCATACCGTGATCTCTACTTGTATTTTTTCCGGTGGAAAAAGGAGGCTTACTATCGTCTGACGACAAGTGATGTTCGACTTGCCTTTCGGGTTCCTGGTGGTGGCAATGACCTTGCAGTGTTGTTGAACCAGAACCTCACGAGAGGAAGAACGCTGAATCGTTCGTCCAGAAGCGAAAGTTAACTGCGACCGGTAAGAGAGTGCAAGGTCAGTGTAAGGAGCGGATAGACGCGTTTGTAACTTTGTGCTGTGTGGTGATTGTTAGCAGATTATTCTTTGGAAAAAGTGTTAGAAGAGGTCAGTTCTGTTGGAAATTTGGATCCCTAAACTCTCAAGGTAAGTTCTGAATTATTTTATAGAGTACTAGAGTTCCATAATCTTAAATATGCTGCGGAAGCCTCTTAAGAAACACTGAAATACTCTGGAATCCGTGTGATAGAAGAGGGATTCTAGAGCATTTTAAAACTAAGCATACTAAAAGTGCTATAAAAATGCAGCAGGTTGTTTGCTAAGAGACGTGCAACCGATATACAAAATGCACAAGATAAGAAACGTCTCTTACAATAGTTAAAGACGTGGTATAAATATTTGCAAACAATATCAGTCAGGTATATTGTAAAGCATAACAGATTTGGTTTTCTTCCTGAAAGATAAGTAAAGTTAAAATATAGATACGAAGCGTGTTGTTTGCAGAGTTTCTACAATGTATACTTTTAACGCTGAGCGACAAATAGTAGTTATGTGTTGAAAGATGTAGTAACATATTTCGTTAGTATTTCTTTGACTCTTCACGCGAACAGTAACATCATGCCAAACATTTTATGGAAAGGAAACATCTAAGATTTTCCAAGCCACTTAGATGACAACACCCTAGTAGTGAAACTTAATTAGGAAGGAGGAAAAATAAAATAAAATAAAAAAAATTCTGAAATGTTTAGATCTTAGAAGCTGTCCAAAAGGGTTTGTTAAGTTTTTTATGCACTCTTTGAGCTCGCAGTCTACCAATCCGCTGTTATCGTGACGCCTACTAACAATTTTTTGCGTCTTTTTAGTATTACTTTTTATTAAGCATCGTTTTCTTGCTTACACATTTACAGTTCAATACATTTACGCACATTCAATTCAACATCAGAATCGCATACTTTTTAAGAACAGCATATGTTTAGAATTCTCGATGCAGTGTTAAGTGTTGGCATATACTTTTCTAGTTTTACTTCCTTATACGAAGTAAAAAGGAAGTATTGTAATCGCGAAAAATTTCGGGTATCATATTTCAACGAAAATATCCATTTTGACCGCTATCGAATGCAATTTAACGATATTTTTGCATGACATCTGTTCGTAAGGACAGGATAAAGGACTCATTTTCGCCAAAAAAATTATAATACTGATTTAAAATGGATTCTGAAGACACTTTTTCATGGCGCCTGTACGTACGCACGTATGTATGTATCTCGCATAACTCAAAAGCGAGTAGCCTCAGAACGTTGAAACCTTGTATATAGGACTGCCTAAAACATGTACATGTACACCACCTGTTTTGTTTGCAATCGGCCGCACAAGTAT
>KK113098.1:5609-43372 GCA_000611955.2 Stegodyphus mimosarum | reverse complement strand
ATATATATCCCCTCTGTTGTTCGGTTCACTGATCTCAGTTCCATTATTCTTATATGTTTGTAAATTATGCATTTTTGCTTTAAAAATGATTGAATTATGTTGTTCTTATCTTACGATTAAGGTTTTTATGTCTTTAGGAAATCTGCATGCAAGATTTGTAAACTTATCAACAATTTAAAAGTTGTTTAAGTGCGGCTAAGCCTAATTTTTTTTACCATAGCAGCCATATTTGTTTACATTTGAAACTTTACAGAATAATGGATTTGTTGCCAATCTGGAGAAGCTAAGCTTCACAACAACAAATTAACGCCTTCTTTTATTATTGCGAATTAAGGCATGTTTAATTCATTCTGCAATTTATTCCAGGAAATAAGTGTTTAAGATTCGTTTCGTAATTTTCAATACAGATATTTTGAGTTTTTATGTATTTTTACCTTGTAGTCAAGTGAGAACTGAATTAATTGAATGAGAAAAACTGTTTCTTTCTTTCTTTCTTTTTTTCGTTTAATTTCTTATATATCGTTTTAGATTTATTATAGTTTTTGAATAGAACATGTGGCAACGATTAGATAATTCTTCAGATGATATAATTTTTTGTGCATTCTGAATTATAAAATGAATGAGATCTAACGCTGTTAAGTGAACCTAGAGCCAGAGTGTTGCTATGGTAAACAAATATAGTGAATTTTAAAGAGTGCATTTATTCTATTGTAGTTTGTGCGCTCTCGAGGAAGTAGATTTAATTCAATCCAATAAGTTTAAATGAAAGGCAAAAAAAATGCGTGTATTTTAATATTCCGAACAAGGAAGTTATGTGGTGTACATATCAGATTTATTCTTAAAGTTTTACAAAATATGAAATAAATAATAAAACATATTGGAAATTCAAAATTCAGGCTTCCAGGTGTGCAGGTTCGGATGGAGAACTATGTTATTCAAAATCTGATGGCTCTATGTAACATCTTTTTTTTTCATAATACGAGGAACATACATACATGCATGCAGATTCTTCTTTACTTAATTTCTTCAGTAAAAATAATACTGGGCGATAATATTTTAATGCTAAATTTGAAAAGTGATACGTCGTTTATAACTAACAAAAGCAATTTTGGACCTACAAAAAGGAAACCGAATAATTTTTCCATTAAAGCAGAAAATGTTTCAATCAGGTAAAGAATAATGCAATAAGTTAAAAACCAGAACTCGGAATTTTGTTTCATTCTTACTCCGTGCCCCCTTTTTTTTCGAACAAAACTGGAAGAACACGTGCTCGGTACTTACGTATTAACGCCACCGCAGCAGAAGTTGCGCTAATGTGCCAATAAACAGCAATCTTGTTCGCACACAGCAACTCTTTTGTTCGCACTCGCACGCAGTTATCTTTTGGATTCCTTATTGCCTTGTTGTTTGCTGATTTTTGACGCCATTTTTTAGTGCTACGAAAGTGCGTATTTAGGATTTGCCAAAAACAGAACAAAGATGCAATTTTATTTTTTCAGGAGCGAATATTTTACAGAAAAAAAACGGAAATGTACCAAGACATGAAACTTTCCTCGACATGAAAGTTTATTTTGGTAAACGTAAGTTTTGGAAATGTAATTTAAGACAGTGTGATTAGGAAGTGGGACTTAGAAAAGACAACTGGTTTAATTTGTTCAGCTTTGAGATTCATATACTGCTGGTGCAAGGAGTTGACGTCGATTAAATTTTGTGAAAATTATTATTTATCGGATAAAACTGTATAGATTGGAACAATTACATGCGTGAATTATGTGTCTTGGATATGGAGAATAAACCAAACAAGAAGGTAGGTGAACCAGATTGCATTGAGGAAATCGATGAAAGTTTGTTTACTAAACGTAAAAATATTTGTGGTCGTCGGTGTTTGGTGGCATATGTAGGGTAACAGAAGATTCGTTTGTTGTCACTGTTCCTAATAGAACTTGCTCTACTCTTCTTGGTAAAATTATTGAAAACATTGCAGATAGTAGCACAATTTATTCTGGCAGTTGTAAAGGTCACGAAACAAATGGAATAGAAATAGAAAGATTTCTACATACTAAAGTTAATTATAAATACAATTTTATTGATCCTGATATAGGAGTTCCTACACAAACAATTGAGAGAATGTAGTGCAGTGCTAAATGGAGAAACAACAGACATAGGGACACAGCGAGACATCATTTGGAATCTTTATTTATCAGAGTTCATATGGCGACAGCATCCGGTGAAAGAAAATACAGACTATTTTGAGTCTATGTTAAACTCTATATCGGCCCATTTTCCAACCAAATCCGATTGATTACTTTGTTTTTAAATAAAGTGTTTTGAATTTTGAAAGTGTTTGGGTTTTATTTATGATTTGTTTCAAAATTTTAGGTGTAGATTGGCGGCACTTTAAAACCGCCAAATCTGTAGCTGCGGTGGCGTTAATACGTAAGTACCAAAAATTCTTATTCGATATAGTAAAAAAATATTTAAAAAAAAAAAACTGCCAGTTTATGAGAATTTGGCCTCAAAAGTACGAATTTAATTTTGGGGGTACAGCTATGACGACCAGTATATACCAGATTACATTCAGCCAAGGGGACATGCGACATGTCGACTGGCAAAATGCAACTATTTCGAGACGAAAGTTATTAAGGTATAACTTTTCTCAAAATAAACTTATACACTTGATTCTTTCTTCATTTAAAATAAATAGATTGTAGATTACAGAAAGCACATAAAGTATATTTTAAATGCCTAATATTTAAAAAAAAGCAGTTGTTTAATTTCACTTGTCTTTGACAAATCTCTTGTGACAATGTGCTAGCTTGGTACACTTTTCTTACAAATTACTGCACCAATAGTCTTCAAATCATGGTAGTTAAAACATATCATTTAAGAATAATGAGCAGTATTTTAGATTTTTCTTAAAAAGGAAAAAAATATAAAAAATAAATTAGTAAAATGTTTTGAAAATCATAAAAAATTAGTATTAAATTATTAATATGTCCAATACTTATGCTCGTAAATTTTATATCATGCACAGTTTCAAAGAAATAGTAAACACATAAAACTGTAAAAAATTGGAAACTTCCAGGTTGAATAGTTATCAAGAAAAATCTACCGAAAGTTAAGGAAAACACATTTTGAGAAAAACGAAAAAAAATTAAGCACTAATAATTTATAAAAAATATCATTTTAATATTTTCTTTCACCACAATCGTTTTGAACTGACATTTCTACATCAAGCTGTTTTTGTTTTATAAATTTATTTTAATTTCTGGCCATTTTAGAAAGCTTTTGGTAAGCTAGCTGGACCTCACGAATTCTAAGACAATCTATTTTTCGCAAACACTTTGCCATATAAAACCCTGGTTGCATTCCTAATAGTTCCATTACTTTTAATGATGGTGCTTTCTACACCATCATTAAAACGTATTACTGCATCGAGCAAACCTAATTTTAATATGATAATACTCAGCAGTACGCAAATACAATAAACGTACTACAAGTCCTCTGATGGAATTACTTTGGTACACATCAAATGAATGCCATTTCTCACAGTTCTTACATTTTGCAAATGCCTTCAAGAAATGCAATAATGTTTCTGCATCAATTGTAAAGTTTCTACTCTTCTGAGACTGTAAAACTCATCTTCGGGCATTAACTACGTCAATTTTGTACTCAGATACATATATATTCAGGGGAGACTTACTTACATCATGAGCAGTATCTTTCACATGTGTATGTTGATTTCCAGTATATTTTCTCTTCCTGGAGGATTTTTTTCCTCGGCATTTTCTTATTTAAAACTTTTATTCACTAACATAGCACAATAAAAAAAATCAAAAATATAGACAGAAAGCACGAATTTAAATGAAAAGAACGAAAAGAATAGCGAAACTCAAAATAAACAAAACACGTTGTAAATACGAAAATCGACAATTCTCTACACCACACAGCTTAGTGAACAAGCCAGTTTGCCAAATGCCTTTCAAAAGAACGTACGTACGTATAGTTCTGTACAGAAGTCAACTTCTCTTTGAATTTATTTTAAATCCATTTGACAATCAGTTTTGGAAGAGCGAGTCCTTTGTTCTGACAGACGCTACGCAAAGAAGTCTTCGAAATGGATTCGGGAACGATCGTAATGGATATTTCCGTTCAGGTATGATAACCGAAACTTTAGACAGGTAGCAAGAAACTGAATAAAATATTCGCTGCAAGACCTACTACGTGTCCGAAAAATATTTAATCCTGGCTTATGTCCTTTCCACTTTAGGCTGCGTAATGTTACTTAGGCTTTCCTTATTTATATTTATTAAATATAATTATTTATGTATTGATAAGTGTCTAAGTGTATGTCATTTATTCAAGCAAAATAAATCTTAAATTTACGTCTATCTTTGGAGTGGAATAAAAGAAAAAAATTAAATGATTCTGAATGAGATCAGTAATAAAGCATATTAAGAATATCCTTTATTAATTAAAAATAATACTGCAAATATTCCTAGAGCTTTTCAACTCAAATTAAAATTATAGCAATTACCTAGTCTGTAAATTTTGTTTGTTAATATAAAGCAAAGAACGCGACGGTTATCTATCTACCCGAGGGGAAGGATAACTTTTGTAAAGGTTTCTGTCTAAGCTAGTGGTTCTCATCGTTTTTTGTCTCATGCTTTTCTTTCACCATTGCTAGACGATCATTCGTACTAAAAGAAGTATAGAAAATGTTGATAAATACCAAAAGATTAAAAGTAGTTTTTTGTATTCATAAACTAAAACTACATATTTAACAGGTCAACAAAATGTTGACCCCATTTCTCCTCCCACCCGATTGAAAACCCATGTTCTAAGGGAAACTGTCTGGCATTTGTGTTAGAAAAGGTGAGATGCAAGAAAATACCCATGAAGACAGCCCGTTTGCCAAACTGAGCCCGGATAAAACTATTAATTATCAGCCGTTTCATCCGGCTGTAAGTGGCGTAAGTGTACAGCTTATCAAAATAAAAGTAAAACCGAAAGCCACCGACAAAAACCCTGGTCACCAGCGACCTACTAATGGAAAGGAAACGAACATACGTGGAGTGCTTCATTAGTGAAACTAGTTTGTATTTACGTTACACATGGCTTTGTGGTGTAATTGGGAGCTTACTCGAAACATATTCGAGAGGTCCAGGCTTCGAGTCCCGGAAAGGATATTGCATATTTTTATCCGCCGCCCAGCCGCTGTATTAGTTAGTGACCCTGATTGCCGTCGTGATGGGACCGGGTTTGAATCCCGGAGACGCCATGGCTGTAACCGCCCATCCTTCAGAGGAGGCAAGGCTGGCCATATTTGGTTCTTCCATGATGAAATAGCGACCACTTCCGGTCATTGTAGTGGCGCAAGGCTAATAGCTATTAAATAAAGCGCCCGCCATTTAAAAAAAATACGCATGAGAAAAACTGCCTAAACTCCCATGCAGCTAGCCTAATTGATTGCATTTTAACACTCTTCTCTAAATACCAGTGTTCAGAGGTATCAACCAATTTGCCATGGGACCCCCTTAAAAAATACAATTAAGATCTCATGCTCTGTCAAGTGACAACATTTTGAGAAATGACTGCTGCGAGGTCGTTTCAAAATGAATCGCAAATCTTATGTTTGGCGAAAGGGCAACATGTAGGGAATCATATGAAAGATACATGCATTAAATATCTAACATAAAGTAACGTAACATAACATACAGCATCAACCCTATAATTTCGGAAAGATTTTACTTAAACCTTTTCTGATGTTAAAATTAAAGAACAACGATAAAATGGGTTAACTGTTAAATGGATCACAGTGTAGCTGTCGCAGTAGGTTCAGATAGATTATTAAAATGAAATCAAACTGAAAGATATAACTGACGGTCGTGCCTGCTAATTACTGATGATCTTTCAGGCCACTATTTACCAGTTACCTGTAGGTTGACAGTTACCGATGTTAAGTAGTGCAATATTTCGCGCATTAAGATTTGCAAGCAAATAAACGTACCTTTAAGTTTCTTTTTTTAAATCAATAAACGCTATTTTTGCTAATTATTTCAAAGTTTTATTTATTTTTTATAAGCTATCTAATTGATACTATTTAATTTATAATATATAACACTGAAAATTTTATGAAATATTTATGGTATTAATTTTGGATAACAAAAAGTATTGCTATCGCCATAGATAATGCAGCTAGGGTATAAAATTATTTAGTTTCTTACTTTTGCTTTAACTATTTATTGTTATTGTTAGTTCATTCCTCAATGTGCATTTTGCCGTTGTACTCTTTTTATCTTTCTTATAACTAGGACGTAATATGAAAGAAAGTGCTTAAAAATTATTAAACTTGTAACTTATTTCGGGCAGTATGCCATTAAAATATTTCAAAATGAACGTTAAGAAATTCTAGCCCGTTCTGCAACAAAAACGCTCAGCCAACGTTGAGGTATAGGATTTTTTCGAAACGAATACTAAAATACCTGTTTAGCATAGTTAAAAAGTTCAGCATTAAAATCGTGTAACATCTAGGCGATGAAGAGTTGTAGGTAATGCGAAGCTGACTAATGTGCAACTATGGCCAAAAATAGAAAAAAGTTGCTGGGTTTTCATTTTTTTGTATGCGTTTGTCTAACGATCCCCACGAACACTTTTTTATTTGTCAGGTTACCTCCTTCATTCGTCCTTCATTCCATTTTCTATTTTTAGGGGTCATGCATTCGGTGAAAAGTGAAACTGTAAAAAAGCAGATGAGTTCACTTACCTTCGTTATACTTTCTGTTGAGGATGAATCTTGCAATATTTTTGAGATTGCGGGAAAACTGCACATAAAAATACAGCGACCCTTAGTTCCGTTCTATAAGATTTTCTTCTGTGGAGGCAATCATCTTAAAGAAACGTTTAATAGAAACGTCTTTGTATTTTCTCAGATTTACTACTCGCTCTAAGAGATGACAGCCTTGAAAAGATTGACTGCATTATATTTTGTGATGAAGAATACTTAAAATAATATTCGGATTACATGATGCGAAAGGAAACAGTATTTTTAAGCAATGCATTTGGCACAAGTCAATATACAGTATTTTTACCCGCAGTTTTGCTCTTAGTGAACCCTTGAAATGTTTTACACATTTACCACAGGTATATTGCTAAAAACCTAATCTTCTTGCCCAAGGGAATTTTTGAAACATTATTTAGGTAGTATGCAATCCTCGCATATACTACCTTGTCTTGAAGACCCGCGATATAGTTTTGATCCATCATACCAGATAGTTTCGTATAAAGTCCATAAACGAACCCGGCCTTCTTGTCTTGGAGCATTCTTGAAGTTTTTCTCATGTAGAAAGAATGCTTCATTAAAAATATTTTGTAGCAAGGAAATCTTTGAAACATTTTACATAGCACAGAGGTTCTGCAAAAAGATTGCATAAATGACTGCCTACTTGTCATGCCTTGAAGTACGCCGTTTAACAGTGAAATTGCAACACCAAAAAGAAAAGGACAAGTAGTTTTAAACTCATTAAGGTCGACACTTTAATCATACATAAATGATTAAAAATTTAAAATGGAATATTCCAAGTTATTTTAATCTATTCAGTGTGGAATAGAAACTCCATCTGCGAAAAAAGCACGAATATGCATAGACGGGCTATCAATGAGGTCATTTATCATTGTCTGAGAATGGTTTGCCTTGTTGCAAGTACCTAGGCACGCAAAAATGTAAATTTCCCAGCTGGATCTTGCTTTTGCAATAGCTGACCAATGAAGGCCTTGATATGTAACATGGAAGACGAATGGATATCAAATTATTCAAAATAAATTTCTTTGTATCATGAAAATGCACATTCTTAACCGCACTTCTCTGCTATACCACGATGCTGAAAGAGAAATGATGAAATATTATTTAAACCGCCTAAATGTGAGCTTTTACGACAAAGCAGTGCTCGTGAGCTAGTAAATCATTCGAAATTATTTATTATGAAAGAGGATTGTGATGCAAGTCCTTAGCAGTACTTAGGAACAATTTTAAGCACGGTTTTCCCATTAAAAGTGCGAAATTTCTGCAAATATCCGAAAATTTCCATTTATTTTTATTTTATGCATTGCACATTTTAATCCTTTTATGTTTATCTGAGATTTATTAATTTTTTCAACTTTTAATTAATCAATACTCTTTTATTTGCTTATTTATTCAATTAAGGTTTTACTCTGTATCTCATCTTGCTGTGCACAAAATTAATTCATTAGACTTTCACTCGAAGAACGAGTGTTTGCTTTGTATTTTTCCTTTTTATTTTGTCAAATTAGCGAAATGTATACAACATGAACGAATCAGAGTTAAAATCAAGCTGCATTTGCTAAGGTCTAGACTTGGGAGGATGACACTTCGCCGTAGGTTCTCCTTGATAATCTAGAACTTTCTTTTTATAAGAAGTTTAAGCTACTTTCGCATTTCATTTTTATTTTTATTCTCATGTTTCATATTTGTCAACATATTTTGAGCTGTCAGTGTATCAGGAAAGAATAGGGGACAACATATCATGCATTAAATCGCCTCATTTTATTTTTCAAGAGAAGGAACTTTATGAAGGTAAATTCTAAAAATTATTGATGACACTGGACACGTAGAATCCAGACTAGTCTTCCAACGAAACTCATTGCGGAAGAAGATAATCCTCCATTCTAGTTCCCATTTTCGCAACATGATAGCATTTAGGAATGATGGGATGATACAAAGGAAACACTTGTCACTTTTCTCCTTGCTCGTAATTTGTAATCATTCAAATGGCTTATTAGATGGTTTGTGCTGAAAGGGCTTGAACTTACTAAGAATCTGACGTTAACATTCATTCCCAATAGAATAAGGGTCATTGAACTCTAATCTCTGCTTTTTTTATCCAAAGATCCATCTTCCTTGGATGAACAAACAGCGATGTTCGTCTCTGGCGGTGTTTTGCTTTCATTCGAGTTCATATTCGTTATTGCAACTGTTGGGATACACTGTGTATGAACAATGCTAATGTTCAGCCTACCCAGGAGAGAGGAATTGGAAGTGCGCTCCTGTTTTCCGTCTTTTCAAGTGAAATTTATATATGACGCTAACACAGCTTCTGTCTGGAAAGAGCGTAACCAATTAAGCCATAAATCTCCTCTTTTCATTTTCACCGCATTCAGGGGGTTAGAACAGAAGAATCGACGAGGCTGTCTGGGAAAGTAAGAATCCAGGTCACATCTAAGCCTGATGAATATATCTCGTTGCTGATATCTGACAACATTCTTCATATCGACGAGTCCGTCTCAGAGGAAGTGGTGAAATGTTTAATTCAATTCAAGACATGGTATTACATGACTTAATTCTATTTCTAAAATCTGATGTGGCAGAAAAAATTTGTTTTCGATCAGGCTTTCATATCGATTAAGCCCCTCGCATATATAGCTGATTCAGCCTAGGCGCTTAAAAATACACTCTTAGATAAAAAAAAAGACGCACCAAGGAGGAGTTATCCGAATGGGACGAAAATCAGTAGAAGTGATGTACATGTACAGAAAAACAAATGATTACAGTTCGAGAAAAATTAGAGGATTTATTGAAGTGATAGAGCGTCACAAAGTGAAAAAGGTCAGTAACGCGTTTGTCCACCTCTGGCCCTTATGCAAGCAGTTATTCGGCTTGGCATCGATTGATAGAGGTTGCGGATATCCTCCTGAAGAATATCGTGCCAAATTCTGTCCAACTGACGCGGTAGATCGTCAACATCCCAAACTGGTTGAAGGGCCCTGCCTATAATGCTCCAAACGTGCCCAATAGGAGAAAGATCCGGCGACCTTGCTGGCCAAGGTAATGTTCGGCAAGCACTAAGGCAATCAGTAGAAACATGCGCAGTGTGGAGAAGGGCACTATCTTGCTGAAATGTAAGCCCAGGGTGGCGTTACATGAAGGGAAACAGAATAGGTTTTAGAACTTTGTCGACGTACCGCTGTGCTGTAAGGTTGCGACAGATGACAACCAAATGGGTTCTACTATGAAATGAAATGGCATCCCAGACCATCACTCCTGGTTCTCGACCTGTCCGCCGGAAGACAGCCAGGTTGGTATCACACCGCTGTCCGGGACGTCTCCAGACTCCAGCTTCGCTGTTTATCGGGGATCAGTTCAAAGCGAGACTCATCACTGAAGACTATTCTACTCCAGTCAGTGACATTCCAGTACGAATGAACCCGACACCTCAGAGAACGGGCTTGACGTTTTACAGAGGTCAATGGTAGTCGGCGCAAGGGGCGCCGTGACCTCTGCCCCATTTCTGTGAGCCGTCTACGAATGTTCCTTGTGGTCACTGAAGCACTAGTTGCACGTACAATCGATGATAATGATGTATATGGGGCTGTGAGTGCCGCTCTGACGATTGCTCGGTCTTCACGTTCTGTCGTTTGTCTAGGACTACCGCTTCCTTCTTGACGCTGTGTACGGCCATGGTTCACCCAATCCTGCCAACGCCGTCTAATAGTGGCATCGCTCTTGCTCAAATGTCGAACTATTCGCCGATAAGACCAACCGGCTTCTTTGAGCCCAAATACATGACCTCTTTCAAATTCTGACATCTGCGCATATCATTCGAGCACCTATATGCAAGGAATAGTTACTGTCTACCAGAGTACACGGAATGAAATTCGTGAAGAATTTATAATCTGGAATCGCTATTTCTCCTCTTAAATATCCTGCCAGTTGCGCAGATCAGATGCGATGTAGCTACAACCGTTCATTCATTGGCAGCCAAAATGTAAAATTTTGCATTTTCTGTCGAAACCTGCATGCATATCAGTTTGTGTCCAATTTGCTTTATATCTTCTCAGTGCGTCGTTTCTTTTGTCTAAGAGTGTAGTTACATTCTGTAAGTATACCTTCGATTCTCGTAGTTTGCGTAACTGATGGTTTCCTTTTTGGTGATGCAATTTTAATATTGAGATTCTTCTTGGCACTGTCTGTATTCAATCAGAGAGTGCGATGCATTGAGTAAAAATATATTGCCGCGATGATAATTTGAAGTATGTTTTACATCACTTCTACACAAAGATCATACAGAGACACTGTATTATTGTATTCGAGAATCCTTTCATTTATTTCTAGCACAAACAAACTTCCAATTAAGATTCCGAATCGGATATCGATATAAGAAATTTTATTTATATCTATTAAGATCAAATAAAATAAAGACAATATTTTTCAGTTATTTAATTTATTTCGTCATTTTTATGATCAACTTCTTAATAAATAATTTAATACTCATTCGTAAGGTGACCCACAGACTTGACTAGTAAAATATTTATTAAATATTCTCGGCTTATACACATGCATATACGGTAATCATTTTCCCCTCTTGTTCTGTAAATTATCGTAAGAAGTCATCAAAACATTTTAAGGGTTCCTAGAAAAAAATAATATTAGTTTTTATGTGGAGATTTTGCGCGACCTAAAACTGAGACGGGAACAAAATATTGTTGAGTTTGTATTCCGTGATACATGATATTTTTATTTATTTAATCAAGAGCGTACTCCCATTGAGGCTCTCAAATACAAGACATACTCTTTTCATGCAAGGATTCGAAGAAGCCTGAAGCTTTAGGATTCATTTTTATGCAGGAATTACTCAAAACAATAAAAGAGTTCCTCGTGGACAAAACATGATGAGTGAGACTTGGCGCTTAGTAAAAGAATCAGTTGTTCTCATTTTTAGCGATGTAAAACTAATTTTAAAGACCAATTTTAAATTCAGTGTGCGCATATTCAAATGCATGACCAGTGCCGGATTTCTGCCTAGGCCTACAAGGCCCCGGTGGCGGAATCTTTACATAATTTCAAAAGCCTGGCTTGCATTACCAAAAAGCTTTATCGAAAATAATATTATAATAAATATTTTTAAATTTTAGGCTCAATTCACTCTCTGTAATGTACATAGAGTCAGAAATAATGCAGTCAATTGACTATGATGACGTCATTCGTTCTTTTGCACAGAAGAAAGTTCGTCGTATGATTCTATGAATTTTACAGAATAACGTAACTATAGTAACATAGACTGTATTATTCTGACTTTTGATGTTTATTAAAGTCATTAAAGTCGATTAAAATTATATGTTCTGTACTAGTGTATTTACTTTGCTTAGTTCCCAAAATAGCTTCGAGATGATGAGGAGCCCAAATGTTAAGTGCCTAGGGGCCCTGTGTCTGTAAGTCCAGGCCTGTGCATGACTACGCGTAATCGAAATCCGGTGGCTTTAAGGAGGAACTTATTCGCATTGCCAACTCACAAATTCTTCATTTTATAATAGCAATTATAATAAATTCATTACATAGTTTAAATACCCATACTTAAAATCATGCAAAAACGTTTAAGTGTCGCATTTTTGAACGCGCATTTGAGTCTTCGATTTTATGACAGAATTTTCGGCTTTATAGATGGACTTATATTCGACAACACTATATGGTCATTGTTGTGTAGCGAAATTAAGTTAGTTAGTTAATTCATTCATTCATATTCTAAATTATGCTACATAATTTGTATTTTATTTAATTTCTGTTTTAATTTGGTTTACCTTTAATTAAAGTTTTGTACTTAAGATAGTAAGTTCGCACTTTCGTTTTCGGAACGCGATTGGCAGCAGACAATGGGAATGGGGTGTGTTTTTCATGTTATAATGTGGATTTTAAAATACTTTATTTGAGTTTACATATTTGTAGTTATACTAGAGAAACAGAAAGATTTGCACTTTAAATTAATTTAAAATTACTTTCAAATCGATAACTTAATTAGTTTGTGAAATATGCTCATTTAATTAACAAAATTTTCTAGCTTTCTTAGGATTTACTGAGATTAGTATCTTGTTATTATTCAGCTGCTTTGGGGTGATTTATGAGGATTTTTAAGTCACCTTTTGTTTCCGGTAGAGTTCTAGGTTTACTGCTGTAACGCATTTTGATGTTTTTATCAAAATAGCAGATGAACTTCTTAGTAAATCATACACTTTATTCTCAATTCACGAAGATAGATAACTTAAATACAATTTCTAAATGTTATAGTTTTACAGTTACAGTTTTACTCTCCAGCTTATTATTACAGTTTCTTCTTCTATAAATTTTTCATGCACCAACTACTCGCAAAACTTTCAGAATAATCATTTTTTAAACATTTCTATCATTGCTCAGCAACGGTTACACGACACAAATATGGCGTTGCCACTCCAATATTAAGGATGATAAATGTAATCTTTTTAAATAATAAAATATTACAACCTCTCCCCCTTCCAGGTAAACTTTAATTGGTATTTTTATGAATTAAAGTTTACAATTTTTTTTAAACAACACAAACATAATTGAAATACAATATACGAATACAGTATCGTATAATATAATAGCATACAGTCAGGAAAAGAAGAAAGAACAAAATATTTTGTTTTCTATCTAAAGAAACAAAGTCTTTAATCAGGCCAGGGAGTACGACTTAATGAGTCTACATTTTTATGGTTTTTACCACTTCGATGAACGACAGTGTAATTATAAGGTTGCAATACCAATGCCCATCTCATAAATCGCGGATTTAGACTTACATTATTTTGAGCCAAACTAAGAGATTATGATCGGTCATGATAAGGAATTTAGTATACCCGTCTAAATATCATTGCAGTTTCTTTACAGCGGATATTATGGCGGCGTATTCCATCCATTTTTGTGGTCGAGTACCTTTTTTCAGTTTCTCCAGAAATTAACTCTCTTGTTTTTGCCTTCAGTGTGTCTTCTTCATCTTCTGATGCAGAAACGAGTTCTTTTTCAGTTTTAGTAGCAGAGAAACCTTCTTCATCCTAAACCTTCTTCTTTGTTAACCGTTTTCAAAATTTGACTTTTGTCTTCGGGTATAACAGAAGGAGTATGAAGAATTGGATCTTCGCTATCCTTACACTCTTGTATGATTACAGAGGTAGGATCTTCAGGTATATACATACTTCTTAAAGCTTTATCTTATGCTTCTTCAGATTCACTGTCAGATTCTGATTCTTCAAATGCACAAACGCGACGATGTTTTTCTTTTTTTTCCCCTTTAGTTGACACTCATCATCTGAATCACTGTTTTTCTTCTGTTTCGCAAACTCATTTGACTCCCTTTCAGATGATTTTCTTTTCTAAAATGATTTAGATAAACTCTTTCTAACGTTTAATACTGCATCCTTATATGGTTCATTAATACGTTTAACATGACATGCAACAGTTGTTTCTTGTTTAACAAGAGAGGTTGCAACTGGAGATTTCTTGTTTGATGCATGTTTCTGTTTGGTTTGAAAACATAGTCTTGATATTATTTTTTTTCTAAATTCTTTGCTGTTTCCTGAATTCTTTTACTTTTGCCCTTTCCTTCTACGCTGGTGCTTTCTATTTTAATACTTCAAGATTTTTCATTCTTTCTCCGCATAGCCATCAATGATTTTTTTCTTTCTTTTCAGGACTTTTCTTCATTTCTTTTACTTCAAAGAGACAAAGTCATTTGTCTTGCTAGAATTTTCATTTTTAGCTTCGCTAAGAAATGAGGCTAGATATCTGCTTTGATTTTGAAATTCAATTAATTCCTTAGAATTAACGTTAATTACTTTCTTAATTTCCTTGTCTTCCTCCTCAGCTTGCGGTGAAATATCTCCGCCAGTCTCAATAAATGACAGTTCTAGTTTCTCCATTTCGATTTCTCTATTTCGATCTTCACGATATCTTTTTACTTGAGATCGTATCAAAACCGCATTTACCTTTTCTAAATTAAAGAATGATTTATGTTTGAACAATTGAGCACTTTTGTTACCCAATACATATCTGCCGGGATCATTTGTAACAACACAACAGCTGCCTTTGTCTTTATATGATCAAGCTCACAATTAATTTCAACTTCTCCTAACGGTAGACACACTAAATGGTCATTTAAAAGATATTGTACCCAGACATGTTCTCCAGTCATTTTTGCGTTGCCTACGTATTCGAGAAATAACATCTATTGTGGCTTCTGTGTCTCGAAGAATAGGCGTTTCATACCCATTAATTAAACCGTTAATTGTATATGTCTCTAACAAATCATCACTCGAAAATACGCAATTTATCTTTTCATTTTATTTTAAGCGAGGGCACTGAGGTTTAAAATTATCATATGACCCACACTCGAAACAACGTGGCCTATATCTTTGTCATATAAATTTTTTTGGTCCTTGTTTTGGAACTGACTTCTTTGTGATCTTTCTGGTGTTTTGAATCATTCCATTTATCAGAATGCTTAAAATGAGGTGGATGCTCTATTTTTTCCCCAAAATTATCGTAACGTGGTTTAATTGATCCTTTGTTAATTCTCTCAGTTAGATTGGCAGAAAATTTTGGTGTTATTGTTTTTCTCACATCTTCAAAATCTTCAATTTTTTTAACCATCTCAGTAGCTGAAATAATGGTATTTACATATTCAGACTTTTTCGTGTCCCTGTTTCCCTAGCAATAAGCTGAACGATATCAGGAGGCAGCAATGAAATAAGTTCATTCACTTGATTTTTAGCAGGTATATTCATAATTTTAGCTTGATGCTCAAATAACAGCAGAAACAAACTTATTTCATCTTCTTTACGCTTAAAACGTGGCACGACATCGTGAATTCTGATTTTTAAAGGCTGCTCAGGTAATTGCGTAGTTTCTACCGGTTGTGCTCTTGCAGCCATTGCTTTCAATTGAAGTTTCGGATATTGTTCGGAGAACAGCCTTGACGCCAAAAAGGGAGAAACAGCTTATTGTGGTATGGCAGGCAATAGTAGTCATTCGATGACGTACTTCTTCTAGGTAGATAGCCGTAATACTTTTCCCTTGCTAAGGGATTATCTGTAGTATTTATTATTAATATTTATTATTGTAGTATAGTCATTAGTATTTATTATTGTAGTATAGTCATTAGTATTTATTATTGTAGTATTTATTCTGTAGTATTTACTTCCGTTGGCTTGATGAAATGTCGCCCTTACCCTTAAAGAAGCCAAGTTGGCGCAACCAAGGCTGTTCTCCGAACAATATCCGAAGTTTCTGTAACTCAAAAGCTCTAATTCGCTCTTCTCTTTCGCGTTCTTTTTCCCTTTCTTCTCTTTCGCGTTCTTCTTTCTTTCTCTTTCTCATTCTTCATTTTTTGGTCTTTCTTCTCTAATTGCAGCCAGTAGTTCTCGAGTAAATTCCCCATCATAACCGGGACTTTCAGTAATCAATTTATGCAACTGAGCAATCTCAAATTCAGGTTTCACGGTGAAACCTAGCTCCTCTGCCAGTACTTTTAAAACCTGTTTTTCACTCTTAGCTAAGAATGACATGTTGAACAAGTTACCTTTAACAGGCTTTCTTTTAAAATTGAATCTTAAAAATCGTACTTGTATTAAAAATATATAAATTTTGGCGAAACTTTTCAAATACGAAATTCACTGTAACGAATTGGAGAGAATTATTAAAACACCTTTGCCAGTTTGGCAACAAAATAAAATAATACTACGCCGGGTTGACGTTTTAACTCACTATTCACAAGCCTCGTTGGCGATAACTATATAAACACTTTTGCCAATCGGGCAATGCAATGGAATTTTTCCCACGTCAGTTTGACGATTTTACTATTTATCTCCACGCCTGGGTGGCGATAACAAAAAAAGCTTTTGCCAGTTTGGCAATTTAGTTTAGCTGTAACACGTCGGGATGACGTTACTATCTACCACACGCCTGAATGGCGAGAACTAAGAAAAGACTTTTGCCAGTTTGGCAGTACAATAAAATCACACTACGTCAGTTTGACGCTACTACTTATTTTCCACGCGCCTGCTTAGCAACAAATTCAAAAACAGAGTTAGCAGTTCTTTTTTTTTATAAATGCCGAGATGGCTTATACATATTAACTACCAACATAAACATTCAATACAAATAACAGTAAAGCCTAAATAATAATTTTTTAAATACTACTTTCCCACAAATATCAATCGTATTTACGCCTAATATTTTTAGTATCAGTTATTTTAAACAAAAACTTACACTATTTAAATATAATTCTGAAATGAAGTACTAAAACTCAATAAACACTTTATGACAACCAAAAGTTAATCTTATCTTCGGAGATCAGCAATATCCTGTTCTGATAATTCTTTGCTCGACGCAAGTTATAGAAACACAGACGATAACCTTAGAATTATCCACTTCAAAAACTGGCTTTAAAACGGCAGACTTCTGACATCAGTTTCTCCTTGAAATAAACAAACTCAGCAATTGCTACTAGCAAACTTGTTCTCAAAATTTCAGCAATTTTCTGGGATTAGGAAACCAGCACCATCGAAATTGATAATTGCACTCCTAATTTCCAGTATCTCGGTGGAACCTCCAATTTAATAAGACTGAAACGTATTTTGCTTAAAAGATGAACTTCTTAGTGAATCATAAACTTTATTCTCAATTCACGAAGATAGATAATTAAATACAATTTCTAAATGTTACAGTTTTACACTCCAGCTTATTATTACAGTTTCATCTTCTATCAATTTTTCATACATCAACTACTCGTAAATCTTTCAAAATAATCATTTTTTTAAACATTTCTTTTGTTCCTCAGCAACAGCCCCACGACACAAATGTGGCGTTGCCACTCCAGTATTAACGATAATAAATGTAATAATTTTTAAATAATAAAATATTACACTGTTAACACCGGTTTTTATTTGGCGAGTTTCTGGCGAGATTAAGGAAAGGTTCTAAATTAACGCTTTGAAATGTAAGAGTTTTTATACTTTTTTCTTCGAACGTTTTTTATAAGGAATTGTTACCCTTTGAGTGCGTTTTGGCGCCGTTGGTAAAAGTTTCTCAGAAAAAGCCAGTGCACGCGATTTTTCACTCTTTTCCTCCGGTTTTGGATGTGCTGAATCTATGTAGGACGAGGGGTCATTTCTTGCTCCCTCAGGTGACCGCTTAACAATGCTGTTTAATTTTTCGAGCTCTACATGATAAATAGTTAATGTCTACGTATACGTTCTACAGTCGCTAGATATGCAATTTCTTTAACTCTAAATGGGAAAATAACTAGAAAAAAAAGAAGACATCATCTTCAAGCCTGGGAGCGCCACTCCATGTCTTCATTATGGCCTACTTTTGGCAAGCCATATGTTCCATCGTCAGCTGAATTAGAACCGGCCGTTCACGTACCGTGAAGGACATGAGACTTGAGCAGCCTCCTGACTACGGTTCCCGTTCCTTGGTGTTCTGTAACAAGTTTATTCCTGGATTCCTGGATGCTTGATTACCGGCTACCAGACTCAAGGCCTTGGTTTGTCGCCTATTTCCACCTGAACCTTTTTTTCCTGCTCCTGAACATCTGCTTCTGGAGTCTTGTATCAAAGATGACAGTTAATTTTTTTTCTCGTGTAATTAGGGGGTTATTGCAACAGTGAAATTTCAATGTTTTAGAGAAGAAAATGTAATAATGTTGATTTAAATATCTAGAAATTATAGCAATAATGCAGTAGGGCCCACCAGCGGCCGAGCGGTAAAAGCCGCTGAACACTGGTAGTTCGGTCCGGGGTTCGACTCCCGCCGAACGGGCTGGCTGCATGGGCGTTTTTGTGGTTTTCCCCATGTGTAAGCAGTGGATACGAGCCAGTTTCCCTTAAAAAGACCTCCACGAGGCATCCCTCTCTTTCCGTGTAGAGCCTTAGGGCGGAGCACGTAATATAAGGAAAAAAATAATGCAGTAGGAAGTTTTCACAATTATTTAGTTCGTAAATTGTTTGAATATTTGATAGGGTTTCGAAAGTGCTATGAGAGTTGGTCAGTTGATTCAATATTAATTTAAAATGTTAAGGGGCAATCCTACTAGATTCTAATATTAAAATGCTAAAAAATGTTAAAACATACAACATTTTGTTTTACTCCCGGGAGCGTTAAATTCTAAATGCCGATAATTTAAAGTAATTCTAATAGTAAAATAGAAGTGTGTTTCGTTTATAAATTTGGTATGATGTTTTGTTTTATTTATTGCTAAACTATACATGACACCAATACCAGTATTTATTGGGTTTAGGTATTTAAATCATTAATCACAAGTATTTAAATAAAAGTTTTATTTTAATGTACTAACCACTAAAAGCTCTAGTTTGTAATTGGTGTTCTTCTATGGCACTATGTATAAAGTTAGAATTTCTTTGGAAAATTTTACAATTCTGTTTAAAAGTGATTTGATCTTACTTTACACCTTGGTCAGATTGTCACGTTGTTTAAAGGTAATTTTTGTTGTGAAGTTTACTTGTGAGTTCTGTTTAGGTTTTTGTTTAATAGTGAACTTAGTCATTTTGACTTGTTAATTTGAGACTTAAAAGTTGGTTGTAGTAATTTTAGTTTTTTAATTTATTTTCAATTTTGGTTGAACCTTTAGCAATGTTGATTGACCTTAAAAGTGGAAGTGAAAATTTGTTTTTGGAAGATAAACTTGATTTTGTGGAATTAGAATTTATATATGTGAGTTTACTTGGTGGAGATTTTGTAAGAATGTTGATTTGATTTTTGAGATTTTAAGAATTATTTCCTCCGCTTGAGTTTCGTATTGAGTTTCTGTTTTCAAGCTGGTTGTCTTTCAAACTCCTTTTGGATTTTCTTGTTTTCTGGTTGATACTGTGTGGTTATCTGACAAATTGTGATTGCTCTAGAAGCTTAGTCTATGTTTAGGAATTGTGATTTGAAGTGATTATATATATATTTTTTTTTACGTTTACGCACTTCCTTCTTGTGAGCTTTTACATTTTGGTGCCTGCCGTTTTTGTAGTCTTGTTGGGGATGTCGTGCTTTCGATTGCTACCTAGTGTGCAATGTATATACTTCATTTTCAATACTTGATTACTCTCTGGAAACTGTATTTTTTTAGAACTATTTTGTGTCTTCACGGAAGTTGTGTTTGATTGCACTCACTTCTTAGTGAAACTTGATGCAGTTTGGGGAAATTCTATGTATGTCGTTACCTGCTTCAGTTCAGATGTTGTGCGCTCATTGGTGTTGATTTTTCTCACTGTTTGAGTTTTCTTTTTCGCAGTTTGGTATTCTACATGTTTAGGCATGTGAGGTGGGGATAATGTTGTCCTGGATTTTAACTATCTTGTCTCAATAGCTCTGTTTTTTTTTTTTTTTTAGAGGTTTTGAAGGGCTGGCCCCAGCTATTTTGCTCCTCTTCTTTAAGTTGAATTTTTTTTCTTTTGGTGTTCCCAGATCTAATCGCTTTGGGATTTGTTTCGGTTAGATTATTGACTTGATTGTTATTGGCCAACAGTACCTGATTTTGCTACTTTCATAATCTGTGCAACTTGTTCAAATTTTGTTTTCAGGGATTAAGAATAATTTTGATTTGGTGTATTTTACACTTTCGTTGCATTTAAAGTTTTGGTTTAAAAGTTTTGAAGTTTTCAGTTTTGCTCGTAACTTTGTTTTGATACGCATATTGTGTCACTGATCTCCGTGGACTTCCTGTTTAGTTGTATTCATGAGCCTTATCTGGTTTCACCTTCGTAACCACCTTCTGTTTTGAGTTTATGTAAACCTGTTGCCACTGTCTTTGTGACAAATTTTTGGCTGGCCAAAATTTTTTTCCCGGGCAGGGGAGGGATGTTGTGTAGCGAAATTAAGCTAATTAATTAATTCATTCATTTATATTCTAAATTATGCTACACAATGTGTATTTTATTTAATTTCTGTGTTAATCTGGTTTAACTTTAATTAGAGTTTTGTGCTTAAGATAGTAATTTCGTACTTTCGTTTTCGGAACGCGATTGGCAGCAGACAGTGGGAATGGGGTGTGTTTTTCATGTTATAATCTGGATTTTAAAATGCTTAATTTGAGTTTATATAATTATAGTTATACTAGAAGAAACAGAAATATTTGCACTTTAATTTAAAACTACTTTCAGGTCGATAACTTAATTAGTTTGTGAAATATGCTCATTTAATTTGCAAAATTTAGTGTGATTGCTATCTTGCCATTACTAAGCTGCTTTGGGGTGATTTATGAGTATTTCTGAGCAAAGTCACCTTGTATTTCCGTTAGAGTTTTGAATTTACTGTTAAGACCTGTTTTTAATTGGCGAGTTTCTGGTGAGATTAAGGAAAGGTGTTGAATTAACGCTTTGAAAAGTAAGACTTTTTATACTGTTTTCTTCGGGGCGTTTTTTATTAAGAATTGTCCCCTTTTGAGTGAGTTTTGGCGCCGTTGGTAAATGTTTGTAACAAAAAGCAGTCAACGCGATTTTCGCTCATTTCCTCCGGTTTTGCATGAATCTACGTAGGACGAGGGGCCATTTCTTGCTTCCTCAGGTCATCGCTTAACAATGCTGTTTAATTTTTCGGGCTCTACACGATAAATAGTTAATGTCTACGTATATGTTCTACAGTCGCTAAATATGCTATTTCTTTGACTCTAAATGGGAAAATAACTACTAGAGAAAGAAACAAAGAAGACATCATTGTCAAGCCTGAGAGGGTCACTCGTGTCTTCGTTATGGCCTACGTTTGGCAGGCCATCTGTTCTATCGTCATCTGAATTAGAACCGGCCGTGCACCTGCCGTCAAGGACATGAGATTTGTCATTCGAGTCATCTTCCCAGTCTCCTGACTACGGTTCTCGTTCCTTGGTGTTCTGGAACATGTTTACTCCTGGATTAATGATGTGCTTGATTTCCTGCTACCAGACTGCTACCAGACAAGGAATTGATTTGTCGCCTATTTCCACCTGAACCTTCGTTTCTGTTCCTGAATTTCTGCTTCCGGAGTCTTGGATTGAAGATGACTGTTTTTCCCCCCTCGTTGAATAAGGGGGTTATTGCAACACTGAAATTTGAATGTTTTAAAGAAGAAAATGTATTAATGTTTTAAATTAAATATCTGGAAATTATAGCAATAGTGCAATAGGAAGTTTTCACAATTATTTAGTATGTAAAGTGTTACAATATTTGATAAGGTTTCGGAAGTGCTATGAGAGTTGGTCAATTGATGCAATATTAATTTAAAATGTTAAGGTGCTAGATTCTAATATTAAAATACTAGATTCTGAAAGTAATTCGTACTAGATTCTAATATTAAAATGTTAAAATATACAATTTTTTTTACTCCCGGGAGCCTTAAATTCTAAATGCCGATAATTTAAATTAATTCTAATAGTAAAATAAAAGTCTGTTTCGTTT
The DNA here is from genome assembly GCA_000611955.2 of Stegodyphus mimosarum. Taxonomy (NCBI): domain Eukaryota; kingdom Metazoa; phylum Arthropoda; class Arachnida; order Araneae; family Eresidae; genus Stegodyphus; species Stegodyphus mimosarum. Next base: position 21,136 of record KK113098.1, on the reverse strand, counting down.
ATAAATTTGGTATGATGTTTTATTTTATTTACTGCTGAACTATACGTGACATCAGTACCAGTATTTATTGGGTTGTTTAGGTATTTAAATCATTAATCACAACGCACATAAAAGCTTTATTTTAATGTACAAACCATCAAAAGCTCTAGTTAATATTTGTTCTTCTATGGCACTAATATAACATTGGTGAATATAACAACATTTATACAACTTGGATATTTCAAGTACTTTAAGTGGGGGATTAAATTTATTATGACTTTTAACAATGTTTACCAAATTATTCATCAAATGAAATTGTTTCTAGTACTTGTAGTTTTGGTATAAACGAATGAGTGAAACAATACGAAATTAACCAATAACTAACGCGAAATTTTGATTTGCGTGAACTTTAAAAGTTATTAGCTTCGTCATTGTTTGAGGCAGTTTAGCTCTTGGAGACTAGCATGTTGCTTGTCGCACTGATGAACAACAAGAGACAGTGTTTCGAAATTAAAGAGAAAGTCTGAAATCCGCTTCTCTAAGAAAAAAAATAGAAAACAAACATAAATCAGAGGTCTCCAAAGTGATCGATATAGATACCCAGGAGTCGATATGACGCTAAGAAGGTTCGATTCGACCTCTGTGGTTGATAAGTAAAGGAAATTAAAAAAGTATTGGGTTATATCACCCTTTTGAATAGAAGTTGTAATGTCGCTTATGAGAAGAATTTATTATCAGTTGATACTGGAGCTAATACGCCTTTTAAAAATGTTCTCTTAAGTTACTTTTAGACAAGCATATTTTTTTGTAAAAATATCACAAACATTCTGAAATAGTGCTTCCAGTTGCATTTCCGAGCACATATACGTTTAAAACTGGTTTCCGAGATGCTAATTCCATTTTAAACAAAGCAAAGAAATATGTTAGACATATAAATTTGTAAATATTTAAAGCTGAATTTCACTAATCGTAAATCAAACATTATGAATCTTGTCAAGAATCACCCATCACTTCCGTCAAATTAGCAGTGTCTGTCAATATTGCTAACTTAATAAAAGTTCTAGTGTAACACATATGATTAGATAGAAATGCATTAGTTACCTGTAATTTATCAAATAATAAACATTGTAAAGTTATAAGCTAATAAATAATACCTATAAATATTATATAAGATAATAAAGTGTAAAGCTATTTCCTCCTTTTTTCCAGCATGCCTGTGGGTGTAACGGTAGCATACTCGGCGCTATTCGAGAGATCCATGTTCGAGTCCCGACGAGGGCATTGCGGATTTCTTAAGTTAACTGATTTTGAAAATTTCTTTAAGGCTCTACACTGACACCAGAACTAAATGGTAGTGGACAATAATTCGTCACCACCAGGATTTGGCGACTGGGTCCCCTAATTTCCAGTCGCCGTTTAGAAGGGGGAGTATATAAGGTATTTTCTCGTTCCTTGCACACTTCAGTGTATTCGAGAGGTCCAGGTTCGATTCCCGGCGAGGACGGTGCTCATTTCTCACGTATTCTGCGCCAAAAAATTCTAATGACTCTATAATGTAAGCTGGCTAAAACTCACATCATTATTAGAATTATGTAATAGTAAAGATGTCGATGAAAAATTGGGAGATTGTTCCGGAAGCCAATTGTTAAAAATCTTTTGGGATCCCTGGTGTGGACTGATCTTATGTTTTCGATGATTAAGGTGATTGGTATCATTTCCGAAGCATATTATGATTATATTATACTGACGTTTATGTTTTATTTGTGTAGATTTAATTTACGGAGTAAATTTTTGTGCTAATTAACATCAGTGCTTTTAATTTTTCGCATGCATTACTGTTGCGATAAATATATTTATATAAAATTTTTGCGTTTAATATTCTCTTGCATTTTACTCCCTTGTGCGAAGTAAAAAGGAATTATTGTAATCGCGAAAAATTTCGAGGATCATATTTCAACGAAATATCCATTTTGACTGCTATCGAATGAAATTTAACGATGTTTTTGCATGACATCTGTACGTAAGGACAGAATAAAGAACTCATTTCCTCTCCCCCAAAAATTATAAAACTAATTTAAAATGGATCCTGAAGAGAATTTTTGGTGGCGTCCGTGCTTACGTATATATATCTCTCATAACTAAAAAATAAGTAGCCTCAGAACGTTGAAATTTTTGACTGTTATAACATGTAGATGTGCATCTCCTATTTTTATTGCAATTGGCAGCACCAAAAGTATATAAAGCCAAGTTAAGGGAGTAAAATTCTAGAAGCGCGCCTAAAAGTAAATGATAGACATGTTCCTAGGATAAAGAGAAAAAATTCTAAAGGCAATCGCCTAAAAGTACATTTGATAGCCACTTACTAAGGTATAAAAATTTTAAACAAATTAATTACTCAAAAGAATAACGTAAAAAAACTAAAAACTAAATGCTGGTATTTAAGAAAATCAACATTTAAAAAATTATTGTAACGCGTAAAAAAACATTTAAAGCACAATCATAATTAAATGGCAATTTAGCCTACGTCGGTAGGCTAAATTGCCATTTACTGCCATTTTTTTGTATTTTTTCTGGTTTTTTTAATTTTAATTATGATTGTGCTTTAAATGTTTTTTTTACGTGTTACAATTTTTTAAATGTTGATTTTCAGTTTTTAGTTTTTTTTACGTTATTCTTTTGAGTAATTAATTTGTTTAAAATTTTTATATCTTAGTAAGTGGGTATCAAATCTACTTTTAGGCGATTGCCTTTAGAATTTTTTCTCTTTTTGCTAGGAACATGTCTATCATTTACTTTTAGGCGTGCTTTTAGAATTCTACTCCCTTAACTTGGCTTTAATCTTAATTTTGCAGCTCAATGCGAAAAATTCTTGACTAAAGGTCTCTTGTTCATCTACTTCTTTCTATCAACCTTATATATATATATATACTTTGTTACTCAGCTGAGTTATCTCAGTTTCTATATTCTTATATGTTTGTAAATTGTGCTTTTTTTGCTTTAAAAATGATTGAATTATGTTGTTCTTATCTTCCAGTTAAGATTTTTATGCCTTTAGTTCATCTGCATGCAGTATTTGTAGAATTATCAACAATTTAAAAGTTGTTTAAGTGTGGCTAAGCCTAGTTATTATTCCTATAGCAGCGATATTTGTTTACATTTGAAACTTAACAGAATAGTGGATTTCATGCCAATCTAGAGAAATTAAGCTTCGCAACAACAAAGATAACGACTTCTTTTATTATTGCGAATTAAAGCATGTTTTATCCATTCTGGAATTTATTCTAGAAAATAAGTACTTAAGATTAACTTCGTAATTTTTAATGTAGATATTTTGATTTTTATCTATTTTTGCCTTGTCGCGAAGAGAGAACTGAACTAATTGAATAAGAAATGCTGAATCATCTGTGGAAGACAGTTTCTTTCTTTTTTTGTTGTTGTTGTTTGTTTAATTTCTTTTATACATCGGTTTTAGATTTATTATAGTACTTGAATAGAACATGTGACAACGATTAGATAATTCTTGGGATGATATAATTTTTCTGTATTCTGAGTTATAAAATGAATGAGATGTAACGCTGTAAAGTTAACCTAAGGCCAGAGTGTGGGTATGGTAAACAATTATAGTGAACGTTAAATAGTGCGTATATCCTGCTGTGGTTTATGCGCTATTTACAAAGTAGATTTCATTCAGTCGAATATGTTTAAATGAAATACTAGAAAAAATGCGTATAATTTAATATTCCGTACAAGGAAGTCATGTGGTGTATATATCAGATTTTTATTTTAAAAATACGAAAGCGTGAATACTTGCGTCATTTAAAATATTTCTGTAAATGGAAGTATGTGCCTTTGACTAGCGGTTACGAAAATAATAGCCGGGTAAAAACGTTTGTGGATACGGTGTAGATTTATTTGACTGTCTCTTAGGAACGAATACTTTCTAAATGATCAATTTCCAATAAGAAAAACTACCAATGGTCTTTATTGAAGATTTTTGAAAGCAAAGCATCTAAAGCCGAGGCGAACCTTCTGTGATCTCGGGAAATGACTGCAGTTTTGTGCTTGGATCATAAAGTACAAAGTTTTTTTTTCATTTAAAATTCATTTGAAAAAAAATTAAAATTAATTCTCGCTTTACAGTGAAACTTCATCGCTGTTCTTTATTCTGCGTTCTAATCCATGAAAACAGATGTTCAGTAGAGCTAACTATTAAATGCGTAGAAAAAGGGTCTACAAGCAAAGGCTAATTTACGGAAAGTAAGTTGGGATACCATATGAATAAACGCTGACAAACATCGTTCAACAAGCTTGCAGGAATTTATTAAAAATTAATTCTGATACACTGTGGGATTATTGTGTATGTATACATCTGCTTAAGAAACTGACAAACATAAGCTGTCTGAATTTAGCTAACTTTAATGTTGGTCTGACCCCCGAAGGTTTTGCCAAAAAAATATTCTTTCAAATGAGAATATAACGATTGTCTGCCATTCGGTTTCTTCAACAGAGGTTGATGCTATACATTCGATAATAACTTCCAACTGCCAGCAGATATGACTGCTATAATGACTGTTGTCACCATATTATTATTATCAGAGTAGCGCGTCTTAATAGAATCCTGGTTCAGGACGCTATTTTTTTACTTGTATTACAGGTTAACCGAATTATGTTACCCAAGGATGAAACTGGGGTGCTCATTTCTTTAATGGTTTAAATGGAAATGGGCATTCACGTGTGTATATAGAAGAGAAACGTGTAAGTAGGGATGAGATCAGCGTTGGCAAATTACTTACATAGCAGAAAAATAGGAAGAAATAGGTTTGTTTCTTTCTTTTCAGTGGTGAAATTAATTTTTGAGCTTAATTCACGTTTATATTACTGTATGTATGAGCGTCTATGTGTAATACTAATATTTTTCTAAATTAAATATTTTCATTTTCTTTATATATATTTTAACTAGCCCCAGCCATAGCCTTATACATATGTGTAATAACTTAGGACAGAAATAATTTTGGAGAAGACACAAATAATTTTAATCATGGCCGATGGTTGTAGATGGTACTAGAGTGTAAAATGCGTAGTTTCAGTCGGCCTCTGCCTTTGTGATCATTCAAAACACTCTTTTTCTGGACATTTTCTGATTTCACACCTCATTATGAGCGCAATCTTCGTCCATTCTTCATTATATTTTTGCACATTTTTTACATCCAAAGATAAATACAATGAATGTGTAATATAGAGAAAAGCGACGATACCTTACCGCGAAAGAAGCAAAGCAGGAAAGAGCAATACAAGCAGCGAGCAAAGCAAAAAGTAAGGTTATTTATTTATTTTTTTTGGCCGGATGCTTTAAAAAGAAGAAAGTATAGGAGTGAATCAAAACCCCATACTTTCAAACCCCCATACTCCAAATCAAAACCTCATGCTTTTTTGGGTGCCATTTTATAGCTCCCAAAAAGTTTTGATTTCATTTGGAATCTTGCTCGCTGATTTTCTAAAATGTTCCTTCATTAACATGTTAAATCGTAAGATATGGATTCATTTGAAATGACGCAGCTTAGATAGATATATTATAAGCCGTTATTAATTTTACGACGACAAGATAACCGAATTAAAGCGTAAAATATAACGAGCTTTTGCCAAGTAAAATTTGAATTTCGCTTTGAATGTTTTTTATTTTACATATTTTTTAACTTATACACACACACTAAAAAATAATATGTAAAATAAAATTATATATGTATATATATATATATATATGTGTGTGTGTGTGTGTGTGTAATAAAACTGCTCCATTATTGTATGAAGACTGGGTCATTATTGTAATAAGACAGCATTATTGTAGTAAGACAATGCCATTATTGAAATAAGATGACTTGGTGAGAGTTGCAACGGATTGGCATTGGAGAGGACTACATCATAACTTTCCTGCGTAGTTAGCAAGATGACACTTGAAGAACACACATAACGGTAAATTCCAAACATAATTTTATTTTTGGATAATAATGCTATATTAGTGCCTTTGAAGAACACCAAATATAAACATATCTTTTGGTGGTAGTACGTTAAAATAAAGTATTTAAAGTGCGTAGTGTTTATTAAATTAAAAACCTGAACAACCCAGTGAATACTGGTGTTGGTGTCATGAATAGTTCACCAGTAAATAAAATAAAACATCATACTAAATTTATAAATGAAACAGACTTTTATTTTACTATTAAAACTAATATAAACTATTGGCTTTTAGAATTGAATGCTCCTGGGAGTCAAAAAAAAAAAGAAAAATATTTTACATCTTAGCATAATGATATTACAATCAATCAAATTTAGTATCACGAAATAAAATTAATTGATTATTTAATTATATTATTATACATTAGTATGAACTTAAATCTTCCGACTCTTTCCGCAATAGAAAAATTAATTTTGATTGTAACTTTGAGAACAAACATCAGTTTGCAACTTTCTAACTTGATTTTCAAATGAATTGTTTACTTGAATTAAATTTAATGATTCATCAAATTTACTGAGAAGGTGTCACTTAGCTTGAATCCAAACAGGTGGCAGCATTAAATAGAACACAGGAAAGATGTATTCGGCACGGCAAAGCGGATGCATACAAGTCAGCAGGCGAGACTTAGAAATTCACTAAAGATGGCCGATGGCCTCCTCCAGCAACGTACACATCTCCACAAACATGGGTGCGCCATATCTCGAGGGAAACATATTTAGGCCCCTCATTGCCATTCCGCAGCACGTCATTCACAGGAGGGCAAGAGATTGCAAGAGTATTCAAAGAGCGAGCATGAAATTGCCCGTCGACCTCGAAATGCATCCCGCTAATACCAGGAATCAAGCAAGTTCAAAAGTATTCAAGCGAGACGAAAAAGAGCCGAAAAATCGCGTGCACCGACTTTTTGTGACAAACTTTTAGCAACGGCACCAATACTGACTCAAAAGGGTGACAATTCCTGACAAAAATGCCCTGCATAAAGCAGTATAAAAATTCTTGCTTTTCAAAGAGTTAATCCAACACCTTTGCTTTATATCGACAGAACAGGTGTTAGCAGTAAACCTAGAACTCTGCCGGAAGCACAAGATTCCCTTCCCCATAAATCACTCCAAAGCAGCTTTAAAATGATAAGATAGCAATCACACGAAATCCTAGGAAAGCTACAAAATTTTATTAATTAAATGAGCATATTTCACAAACTAATTAAGTTTGTAAGGTTTTAGTTAAACTAACCAAGTTTATTTTAATTTAAATCTTTTCTATCTCCTCTCTGCTTCAACTTCCTGTCAGAAGAAGCGCGCGTTTTTAGCTTATGCTAATTTTGAAGTTCAGCCAAGCACTATTTAAGCCAGAGGTGGAAACCTCTCGGTGTGTGAGAGCTTTGCCTCAGATCACGGTCACGCTGCTCAACGTTCGCCTGACCAGCTAGCAGTTTAAATTTATAAGCCATAGTGCTTACTACGTGATTGCTTTGTAAAATAAATTAAAGTGCGGTAGTATTTAGTATATCTTGCTACGCACCCTTTTCGGTAGAGGCCAACTTCCGCGAATTGCTCTGCGAAGCAAAGTTTAATTTAAGTTCTATTTTAATTTATTTAAATTTATTTGATTGTTAAGTTCGACCAAAGTGTGGTCTGTTACGTTCTGTATCTCTCCCGAATTGGGAGGTTTGTATTTAATAGTGATTGAATAAAAGAGGATTTCAAATCCCTTCACGTGCAGTTATTCTCCAGCCCAGCAGTTACATCAGAACATAGCGTACCTTCCGCTCCCTGTTCCAGTTCAGGACTTAGAACGTAAGGATAAGAACCCTTTACAGAATTTACCATGTTCTCAAAGAATACACACAGAATGCTAAGTCCTGATAATGGCGCCCGCACAGAAAGAAGAGGATGGCCTCAACAACAAGAAGACGAACCTGAGACACCTGCTGTACCTGTCCAGAATCCTGAGATAGCACCTCCTGGCATAGAAGGATTCGGCTACATCGTACAAACCATGCGAGCAGCCATGAAGCCAGCGGCAAGTTTTGACGGCAAGACAGCCGTAATCAATTTCCTGGAAAAGCTAGACTCCCACTTCATGCTATATCCAGTCCACGAATTTCAGAAAGTCGCTCTTGCTACCAGCGCTTTGAAGGGCCAAGCGCTAAGTTGGTTCAAGTGCATCGGAAAGAATCTCTTGGGGGAACCAGGAAGCCCCACATACACGTATGAAAATTTCAAGAATTCTCTAGTGAAAGCATTTCCCGTGGTGCGAGATCGAGCCAGATTGGAAGCTGAACTGTTTAGCCGATACCAAGAAAGAATAGAAGATTTGTCTAATTTTATTTTGAGGAAAATTCAAGTTTTCAAGCTTTTGTATGGAAGTCGCCCGGATCCTGAAATTATTCAAGTTATACTTCCTAGGCTACTGCCCCAAGTTCAAGATTTCATCGAACTAAGAAATCCAACAACATTAGACAGATTATTTGAGCTCGCGGTACAATTTGAAAGCCGAAGAACAGCCGACAACGAACGACGACGCCAATTTGAGCGAAGAAGTCAGTGGAGTTCGCCAAGACCGCAGCAAAAGCAAAATCAAAGTTACGGGAATAAGGCGAAGCAATGGCCGAAGAAAGATGTGTCTCCTAAAGCGAGCGGCGAACGAAGGGAATTTAATAGAAGAACAAGCAAAGATTCCGAGGGCAACCAGAAGAAAAAGAATTTAAACTAAGAGGGATTTCTTCGAGGAAGGTGAAGAAGTCCGAAGCAGCGCAAAACCCTTCCAAAATCAATTTAAACACCGTGGTCGTTAAGAATTTGAGTTTGCCGAAGATTGAAGTTCTAATCAACAACATACCGGCGACAGCCCTCTTGGATACAGGAGCCCAAAGCAGCTTCGTATCGGAAAGATTCTTTAAGAAGCACTTTCGACGTTACAGAATTTTTAGTGCAAGAGACACGGATGTCATAGCGGCCCAAGGAGAAAAATGTAGCTGTTTAGGAAAAGTACCATTGTTCGTGCGTATCAACAACGAACAGGTAAGAATCCTGTTTTATATTGTGCGTAACCTGCAGACTTGTATTATTCTAGGTGTGGACTTTTTTAGTTTGGCAGAAGCAAAAATTGATTTCAAGGGGGGAGAACTAACATTAAATATGAAGCCAATTGAAGCGAAGAATGATAAGCCCCCGCAGCTGGACTTGGAACATTTACAAGCAGAGGAAAAAGAGAAAATCCAAGGTCTGGTAAGTCACTTTGCGAATTTATTTAGTGATGTACCAGGCTTTACGCAGGTGGTGAACCACGACATTGACACGGGGGACGCTCAGCCAGTTAGGCAAAAGCCATATAGATATGATAGGACAAAAGAGGAAATAATTGAACATCATATTAAAGAGATGTTAAAGAATAAAATCATCACGCCAATTTCTAGCAGTTATGCTAGCCCCGTTGTCCTGTGTAAGAAAAATAATGATTACCCGATTACGCACCCGAAGCGGTGGCGTTTTGCTATAGATTATCGCAAGTTAAATTCAGTTACAAAATATCCTGTATATCCGTTGCCGATAATTGAAGAAATTATTCGAAATATTTCGTCTACAAAATACATGACTACATTAGATCTCACGAGTGGCTATTTTCAGATTGGGGTAAAACCCGAGGACGTACACAAAACCGCGTTCATAACGAAATCTGGTACGTACGCATTTCTTAGAATGCCGTTCGGATTATCCGGCGCGCCGGCAACGTTCCAAAGATGTATGGACATCGTCTTAAGACCAGTCCTTGGTAAAAGCACTTTCATATATTTAGACGATATTATAATTACGAGTAGTACTCTAGAACAACACTTACAAGATTTAAGAAAAGTATTTTCATTGTTAAACGAAGCTGGTTTAAAGATAAATGCGTCTAAATGTAAATTTGCCGCAAAAGAGTTACGTTATTTAGGATTTAAAATTTCCCAAAAGGGAATCGAAACGGATCAGTCAAAAATAGTAGCCATTAGAAATTATCCTGTTCCTAAAACAGCGAAGAAATTATCGTCGTTTCTCGGGATGTGTTCATATTACCGGGCTTTCATTAAAGACTTTGCAAAAATAGCTGAGCCACTGCTAAAGTTGAAAAGAAAAAAAGCTAGGTTTTCGTGGTCAGCAGAAGCCAACTTGGCGTTTCAAAAATTGAAAGACGCATTGACTCAAGCTCCCGTCTTAAAATTTCCAGAAGGGGATAAGGGATTAGAGATTTCAGCGGACGCTTCAGATTTCGCGATTGGTGCAGTGCTTTCCCAAAATGGTCAGCCCGTGGCTTTTTTCAGCCGAACATTAAATGAAACCCAAAGAAACTATTCCGCAACAGAGAGAGAAACTCTCGCAGTGTTAGCATCAGTACAGAAATTTCGTGTGTTCTTTGGAAGTTCTCCAGTAACTGTATATACCGACCACGCGGCGGTCACTAGACTCTATTCTGGAAAAAATTTATCACCCAGATTAATAAGGTGGGCTCTCAAATTACAGGAATATAACCTAATAATTAAACATACGCCGGGAAAAGAAAATGTTGTGGCAGATGCTTTAAGCAGAATTAACTTAGATGAAAATGGAAGTGTAATTAAGATAGCCATGTTAACATCCAAAGTATTAGATTCTCGTGAAACAGTAATAGCCGAACTCAAAAAAGATCCGGAGTTCAAAAATATATACAATTATTTGGCCGACCCTGAGAATTTCAATCATCCGGATATTGTGCCGATAAGAAATAGGGCCGAAAATTACGAATTAATTGACGGACTGTTATTCTATACGAAAGCTACTAATGAGAATCATGAATATAGACCGGTTATCCCAGCTAGCATGAGGTTGAATGTATTAGAAGAGTTGCATGATTGTGCCATTTCGGCTCATTTAGGTATAAGAAAAACTGTTCAGAGAGTTCGCGAGGCAGTTTTCTTTCCAGAACTGCAAAAGTTTACTAGGGCGTATGTCCAGTCGTGCCCAACATGTCAATTAAATAATTATGTTAATTTCCGCCCGGCCGGGTTCCTAAATAGTATTAAATCAGAATTCCCAAATCAAATAATAGGCATCGATTTACTTGGACCTTACCCTCGAAGTAAAGTTAATAAAAGCCGATATCTTTTAGTTATAGTGGATCATTTTAGCAAATGGTTAGAGTTAATTCCGTTAAAACGCGCGTCTGCAAAAATTGTAGTAGATTCAATTCTAAATAAGTATATTTTAAAATACGGGGCGCCCCTAAAAGTTATTTCAGACAATGGTCCTCAGTTTGTTAGTAAAATGTTTGAGGAAATGTGTGCAAAACTGGGCATACGTCATCTAAAGATGGTCCCGTATCGTCCGCAGTCAAACATAGCGGAACGGGTGAATAGAAATGTAGTGAAAATAATTCGTAGTTATGTGAAAAACTATCACTCTACCTGGGATAGCCATATAAATGAATTTGCATTTGCCCTTAGGACCGCCAAACACGATACTACACAAAAAACACCCGCTGAACTCTTCTTAGGAAGAAAGATCTTGACCCCCCTAGATAAACTGTTCTTTGTACAGGAAAGGGCAGAAGAATTTAAAATGAGTGATATACAAAAGTTAATACGGGAAGCGACGGAAAATATAGAAATGGCCCAAAGAAAACAGAAATTGTACTATGACCTAAAAAGAAGAGAGGTCAAGTACAATGTGGGAGATGAAGTGTTGAAGATTAAACACAACTTGTCAAATGCCCCAGAGGAAAAGGTGGGGAAATTTTTTCCGCGTTTTGAAGGCCCGTTCACAATTGAACAAATTACGGGGGCAGTGGTTATATTAAAAAGAAATGATGGTCAAACGCTCAAAGCGAATGTGGACCAAATAAAACCGTTCTATAATCGCAGCAAAATGGCTGTATTTAAAGATTCGTTTCAGGATCCGAGGCAATCGACTAGCCAGGAAGATATACGTCAGCAAAAACAGCAGGAACCAGCTACAACGGCATCGAAATGTCAGAAGAAGAAAGCTCCCCCCCAACAAAGAAATAAGAACCAAAAAGGTGGTTTCAAAAGAAAGTCTCACGATGCAGGTGAACAAATCTACGAACGGAATTACGAGCGCACCAAGAGAAGAAAGCAGAATGGGCAAGGGAAGCCCAATGTATCCAAAAGAACTGTGGAATCATCGGACAGGTGCCTGAGAAGCAAGAAACGTCGATTGCAGCCTGAGAATCAACTTCCCGAATACAGCAGGAACCAGGACAAGCAACGAGCAAGGGCCCAGGAGAGAAGGGCCCAGTCCACCAAACGTCCAGCGGAGCAACCTCCTCTACAAAGGAAATTGCCGAGGATACAACGACGGAATTTCAAAAGAAAAAGAGACGAGCAGGCTCCGAAAGAACAACGAAAAACGAGGAAACTGAACCAGGCCACAACTTACTCAAGTTTTAAAGATTGGGCCAAGAAAAGGATGGACGATCATAATAAGATAAGTACAATTTCGTATTCAAAAGTTTAGTTAATTTTTGAGTATACTGCAAGTTGCAGGGCTGATTTTACCTCAAGCGAGGTTGACTTTTACGCCAAGTGAGCGATAAGTCCTCATATGGAAAGTGAAATGTTTTGTTAAAAGAATTTGTAATTTTCAAAGATTTAAAATCACTTAATGTTTTGTAAATAGATTAATTTTGTAAAAGTAATGTATTGCTGAAAAGAATATGTTAACTAAATGATTTTGTATGACGCTTTGTCTAAAGACTTGTAAAATGTCTAGAATGAAAATTCGGAAAATTGAAAAACACGATTTAGTCTGTAGACTATTAATTCAATGTAATTTGATATTTCGATAAAGTACCTTGAGAAAGGAATAGGAAGCACTTGCTGTAAGCTTAGAAATTTAACCTATATTTCTGTAAGCTTAGAAATTTAACCTCTATTTGCATTTCAGGATTGCTATGAAATTGTTAATGTGTTATGAAATGTAACAAATAATATTATGCTAGCAATGCACGTTAAGTGCAATATTAATGTGAATGTTGTGTGCAAACTGCGAATTTGTATGCATGAAAAGTTAAAGATTGACTATTTTAGAATGCAAGTGTTAATTAGGCTCTCCACCAAATACACTTAAAGTGTTAGACATAAAGCTAGTGAGAACCTTAGGATTAGCTGGTTATAGGGCGTTTTTTTCAGGTCTCGTATGTCAAGTTCTAACTAATGTTAGTCGATTGTAGGTGGAAGAGTTGAACACCCCCGAACACATAAAAACCCGCAATGGCGGTTTGCTTTACATCCAACACCGGTGAGAGAGCATACGGGGGAAGAATTTAATTGTGCTTGAATGATAATGTGTGTGTGCAAAATTACACAAAAAAAAAAAAATAAGGATTTGTACCACTTAGAATTATTCTGTTATTATGTCATACTAAAGTTGTTTTCCTTCCAGATTTTGCTGGAAGGAGTAAGACTGTTTGAAGAATAAGACTTGAAAAAAAAAATGTTGAAGATTGTTGTTCCAGAAAATTTCGTCTGTATTTTACACAAACATATATTGCCTTGTAAGAGTTGGCCTAAGTTTAGAACAGTGAAATTTTCGACTATTTAGAATTGCTAGTTTTCAACATGGTCCGTTTGGACCAAAGTAGTTTAACTATCGCAATTCTGGCGGGAAGTTTGTAAGGTTTTAGTTAAACTAACCAAGTTTATTTTAATTTAAATCTTTTCTATCTCCTCTCTGCTTCAACTTCCTGTCAGAAGAAGCGCGCGTTTTTAGCTTATGCTAATTTTTGAAGTTCAGCCAAGCACTATTTAAGCCAGAGGTAGAAACCTCTCGGTGTGTGAGAGCTTTGCCTCAGATCACGGTCACGCTGCTCAACGTTCGCCTGACCAGCTAGCAGTTTAAATTTATAAGCCATAGTGCTTACTACGTGATTGCTTTGTAAAATAAATTAAAGTGCGGTAGTATTTAGTATATCTTGCTACGCACCCTTTTCGGTAGAGGCCAACTTCCGCGAATTGCTCTGCGAAGCAAAGTTTAATTTAAGTTATATTTTAATTTATTTAAATTTATTTGATTGTTAAGTTCGACCAAAGTTTGGTCTGTTACGTTCTGTATCTCTCCCGAATTGGGAGGTTTGTATTTAATAGTGATTGAATAAAAAAGGATTTCAAATCCCTTCACGTGCAGTTATTCTCCAGCCCAGCAGTTACATCATAACATAGCGTACCTTCCGCTCCCTGTTCCAGTTCAGGACTTAGAATTTGAGGATAAGAACCTTGTAAGTAATTCACCATGTTTGCAAAGAGTATGCACAGAACACTAAGTCCTTATAAGTTCTCAACCTGAAAGTATTTTTAAATTAAAGTGCAAATCTTTCTGTTTCTTCTAGTATAAGTATAATTGTATAAACTCAAATTAAGCATTTTAAAATCTAGATTACAACATGAAAAACACACCCCATTTCCATTGTCTGCTGCCAATCGCGTTCTGAAAACGAAAGTACGAACTTACTATTTTAAGTACAAAACTCTAATGAAAAGTAAACCAAATTAACAAAGAAATTATATAAAATACACATTATGTAGCATAATTTATAATATAAAAGAATGAATTAATTAATTAGCTCAATTTCGCTACACAACAATAATGCACATCATCACTGTGGGTGCGCTTTGCACTTCCCAATTTCTTCAGCTTACATCTAAAAAATGGACAAATTTGGGAAAGTAAACTTTGGATAGCTAGCGACACAGCGAAAAACAAAAGAAAAGACGATCGAAGAGAAGAGGAGGGAGTTGCGATGTAATTAAGATTTTTATACAAATTTTGTTTCAGATCACATGACACTTTAATGTATACGATTTTGGGTTCAGATTTCATCGGTAAGTGTGCATCAGAACTGCAGGAAGAAAACTTTATTGCTGTTATTTTTAGAATGAAACGGAAGTTAAAGGGCTATTACTTTATTATTTGAAAGCTAGATTTTATATTTTGCATGTTAGATATTTTATATTATATATATATATATATACAGCGTGATTGTAAATAGTTTTTACAAATTAAGAGGGACGATAGTACCCATTCAGACGATCAATAATTACCATAGAATATAGGATCGCGTTCCACTCTGAGAGGCAGAAAAGAGAAAAGTAGAAACGCCTCGGGGAAGAACAAGGAGACTATCTCCTAAGACTATCAAGAATTAACCGTATGCAAATTTGCACTGAGAAGAAGCAGCATTTTGCTCTAGTTGGTACCGGAGAAAGCCAAAGAGAGCAAACGGTGTCCTTGAAAACGCCACAACCTCATCGCTTTAAGTATTTACCTTGATAACATCGTCAGTTTTTGTTAATGCTATGGCGGAGGAATTGGCAGATATTCACCTCCCATACGCACGTCGCAGATATTCACCTCCCTACGTACGAGGCAGATACATGGCAGATATTCACCTCTACGTACGAGGAATTGGAAGATATTCACCACGGAATAGAAATTTTGTTAAATTCAAATTTCATTCCTTGCAGCAATGGTGCAAGAGAATTATTTAAATTTATAACTATTAT
>KK113097.1:447-15317 GCA_000611955.2 Stegodyphus mimosarum | reverse complement strand
TGCGTATGTGAAATTTGAATTCATCGCCAAGCGTCGAAGGTTACCATGCTAAAAATATGCCTATTGCGCATGCTTGGAGCACAAACTTTGCAGGGTCTAGAGGCTAGTCTTTGTGAGGTGTGATGTAATTAAAAAAGAACAAGCGCAATCTCAAAAGTGTATCCAAAGGGAGTGTCATCCATGCAGTCTTCTTTTTTTATTTCTTTCTTTTTGGCTTTCGTGTATGACCTTTGAAAGTTTGGTGAACGTTGCCGATAAAAGATTATTCCACAGGAATACAAATAAATGTAAATCCTGAACATTTTTATACACTAAAAAACCTCCTAGCTAGAAGTGGTTGCGTTGATTTCTATATGCAGATGCATCACTAGTGTACGTGAATATTGGAGAATCGATAGACATTTTATTATAAGGTTCCAGAAATAATTTATTTCCTAGGTTGGACTAATGTCTCCAGTAACAGGTTTCTGTGAGTCACATACAAATCGTTTAATTTTTTCTTATGAGTAACTTCAAAGATTATTTATTCTGCTGCCTAAAACCACTTTTGGATTTTCGGATTGTAATGGATTTTTGTGCTAGTGGATTTGTGGTGTAAAAAATATTTGATGTATTCTAGCGTTCTTTGATTTTTACCCCGTAATATATTGCTTACCTAGATGATGATGACGCATAAATGTAAAATACTTACAATGTATCACCACGTATATGACAGATCAATTTAGGTAAGGGAGTACTAATAAATTTCTGTTTTGTATTCTTATGAAATAATGAAGGAAGATACTTCCTATGAAGAAAGATATTTAGTTAAATATTGGACAAAGATGTTGCTTATTTTTCAGATAATTAATTTTAGGGTAATGCATTTAGCCAACTTTGCAGTGCAGACAAATCTAAAATATAATGCTTGGCAAAAATCAATGATATCTTGATTTTCGCTCAAAACACACTTTTAACGCACATTGCTGGCCACCGTAAATGCAACACATGAAATAACATGAAACTTACAACATACATTAGCAGAGGTAAGATATGGAAATTATTAGAATTTAAGCGCAGACGCACGTCACGCGCGTGTGTGGTGCCACTTGAAAGCGCTATTTGAGGCTTGGAGTTTTCGACGATTTCAAGTTCAGCAATTGTGTTTTTTCTTGTGGTTCTTTCAAAAAAACCATCAATTATGCCTCGTTGTAAACAGCGATCATCGTTTGATCAAGTATCCGAGTTCGACAGAGGAAGGATGGTGGCCTACCGAGAGTGTGGATTATCTTTCAAGGAAATCGGTAGTCGTGTTGGACGAAACCAAACAACTGTAATAAGGATATGTGACCGTTGGATGCAGGAGGGTCCGACGGACCGACAAGTTCGATCGCATCCTCCTCAGTGAACTACTTCACGTGATGATAGGAACATTGTGCGCATGGCAGTAACGGATCGCTCATTCACATCACGAACCATACCACAGCACATTTAGTCTGTAACACATCATCAAGTGTCTGCGTGTCCCATTCGACGCCGTTGACAGCAAAGTGGTCTGTCCCCAAGACGAAACCAAGGAGCAAAAACCAGATAGAAGGCGATGGAGGGAATCATATCCTTACAATTACATTCTCGTTAAAAAGTGGTGAGGCCTGATGATGTCATAATCCACTTAAATAAGGAAAATCAATACAAAACAATGTATAAAAATAAACACATACTAAAACAATTACAATATCAGGATTTATATACAATACGTACATGTATTTACATGTAGCGCAATCTCAGTTTAGGTGGGAAAGTTGAGATCTCTTGTTAAATGAACAGCTAAAGGTCGGAGATTGTTATCCTCTTCGAGAGCTACATAATCAAAAACATTTAACTTATTCATGTGATTGCATCTTAACGCTTTCCGGAAAAAATTTCTGTTCATTCTGTGATTCATTTCTATTCATCGACGTATTCCATGCATAAGTCTTTATGTAAAGTTTCGTTTGAAACATAATAGTGTGCATTGGTAATAATGCGCAAGATTTTGTTTTGCAGGATTTGCAATTTCATGACATCTTTTTTGGTATATGTCGACCAAACTGGTGACGTATACGTAAAAATAGGTCTTATGATGACTATATAAATATGCCGTTTATGTTTAAGACTAAGTTTGGATGTTAAACCAATAAGTGGAAATGACTGGAAATGACACCTATGGTCTTGCCACTGATATGTTTTATATGGTCTTTCCAATTTAGTCTCTCATTTAAGACGACGCCAAAATAGTTAGCCTGTTTTACAATAGGTATTTCCGTACCGAATAAAAATAATTTTTCTTTTATTTCCCTTCTAGTATGTGTTCTTCTGATGATTAAAAGTTTAGACTTTGAAGCATTAATCGAGATTCTCCAGTTAATACACCAATGTTCAATTTCTGGTAGCAGTAACTGCAGATTTTTAATAGCCTGATCTGGACGGATAGACTTAGCAGCAAGAGCCGTGTCATCCGCATAACATCCTAAGTAGTGATTTTTGGTAATTTTACTTTTCGGGAAGTCCACAGTATTCAGGATATAAAGTAGCGAGCCGAGAATGGATCCTTGGGGGATTCTATCTTTGATGAAGGAAGAGATAAGCATAATGTATTCTTTGCTGAAGTTGTATTTTATAAGCTTGTATAACAGCCCCTCAGGCCAGACGCGGTCGAACGCTTTCGCCACGTCCAGCGTAATGCCGATGAGTAAGCCGACTATTTGCTTTGTATGCAGGGCTTCTCCTAGGTATTCAGTCAGTCGTACTAGCTGTTTGGTGGTAGAAAGGCCAGCTCGAAATCCAAACTGTTCAGGTGGTAGAATATCCAAATAAGGTTGAAGTCTATGTAGAATAATGCGTTCATAAATTTTGCCAAGACCAGGTAATAAACTGATTGGCCGAAAGCCATCAGGCCTAGTAGTGTCTTTCCCTGGTTTGGGAAGTAAAATAACATTTGCATTTTTCCATAAATATGGAAAGTAGGAATTGTCCAAGCAAGCATTAATGACGTTAACATATCTTGAGATAATGTTATCAGGAAAATACTTTATAGTTAAAATGGAAATTTCGTCAAATCCGGGTGCTTTATGAATACTAAGACGTTTAATAATATCCTTGACTTCTTGTAAATTAGTGTAAATCGGTTTGTTTCCTGCCGGTTGATCTTTCAGCCAATTTTGTAGAAAGTGTCTTGCGTCATAAACAAAATTAATATCACACGGATTTGCATGTGGCATGAACTGTTGCATAAGATGTTCAGCAAAAACGTCAGCCTTGTCTTTGTTCGTTAAAGCAATAGTTTGATTCGAGTAAATAGGCTTATTAACTGATTTTTTCAATCTTAGTTTACGAGCAAAGTTCCAAAAACCATCTCTGGTATTGTCAAATGCTAAGATTTTATCTTCCCAAAGCTCTCTTTTGTGGTTTATAATATCAGATTTTATCTCTCTATTGAGTTTGTTTAATTCATACTTTAAGTGTGAGTCTCAGGTTTGATTCCACCTTTTCCTGAGTCTGTTACGGTATTTGATTTTTTCTCTTAGGAATTTCGGAAGTAATCCTGCGTGTTGGTGTGCAGGTATGAATCTGGTAGAATTATTATATGCATTTTTAATGTGCATAGTGAGATTATACGTAGCAGTTTCAATATCTCTGGTGTTTTGATAAATGTCTTCCTTAAGTTCACTATCCGAGAGTAAGTAATTAAAAAGCTTCCAGTCTGTAACCTTTTTAATTTTGTCATCAGTTATTTGAGTAGTGCCGAGTGTGATGACAACTGGTACGTGGTCAGAAGAAAGATCTTGAAGTACTTCCAGGCACATAGGAATAGCAGTATTAGTTAAAACTACATCTAAGATGTCTCCACGATTAGGGCGGCTCGGCAAATAAGTATAATCAGTGGGTGCATAGAAATACACCGGGTGGTTTGTTATGAATTTTAGTAGGGCTTCACCATTTCGATTAGTAGCTCTACAGTTCCATTCTCTATTTTTGGCATTTAAATCGCCAGCTAAAATCGTAGGTTGGTCAGCAGGTAACAGTTCTTATAAGATTTTTGATTTGATGCAACTGTGCGGCGGATGATAAATGGAAGTGAAGTAGACCACTAGTCAGGTAAGGGAACAGAAACAGTCACTGTTTCATGCTTATTCTGACGATCTTTTTTAATGAGACAGGATTGTAATGAACTTTTAACTAAGATGGTAACACCTCCACCTCTATGTGTGAGGCGATCACATCTATAAGTCCTGTAATTTTAAATATTGATATTAGCACACGGATTGGCATGAGTTTCAATCAGCATTGAGATATCAATCGCCTGTGTGGTGAGAAAATATTCAAGTTCAATTAATTTATTTAAAACGCTACACGCGTTCCATGTCACTAATTTGATGGGTGCTCTACTTTTAGTAGTTGGACCTATTATTAGATTGAGTGGTGGTATTATTTTCCTGATTTATTTTGCTAATTTCTTTAACCTGTTGTGTAATTTGAAATCCGGCTGTTTTGATTACAGCTACCAATTCAGCTAGGTCCGAAAAGACCTTTTTTGCCTCTGAAAGCGTATCCGAATAGATGCCTGCTGATAGGGCTTGTGCATAACTTTTGTTTGCTACAACTCTATCTTGGAAGGTTTTAGCTTGTATTTTAGGTTTTAGCAATAGCAAAAGACAAGCAAAAGAAACCACTGGAAAAGAAGAAACTACAGAGTCCACCGAAGATGAGAAGGTTAAAAGGCCGAAATCAGTTAGAAAATCTGATTACAAAGACGCTGATACAGAAAGCAAAGAGAGAACAAAAGTAACTAAAGGTGCGAAAAAAGAAGCGGAAAAGCAGTTTCAGAATATCCAGGAAGAAAAACGAAAGTCTGATAATGAAATACCAATTTTGATGATGCCTGATTTAGACTTTTTCCGAAATTGACAGATTTCTCCCGATTTGACTAACGGACTATTTTTTAAAAGACGTGTACTATTTTAAGAAGAATGAAGATGATGCCTAAGGATGAGATGTATCAAGAAAGACGTCTTAAAGAAGACGATTTTAAGAAGATGCATTCGGAAGACGTATACAGACGCCATCTAAGAAGACGCATTAAGAAGAGGCGTCCAGATGATGCTTGAGAAGACGTATGTACGAAGACGAATGCAGACGGATTGTTCCAGACGGCGGGGAAGAAGAAGCTGACGACAATGACGTTCTGACATGACTATAAAAACGACGATGCCTGAAGCAAAACTCAGCGAAACGACCAAACTATAACTCTTTTTTTTATTATTTTATTTTGCAGATCCTCAGATGCTGCTGGTCTTATTTCCAGAATGCGAGGCCGTATTTCATCAGGATGGACGAACAGTTGTAGGATGGCATACATCCACAATAATCGGATGACACTGCAAGCTGTGCGAAAGAACACGTTTTCTGCGTGATAGAATTCAGACGATTCCGCCATTAAGACGCTGACGCCATTGAAAGACGTTTGCATATAAAGGATGGTTACTTGTCTTCATCTGTAAATAATCCCATCTATTTCCATCAGCAAATGTAATCAAATCATAATGTGTAGAACTATTTGCGCGTCCAAAATGTTTTGACGATTATTCCTTTTACTTTACTTTTCATTTCATGTAAAATATTATATATATTGTTTATATATATATATATTGTTGTTATATATATATATTGTTATATGTGCGTTGTATGTATATGTGCGTTGATGTTGTACTATAAATTGAAGTTCTTTAATTGTTTACGATGTTATGCAGTATCTAGGTGTTTGCATCTGATTCCATTGGCGACACTTTTTTTCGCCAACCTATGATGTAAAAGGAGGAATGCATTGTATCTGGCAGCTAGCCATAGTCACTTCACTTCTGTTTGCCTATGCAGCCGAAGGTATTTTGTAATTGGTCGCCCTTCTGACGCTGAAATTTTTCATTGGCTGCAACATTAACTGTCAATGTAACTATAGGACTTTACAAAAGGGAATTTTGTACACCTCGGGCTGATTTTGGAGAGCAGATGGAGATGGTGCGTAGAGAGAGATTGTGAATGCGTGGTGAAATACGAGTCATTTTTGGGAGCTTCTCGTGCAAGCTTTCGTTGTCTCCCTGTGTGAAACCGTATGAAGTCACTGAATGCTTTTAATCTTTCTGATGCTATGTTTTTCTAAACTTCTGCCCAGTTCTTTTTTCCCAGGCTTGGCTTTTTCGCCTGGCGGTTAATTAATTTCCAGTGAAAGAAAACTGCATGTGATTGCTTTTTGCACTCGCTTCGACTGTTGAAAGTCTCCGTTAAAGTCCTGATTTACAGGTTCTCTGAGTGAGGAGCGTCATACCGTTAAGTGACTTGACAGAATTATGAAAGTACTAACTTCTCAAATTGGATTTATGAATAAAGCAAACTTTTGATGAATATGTTACACGTGGGCTCATTCTCTCGTCACGGCGGGCTATAGACCAGGATGTTGCCCTGGAGTAAGTTACCACGACACAGATCACTATCTCAACAAACGACTTATACAAACTCGACGCACCAACGGAATTATCACATGTAGTTTTCTTTCATCGGAAATATCCACGCACTATATCGATCTGCAATCCTCAATCAGCGCGAGGTGCTCAAAATTGCCGCTTTTGATAAGGACCAAGGAAGGGGTCAGTTACGGGGCACTTAGGCAATTAGCCTTTATCCCCACATCATCAATTAATATATTATCGCCAAAAGGGGGGTTCCGCAAAAGATAAGAATTTAGTGCCAAAAATTTGGGAAAATTCAAATAGGAATCCTGCCTTCGCAGTGACAAAAAAGGTAAAAACACTGAAGGACTTAATTTAGTAAATTTTGATGTCGAAAAAGGGCCAGAATCAATTTAGAAGGGGTTACATCTTGAATTTTGATAAGCAGCTAGTTTTCCTTGATCGATGGTCTTCTGGTGTTAACAACGCGTGAATGGAAGTGCTTGGGAACTTCTTTCGCGCGCACTTCCGGTCTGGGAGAGGGGGGAAGCGGGAAATCGTTATGCGAGTTGAAGAGACAGGGCCGAACTGTTTCTAAGGAGAAACATTTTAAATTTTTAAAAGTTACTCTTAACGTTAAGTGTTATGAGTAATAATAATAGCATCATATGAATAAATAAAATTAAAAGCTTTAATACCTCTTAAGAACTGTATAAGTTAAATAATAATAAAAGCCCCAGAACCCTTTTAAGAAGGGAACAAAAGGCGTTAGAGATAAGCAATCTCTTAAGATTGCACTAAATGGTTGCCCCGGTTACGGGACAGAGATAATGGACCTGGGTGAAGCTGCGCGCGCAGCGGATTCACCTAGACGGGGGGGGTTGAACGAGAATTGGCTGATTGCTTCGATTCCACCCCTCTCCATGACAACGCCACTTCCGAAATGGTGACGCCTTATAGTCGCATGCCAGTGTTGCACGAGGTCTTTTCTTTGATGATGCAACACCAGGATGATAAACAGTAATTCATGGACAACGGCGTTTCCAACCGAAGGAATCTTTTTGAAGAAGTTAACCGAAAGACGCCGTATAAAGCGATTAATGGGGAGATTTTGGCTGCGTTATGAATATTGTCATTCGTAACGTATCAAGGTGCTTTATAAATTTGCCTTAGCATAATATTTTGGAAAATTTGGACATGTTTCCTGTTAGTAATTGCAGCTGCGCCCCATACCGGGCTTGCATATGTTAAAATTGGCCCTATCATAGATTTATAGAGCAGAACCTTGTTATTCGTTGACAGGTCGCTTTTTCTAGCGAAAAAAGGCAGAAGTTGGGATTTGACAGCCTTCCCATTAAAAATAACTTTCTTTATGTGAGGTTGCTAAGTTAATTTGGAATCAAGTATCACTCCTAGATACTTATAAGTGGGAACCCAGGCAATTGGTTCACCGAAGTGTTGCAAGTTAGGTAAATTGTGGTATGCTCTTCGGATAAATAATGTGGCAGCACATTTTGCGACATTAATTTTGATTTTCCACAGTCTGACCCAGAGCTCTAGGCTAGAAAGATAACTCTGCAGTGCAGAGATTACCGTGGAGATGTTGAAATGTTGTGAAATGATGGTTGTGCCGTCTGCATATAAAGCTAGATCGACATTTGGGGCTTTAGGAATATCATTAATAAAAATGTTGAACATTTGAGGCGAGATCAGACTTCCTTGAGCTACACCTGCATAGATTCTGCGGGGAGTTGAGTATTCGTGGTTAACTCGCACCCGGAAAGACCTTCCTCTCAGGTACGAGTTCAGAATTTTAATGAGTTGCGCCGAAAAACTAAGCCGCATGAACTTGTAAATAAGCCCGTCATGCCAAGTCCTGTCAAAGTCTTTGGCGATGTCAAGATAGACAATTCCAGTTTTCTCTTGTTTACGAAAGCCTTCAAGAATGAATTCGACTACACGGAGTAACTGGTGTGCCGTAGAGTGTTGAGGCTGGAAGCCAAATTGTTCCGGCATTATTAAATTTTGATCACGGCTGAATTCATTCAGGCGATTAAGTAAAACAAATTCACATACTTTTGAGTGAGAAGATAGCAGATTAATTGGTCTGTAAATGACGAGGAGATTTAAATTTTGACCCGGTTTTTAAATAGGGATGACTGCGGCAATTTTCCAACAGTCGGGAAAATAACATTTTTTATCATCAAATTAATTAGAACTGTAATCCATATAATAAACATGGGGGGGGAGTTTTGGATCATGCGATTCGGAATTGAATCTATGCCAGGTGCATTTTTTGTTTTCATTTTTTGAATGAAGTCTAATACCTCCATTGGGTCAGTTGGCCGAAGATCAGGCGTGATAGGTTGCGTTAAAAACTGTTAAACACGTGAGTGTATGCGCCCCTGTGTAACCGGACGGTTACAGTAGGCGTCGGTATTTGGAGTGAACTGTGTAGCAAGGCCGTCAGCTAAAGCTTCGGCCTTTTCAGCATATGTGTATGCCATCTGTGCGCCATCGGCCGTTTCAAGGAGCGGAATGTGTTTGAATTGTTTGCGTGATCGGGCGGCTGCACGCCAAACCGAACCGTCGTCAGTCGTTAAGGACTCTATGTAGTTTTTTTACTCCGCCTGTTTTAAAAGGCGGGTTTCTGTCCTAATCTCGTTCTGCAGTATGCGAAATTGAACACGGATATTGGGATCTCATGATCTTTGACAAATTTTTCGCAGGTAGTTGCGCTGCTTAATTTTGAATTTAGTCTCAGGCGGGAGCCTAGCGCCCGGATGAGTAATAGGTTTCGAAGCCGCAGCTCTCGCTTCTTTTAATATAGACTCCAAATTTTTGATACACCTGTCAAAGTCCGCATTGCTGGAAATTTTTATAGGGGGTAGCTGTACGTTCCAAAATAAACGAGAAATCGTCCCAATTTGTAGAGACTTGCTCCTGTAATTTTAAGGATCGATTTTGAGTGTCTAAGGTAATCAAAACAGGGGAGTGATCAAAATCAAGTTCCTGAATCACTTTAATTTCAGGCCGAAAATGAACATTATAAAAAGCAGCCAGATGAACAACTGTGAGGGACCCTCTTACAGGGTGGTAAGTCGGGGCAGTAGGAGCTATGATCTGTACATGGGAGCTCTGAGCCCATGAATTTAGTATAAGGCCATATCGGTTTCTGTTTGTACAGAACCATGCGGTATGACGTGAATTTAAATCACCAGCAATGATTAGGTGATTTGAAATTGTTAAAAATTTATCAAAATCACTGACAGGAAAAATATTCCTCCCATGAGCAGATCCTTGTGGGGGGAGGTATGCTGAAACAATAGTAAGGGGGGAGAATTTTGAATGAAAATTTGGATAATTGTCGCTTCCAGATGTTCCAAATCATGGGGGAACCATGTGATGCCTTATTGAACGCTCACATAAATGCATGTGCCACCACTTGCGTGTCTGCCATATGGCACCCTGTCCGTCGAGTAAATGTCATAATTCCCAATACTGGGAATTCTCCCTGGGATAAAATGGGTCTCTTGGACCAATAGTACATCAAGATCCTGCTCTGAAATAAAATCTCGGACTTCACTGATCTTATTATAAAGTCCGTTAGCATTCCATGTACACATGGAAAGTGCGCCTTAGGTTACAACACTTTGAACATTTGATGAATTGAATTTTAGGCCGTAAAATAAGGTTCTGCAATTATATCAGGAGACATGGGTCGAATGTTTAGCCAGATTAATCTGAAAGCTCAATATAGCTTTTGCAAATATAAAACGCTCTCATTAAGGCATCTGCCTGCCTTAATTTAGGCATAGCCATTTTGAAAGCGAGATGCAGAATATGCTTATCCACCGCTGGGTCGCGGGAGATGTAAATTAAGCATTTTAGAGTGGAGGAGAGTAAATCGTCCCAGTCAGAACTCTCTGCAGTGATAACTGCTGGGGTAGCAGCATTTTTAGCTGATACCGGCAGTGTTGGAAGATTAATGTCCCTAGAAGCATCTAGAAGCATACTAACACCTACGGCCGCTGCATAACTCAGCGGGTTAACACCGTCGGGGCGAGAAGGAATGTCTTGGAACGGCGTTTGCCGGGGCGGTTTCTGAGCCCTGAGGTGGAACTGCCGAGGCAGTGGCCCTACTCTTAGGCGTGGTTTTGTTTCCACGAGGCCGTTTATTGCCTGGGAAACGAGAACAAGATATAAAATTGGCAGGATGATCCCCACCACAGTTGCAGCAAGTAGCAGGAATATCATTTAGTCCTGTACAATCAGAGGCCCAATGTGGCCCAGAGCATCTCACAACGGATTTGTAAGGTGCAGATTTCCGAAGAATAGAAAGATCCGTGACACCTAAAGCATTGAATAGGACCTTTACGACCTCTATAACGCTCAATGCTGACCTCTGTGCCCCACATGTCATGGACACCATACAGATGGTCAATGAAGGGGTGTGGTAATTCTTGCAAGTAAACAAGTGGCATAGGGTGTTTAGTGCGTGGTGTTGTCATCCGAACGCACCTATGCACTTTAAATCCCATGGACTCCACTTCATTCTTAACGTCCTTGGTTTCGGTTTCCACCGGGAGGCCTCTAATAACAGTTTTGATCGGTCGGTCCTGCTGTAGATCTAAAGTTTTGTACTGGATGCCAGCCTTTTTCATCCAGCGGGTAACCTCCCGGAATTCCAGTTCAGTCTGGACAAAAATTTTGAGGTAGGGTCCAGTGAGTCTGCTCTGAATGTTAGGGGCAATTTCACGCAAAAATTGTAGCTGTGTCTTCCACTGCTTGCTCGATTTTATGTGAATTGCCGAATGTTGTTTGATTGCTGCGGTGGGGGGGTGACGTTCTTCTCACGCTCGCCGGGCGAAACAGTTTCACCTTCTACTTCTACCTGGTTGCTAGGGGCAACCGCTGTAGTTGCAACTGGAGTCGACCCATTGTGCGGGCCTAACAATGACTCCTTTATTGACTCGCACTTGTTCCTGTTCAATTTCAGGGATGAAAGCTTGCACGTGACTGAGTGAATGGAACTGCTCTCAGCCTCCTGCAAACCTTGCGCCATTTTGTCGGCCATATTGAATTTAGCATTTGCTTTTGCTTTATTTAAATCATCCAGATTAGAATTTTGTTCATTAGATTCTACATTTTTAGAATTTTGAATAGCATTTTTATCAATATTAGATACATTTTTAATTTTAGAACTAATACAAATCACATCATTATCAGAAAATTCAAAGTCAGAATTTATTATCGCCTTTCCTTGCTTTCGCGAGGCCGGAGTAATAATACCTTCATCGTCAATTATTTACCCCTTACGCTTTCGCGCAATTTTGGGCTTTCCTACTGAAATTACTTTTTCTATCTTAGACTTGCGGAGAGCTTCTTTCTCCTTTAATTTATTTTCCTCTTCTAATCTTTCTATTTCTAATTTTTTAAGAAAATCATCCCTGGTCGGGGGAAGGTGGAAAATTTGCACATCAAGGGTATTAGCAATTTCGTTAATTTTGTAGAAAAGGGTCTTACCCGCTTTGAAAGAAGTTCATAAACTTGATTATCCAGCGGCGTAGCAGCTTGCTTCATAAATCTCTTCTGTCGTTGAATTTCTTCGTACTGCTGCTTGAGCTCGTAGAAGGTGATAATTAGCTTTGATTTATCTTCCAGTAATTGCGCTTTTGATAAGTCCTACAGTTACATTCACAGTTAAGTTTGCAGCCAATGAAAGATCAAGGATCAAGGATCAAGGAAGTTAAAGTTACGGAGTACACTAGGGCAAAGCCTTTAATTCCACATCATCAATAATAAATTTAATCATCAAAACAGGGGATCATCAAATACGGGAAAATTTTGAAAGCCAAAAAATAAATTTTATTAGCTCAGATAATGCCTTCTGCATGGGACAAAAAAAAGGTAAAAACCCAATGAAGGACTTAATTTAGTGTCAAAATAAGGGCCAGAATCAATTTAGATAGGGTCAATCAATGCTTCAAAAATTTTGAATAGGATATTACTAGGTGGCATGAGCTTTCCTTGATTCTTGATATCATAAAAAGTAAAAATAAAAATCCTAAGCCAAGCAGCGCGATTAAAGAGCTTCGCGAGGTCAATGAACTGTGACTTCACTGATTCTCGTTTCCGCTCGGAGTCTAGGAGAGTGGGAGGGGGGGGACCCGTTAGGCGGGTAGAAAAAGTAACAGAACAAGTAGTCAGCTGACTGCGAGGAGAGAATTTTGGCCGCTATTCAGTGCGGCGTTTAAAAGGCCAGATAGCAATCGCCTCTTAAGGAGGTGTGAAAGAATACAATAAGCAACCCTTTGAGGGAAGAAAAAGAATCATTTAAAGTTAAGTGCTGGCGCGTGCGCCTGCTTTTAAAGGGACTCTTCTTAAAGAGCCGCTAAGAAACTCTTGTTAAAGAGTTGTAGTTTGGGTTCCGCTGGTCAATGCCCTTTGCATTGTTAACGCAGCGGCGGGGGGGGGAAAGGAACGAGATGTAAGCTTCCACTCGGGCATCCGTACTCTCATAACGTCGCCTTTTGAATGGAATAGTAGCATATTCTGGATTTAGAATTGTTCTGGGTCGCTTTTTTGATGATGCGACCGCAGGATTGTAAACTGGTAGCGTATGGAGTACAGGATTTCCAACGAGATGGATGTTTTTGAAAAAGTTGACCGAAAGTCGCTGTATAAAGCGATTGATGGGCATAATTTTGAGATCATTATGAATATCTTCGTTCCTTACGAACCATGGAGCGTTGAGAACTTGTCGTAAAAATTTTGATTGAAAAATTTGGACGTGTTTACGGTTAGTCAGAGCAGCAGAGCCCCAGATAGGACTTGCGTACGTGAGTATAGGCCTTATCATAGACTTGTAGAGTAAAATCTTGTTATCAAGTGACAGGTCGCTATTTCTAGCGAAAAAGGGGCGCAAGTTGGCTTTGGCAGCCTTCGCATTCGCAATAATTTTTTGAATGTGAGGTTGCCAAGTTAGTTTTGAATCTAGTATAACTCCTAGATATTTATATGTAGAAACCCAGGGAATAGGTTAACCGAAGAATACAAGATTATCTAAACGTGGGATATTTCTTCGGATGAACAAAGTGGCAGCACATTTTGCAACATTAATTTTGATTTTATACAGTCCGAGCCAGAGTTCTAAGGACGAAAGGTAACTCTGTAATTTAGAGATTACCGTGGTGGTGTTGGTATGTTGTGTTAAGATGGCTGTATCATCTGCATATAAAGCTAGATCGATACTAGGTGCCTTAGGCACATCATTAATATATAGGTTGAAGAGAAGCGGTGAGACCAGACTACCCTGGAGGGCACCGGCTAAGATCGGGCGGGGAGAGGAGAGTTCGTGGTTAACTCGCACGCGGAAACTTCTTCCTGATAAGTACGAGTTAATAATATTAATGATGTGAGCTGAAAAACCAAGTCGCATAAGCTTGTATAATAATCCGTCATGCCAAACTCTATCAAAGGCTTTGGCTATGTCAAGATAGACAATTCCAGTTTTCTCTCGCTTACGAAAGCCTTCATGAATGAATTCCACTACACGGAGTAACTGGACCAATGAAAGATTTCAGCTTCAAAAGGGCAACCAATCACAAAATACCTTCGGCTACACAGACAAACAGAAGTGAAGTGGCTAGTTGTCTGATGCAATCTGTTCCTCCGCTTACAACACAAGTTGGCAAATAAAACTGTCGCCAATGGAATCAGATGCAAACACCTAGATACTGCCATAATACTGTAAACAACTAATCAACTTCAATTTAATGTGATCTCGTCAAATATTGCACATGTGATAATTCCGTTGATGTTGGGAGTTGGTATAAGTCATTTGTCCTGATAGTGATCTGTATAGTTTTGGCTTACTCCAACGCAAGATCCTGATCTATAGCTGGCCGTGACGAGAGTTACTACAAAAAATAACATCAATAGCCCAGAAAGTCAAAGAAGCGCAGAATATTCACCAAAAATTTAGCCTGGCTTTTCAAGCTGCGGAAATAGTATTAAAATTTTCAGAAACTGATTAATTTTCTCATCTAACGAGTGGAGATAACTCAAGTTTAGTTTTCAAGATTTAAATACTCAAACTTCATTTCCCAACAATAGATGGCAGCAACCTATGCCGCGCACTAAGCATTTTTCACAGTCTTTATCTAGGAAGCGAATAATAGTTTTTTTGTGTAAGTTTTTTCTATGCAACTCAGTAGGGTCACTATTTGCAGAGTAAATGCCGTCAGCTCTCATATTGGAGATTTACTTGGAGCTGACGTACTTGGTGCGGCTAGCGGCTTGACTATTGGTAAGTTATTTTGACTTATGTTTTCAGGTTAGACATTGCCTTGCTGAGATAGTCTATTAGGACCGAGAAATCGATAGCTACTATGTAATTCCCCCCCA
>KK113095.1:228971-240463 GCA_000611955.2 Stegodyphus mimosarum | reverse complement strand
CTTCATTGAAAGCCGATGCTTCCCAGATGATATCCTCAGGCTGAAAATGTTTATGGCACACCTTTTAAGTAAAAGGAAGACATCAGGTAGCTAATTTCTTAAACCAGCAAACTATCAAGCAAGATTATATCACTTTCGTTGCAAATAAAAACAATTTCAAATAGTAAATGCTTATGGCAGTTTAAATTTTAAATGCATATAAAGAAATTAAAAATTTCTTTCCAATATTTAAGGATCAGTTAACACTGCATATAAAACATTTAATAAAAATTCTGATCTTGTTAACACATGACCTCCCACCAGGTCTTTGGCTCAAAGAGCAACGAGCTTCAAAGTATTATTTCCACTTGATTGTTTGTAAATGAAATGTAATTTGTTGCTTCAATAAATAGAAAGGTATAGACTGAAACCTATGTATACATGTTGATGGGAGGTAAAAATTACAGCTTGTAGAAAGAAAGTTTTCATACCAGAGTAAGAGTATTCTACCAAACATTTATTGAATCTTAAATTAATTAGGAAAAAACAAAGCTCTGAAATACCTACCCGAGAATATGGAGTTACTGAGAAGTCTTTCCTAGGTATGTTTCTTAGCCACTTCTCTCTAAGAGCATCACTTTTGGGAAATGAAAATATGTGCACCTTTTCATTCCCTTTGTAATTTCCTTGACAACCAGTTACACAGCATTTAAAGGGCATATTTCCTGTAAAAAAGTACAAAGATCAGTTATATAAATACTAAATACTATAACAATTTAAATTTGCACATTCAAAACATTGCATAATTATACAATTGAACTTCGATACACCAAAACCAACAGGAACAGAGGAGAATTTCAAATGTAATTTAAAATTTGAGTGAACAAGACTTTCAGAAAGTCGTACCTGAAGAACACGTAAGCTTATATAAAGATATCTATTATTATACTGAAATTATTGCTCACATCAATGATGATAATTTTGGTATTTAAATCATGCTGCAATAATGAAATGAAAATTATATCAAACTTCAGGTTAATCATGTTTAGAATATTGAACAGAAAAATATAAATTTTAAATCTGAAGAGACACATTGTTTGGTAAACTAAAAACTATTTACGGGACGTTAAAATTAATTTACTGCTCGAATACTTAAATACATTGTATGCAAATACATAGCATAAATTTAAAAGCTGCAAAATATACATCTTTCATGAGTGATGTTAATATATAAACTAAATTCACAATAAAAATAAAGAAATTTTTTACTAGTCTAATTTTTGAAATATCGAATGTTTTGATCACATTAACTCAAAATTTCCCCATTCTCATTTATACTTAAGTATATACTACACACTCACATATTTAGTGTACATACATTTGTTAATTGATGCATGTAATTTAACTAGATTTATTGTATATCATAGGTTTACTTTGAATTACATTTTTAGAAATTGTTAAGCTGTATATAAATGAGATTAGGTTAAATATTCGTAAAACAATAATGAAATAATAACAGAAACTTTTATAACAGATTATACGTAACATTACATATTGCACACATAAAATGAAACTTCAGTGTAGCACCTAAACAAAATATATTAAGTAACTTCAGAAATTAAATTAATAATAATGGCTAATCTACTAATTTAATTCAGAAACACTTACAGTGTACAGAATACGAAGATAAACATAATAGGTATATGTGTTCTTAGCAATTAATACTTAATTTAATTCAACATTAGTAATAACAAGCGTTTATTTCAATGAACAAAATATAAAAATTACATTACAATAAATATGAACTTACCGAGCATTTCTGTTGCTCACAAGCACGTGCTAGCGTTCCACTTTATATCACGCGGCAAAAGCAATGGCTTCCCACTTGAGAATCCAGTTTGATGCAAACCTCGAGAACATCATGTGGGCCTACTAGCTTTGACGTCACACTCGTTTCTGCGACCTGTCCGTTGGCTTTGTATATCTAGGAGGCAATGGTTGTAGATGCGAAGGTTGCATCACCCAATCAAATTCCAACAACGTGTACTAAATTTGAACCTGTATCGGTATGTTCAAATATAGTTATTGATAGCTCTGAGCGTGAGACTGATGAAGCACTGACATCGGCTTCTACGCAGTGCAGGGATTTAGATGATGTTGGAAAATGGCCTGAACATCTAACATGAGATTGCTACTTGTGCAGCGAGGTCCGGCGGTTGTACAGCACATGAACACTAATTTCATTAAAGTGTCAACAATGTTACAATCAGACACGAATCATACTACACCGAATGGAGTTACGAGGCGTCTAACGCGAGAATGGTTTTATCGCACAATAACTAATGGAGAATAAAAGTGTTACGTACTTGGATGGCTTATTCTCCTTCTAAAACATCATTATTTTGCTTTTTTTGTCGTTTGTTTGGTTACACAAACACACCGAGTGAATCAAAAGTTTGCTCATGTAATGGATTCAAAAACTGCAGAAACTAAATCCCAAAGTAGCCAACTACAAATCAAGTGCTCAACACAACCAAAATTTTTGCAAATAGAAGGAGTTTGAAACCAGATTTCAAAAACGATAGACTATTGATAAAATAAACTATATATTGTGGCAAAGGAAACAAAAAAGTGGGGACAAATTCTTGTTAGAATGTTTGATATAATTAAATTCCTAGCGAAACAGAATTTGGCTTTTCGTGGCCACAGAGAAGACAATACCAGGGAAAATAGAGGCAACCTTTGGAGAACTGGTGCATCTCCTTGCAAAGTACAATCCAGTACTCCAAGAAGGCCTTGTGCGCAGGAAAATGGGTCCAAAAAATTCAGTCACGTATATGTCACCACAAATCGAATTCAAAATGAGCTCATTGTAATTTTAGGAGATAAAGTTCGCCTACAAATTATCTATCATGAACAAAAGGCCAAATATGATTCTATTATACTTGAAAGCACTCCAGATATTTCACATAACGATCAAACAAACCAAGTTGTGCGATATGTAAAGATTGAAAAATAGAAAGTAGAAGTGGTGGAATCTTTCATAGATTTCATTGAAACAAAAAGTAAAACTGCTGAAGCTATTTCTGACATGATTTTAAGTAAGCTTAAAGCCGATGGCCTTTATACAATGGACTGCAGAGGTCAAACATATGATAATGTTGCTGTAATGGCTGGAAAGCATATAGGAGTGCAACAAAGACTGAATGACATATATCCTAATACCAAATTTGTACGTTGCTCAAACCATTCGCTGAACCTGGTTTGTTTACATGCTGCTTCAATCGAAACCAATTCTGTAACTTTCTTTGGCACTTTAGAACGCTGTTATGAATTCTTTTCCGTGTCAACACACCGATGGGGCGTTCTGATTGCTGCTACAGAAGGAATTCAGGATACGCGATGGAGCTCAATAGCTGAAGCAGTAGATATGGCATGGAACCACTATAAGCTTATTTTGACTGCTCTAGAAAAATTGACAGAGGCAAGCGAATACTTAAGCACACGAACAGATGCAGGAACTTTGTTAGTCGCAATGGAATCATTTTCTTTTTTATGTTTTTTGGGCCTCTGGAAACCTGTACTGCGTTAGGTGAATGATGCCCATATGTATTTACCAACACAGGGATTCAACGTGCAACAGTGTGCCAATAAAATAAGTGATTTGCAGGCACTGCTCACAGAGAAACGAAATGAATTGGTAGAGGGTGCTATGAGTTATGCCAAAAAATTGTGTGAAGACCTTGGCATTTTAATAGAACCGGCCAGACGAATAAGGAGGAAGCAAATTTTTGACGCCGGAAGTAAAGATGTAGCTTTGTCCCACGAAAACGGGTTGAAAAGAAAGGTTTTTCATTTCTGGATAAGGTAATTGCAGAAATTCATGAGAGGTTTCAGCAGCTATGGATTTGTCGAACAAATTTGCTTTTCTTACACCATCGAAACTACCGGATGTTGAGAACCAGGATTTCAATTTAGAACACGTATCTCATGACATTGAAGCTTTAGTAGAGTTCAAGCTCGAACGCGTGCGGCTAAAGACTTTTGTTGATGCTACGAGCAATAAAAATGACTTAATGAATTCAAGCCCGCTTGATGTGTTAAAGTTTATTGTGCTATTTGTAGGGTTTATATTTATTTTAACTAACATTTATTTCAAGTTAATATTCCTTTCCTGTTTAGCCTTCATTTTCCCCTAGAAATGCCCATGCCAGAGCATGTAAATTGTAGTAGTCAAAATTGTTATTCAAATTTAGCGGAAGCTAGTCGAATTAAATAGTAGATGAAACCAGAGTGTAAGAGTCTTGCTTTGAAGCTACGCTGGAGATATTGCTCGGTAGAATTTAGATCAGCGCGTATCGGCCTGTGTGCCTAACTTTGCAGAAGTACTAATTTTCAACTTTTTAATCAGAAATCTTGCTGGAACCTCGGCGGTAATTAAAAACGCAGTTAGTTTGGAATCTCAGAGCCTCGTCGTTAGTGATATTTGTTTATCTAATCATTACTTTCACCTTTTGGTTCAGTTTACCGCCGAGTTGGCGCAGTTTGTGAGCGTCAAGTAGCCGCATCTGTCATTTTAAAGATCAAACATAAAAAGGGTTCTAACCCTTCTTACGTTTCTGTGTACATCTACACATAGCCATAATCATTACCCCAGTTTCTGAAAAGTTTGGATATTTAATCCAAATTATGAGGGCATATATCAAGCCAACCGTCAATTTTGACGTAAATTCTGTAGCGATATTTCTAGAAGGTCTGGAAAGCCATTTCCAGCTGTATCCTGTGCCCGAAAGACGCCATCGCCAAGTCTGCGTTAAGAGGACAGGCCGCACTATGGTGGAAAAACATTGGAAAATTTTTATTAGGAGAATTTGTAGGCCAAGTATACACATTTGAAAATTTTAAAGAATAGTTATTAAAACGTTTCCAATAGTTAAAGACCGAGCAAAGCTGGAAGCTGAACTTTACAGTTTTTATCAGCGAAACATCGAAGAGTTAACAGAGTTCATTTTACGAAAAATCAAGCTGGTAAATATGCTGTTTGGGAAGACACCCGATAATGAAGTAATTGAAATAGTCTTAGCCAGATTACTACCTGCTGTCCAAGACTTTATGGAAATCCGAAATCCAAGCTCCTTGTAGGAATTCTTCGAGTTGGCGGTCAAGTTCCAAAACCGACGAATAGCGGAAAAATCTAGAGGGGGATCATATCTTCAAGGTTCCCGAAAACAGTTCTCAAACCAAGCGGCCGATAAGACGAAACACTCTCATGGAGGAAAGAGCTATCAAGCCAATTCACCGAAGAACGAAGGTCAAAGCGCGAAGAAGAAATTCGAAAAAAACC
Source organism: Stegodyphus mimosarum (assembly GCA_000611955.2). NCBI lineage: Eukaryota > Metazoa > Arthropoda > Arachnida > Araneae > Eresidae > Stegodyphus > Stegodyphus mimosarum. The sequence continues at coordinate 235,140 of KK113095.1, read as the reverse complement.
ATCCGCTTACCCAGAAGGCTGAAGGTCAGAAGAAAGCTTTAAAAGATTAGAGGGGCCTGTAAAAGCGAGGGTCCAGACCCCTGAAATTTCGCAAAATCAACAAGAAGATACCTAAACACGGTCGTGATAAAAAATTCCCAGTTACCAGTCATCGAAGTCCTGGTCGGCGAAGTCCCGGTAGAAGCGCTTGTGGATACAGGAGCGCAAGGAAACTTCTTGAGCTACAAATTCTGACAACTTTCGTAGACTACGTTTATTTAAAAATAGAAACACAGAAATTATAGCCGCCCAGGGAAAAACATGTCAATGTGTCGGAAAATTATCATTAAAACTGCAGATAAAGGAAGAAAACCTTAAAATATTATTTTTCGTGGTGAAAAATTTACAGAACCCAGTGATTTTGGGAATGGATTTCTTGAAGTCCGCGAAAGCCAGATTGGATTTTCAGGAAATCAAGGGAGCCATATTATATCTTAAGAACGAGAGGGGAAACCTGTAAAGCAAGTCCCGTCCAGGTGAAAAGGTATTATCAGAAGAATGACTTTGAAGTACTTCAAAGTTTATTGGAGGATTCAAGGTCCCAACAATTGGAAGGTCCAGAAGCAAGGCCGTCTACTCCGCCACCCAAGAAGCAGAGAACCGCCGAAGAACCCAAGAAGCAGAGAACCACCGAAAAACAAAGCCCTTCTACAAGTTATGCAAGGATACCGAAAAGGACTGAAAACCTCCAGACTTAAGCAGAGAAAAAGGTTAAGCGAAGAACTACGTCCCGTAAAGAATCCCTGCAAGTTAGCAAGAGGAAAAAACCAGTAACAAGATCCCACAGCAAACAAGCCGAGTCAAGGAAACCCTGTCTAGTTCCGGATATCCAAAGAGAAATAAGGTCGCCGATCCTCAAGAGCGAAAAGATTTCAACCAGCAGAAAAAATTCAAGCAAGAACCCAGACGGGAGGTCCCCAAAAACAGCCATCCAGGCGCCAAGAGGAAAAGGCAGGAACCGGAATACCAACACCCCAAAAGACCAGCATGTAGAGGACAGAAAAGAAAGCCTATGGAGGCGAGCCATAGAAGTCAAAGGCGCAGGCTCTCTGCTATGAATTCCTTGACATGGACAGAGTTCTCTGAAAAGAGGATGACTGAGTTCCAAGCATCGAAAAATCAAAGATAAGTTAAACCTTCTATAAATTTTGCTTTTGTTCTAAACTGTTATCTGTAAATATGAAGTTTCTACGTGTTCGCTTCTCGGTTGAGACTCAGTTTTGTTTACTGTATTTAGCGAAAGCAAAGCAAGATTTTATTATAAGTGTAATTTCTAAGAACAAGCAGTTCATGTTGGTCGAAAGACTGGTTTTGTTATGTTAAAGCCAAAATTTGGCCAGATGTAAAATAGCTTCGTATTTTATGTATTAATGGAAAATTTAGTTTCAGGGCCGCCAGTTTGGCGAAGAAGCGTGAAATAATATATTTTTTTTCTTGTTCATCTTACTGTAAATTGTAAAAATTATATGTATTAGAATTTTGTAAAGACATGTAAATACTTTAAAGCTATGTAAAAGTAGAATTTAGTCTAAAAGCATAAAATTTTATATGCTAAAAGTAAATGCCAAAAGAAACGAGTTAAAATCTAAATGTTAAATAGAAGATAAAATCATGCGTTGGAGTGAAAGCCTGCATGTGAAAAGTTGAATGAGGAAAATTTAGAATGAATGCGGTTTTTAGGGTTCTCCACCCACACCTAGAGTTTAAGAAAATTAAATATAGCTCATCGAGATTTAGTATGATGGACTAGGGTGTGTTATAGATGGTTGATCGAATTCTGACAAATCATTGTGGTTAGGGGAAGTCTTGATATACAAAAACATGAAATATTCCCGTTGGACACCACAAATAAAGTGCAGAACCGGGGCAAAGCAAGTTAAATTAAGGTTTGCATGAAGAATGAATGAACGTGAAATAAACAGTTAAATAAGAAAAAGAAAATCGTCGAAAAGTAAAATGCTACCGAGTATTAAGAAAGTGTAAATCATAATGTATTTTCAATATACTCATACTTGTTCCTTCCAGATCCTGGAAGGAAGAAAAGACTGAATTATAAAGAACGACAGTAGAGAGGATTCAGTACGAAGAAATTGTAAGCAAAGACAAGAATTATTGTAAAATTTCTTAGTCAAAAGTTTTTTCTATGTAAGCGGGCTCTTGTGTTTTAGGTTAGAATGTTGAAACTTTTCAACAGGTCGTTTCTAGGACCAGCTTCCAAGTGTTCAAAATTCTGGCAAGGGCAAATGTAGGGTTTATATTTATTTTAACTAACATTTATTTTAAGTTAATATTCCTTTCCTGTTTAGTCTTCATTTTCCCCTAGAAATGCCCGTGCCATAGTATGTAAATTGTAGTAGCACGCGCAGTTTATTCAAATTTAGCAGAAGCTAGTTGAATTAAATAGTAGATGAAACCAGAGTGTGAGAGTCTTGCTTTGAAGCTACGCTGGAGATATTGCTCGGTAGAATTTAGATCAGCGCGTATCGGCCTGTGTGCCTAGCTTTTTTGCAGAAGTACTAATTTTCAAATGTTTAATCAGAAATCTTGCTGGAACCTCAGCGGTAATTAAAAACGCGGTTAGTTTGGAATCTCAGAGCCTCGTCGTTAGTGATATTTGTTTATCTAATCATTACTTTCACCTTTTGGTTCAGTTTACCGCCGAGTTGGCGCAGTTTGTGAGCGTCAAGTAGACTCATCTGTCATTTTAAAGATCAAACATAAAAAGGGTTCTAACCCTTCTTACGTTTCTGTGTATATCTACACATAGCCACAATCATTACCCCAGTTTCTGACAAGTTGGGCCAGCGAGATCTTACAAATTTAAGCTGGAAGTTTCCCTGCCCAATATAATAACGTTGCTTTGAATATTCCTCACAATTGCCATAAGCAATGCCAGCTGTGAAAGAAACTTCTCTCTTCTTCTCTCTCTCTCTTAAGAAAATAAAATTCTCTTTGCAGCTTAATATTTTCTTTGCACTAGAAAATTTCATCTTTATAATAATATCACATTTTGTAGCAGGAAGGGGCGGCAAATTTAGTATCTGCGCCCGGTGGCAGAAACCTATGATACGCCACTGACATGGGACTGCTATACCATGTAGTTCTGCACTTGTCTTTCTGTTTGCAATCGGCTACACCAATCATTTATAAATATATATATATATAGATATATATTCCCATTCTGTTACCTGGCTCAGTGAGCTTAGTTTTTTAATGTTATATGTTAGTAAATTGTGCATTTTTTGCTTTAAAAGTGATTGAATTATGTTGTTTTTATCGCGAGTTGTAGTGTGAGTAGTATAGAGAGTAAATTGAGTTCCTAGAACGACCGAACCGAGTCGGGAAGTGTGCTCTGCTGCTTTGCCGTGAAGCTGTCTTCACCGGTTAGGTTAGGTTTTGTGGAGGATTTTCTAAGGGAAACTGGTCCGTATACACGTTTCACATGGGGAAAACCACAAAAACACCCATGCAGCCAGCCCGTTCGCGGGATTCGAACCTCGGACCGAACTACCAGTGTTCAGCGTCTTTTACCGTCGGTGGGCTGTCTTCACCGGTATAGGAAGCTTGTGTTGTTGATTATTTCAGCGTGTTTGTCGTAGTTTTCCGACGACTGTAAACTTGTCTTTGGAGATGTCCGGAGTAATATTGGCTAATAAACTGTGTTTCCATTCTTCACCAAGTGTTGTCGTTAATCACTCCAAATCAACGAACCCGTACAATACGTAACAATAAAGAATAAGTTTTTAATTATTATAAATTTACAAATGTCGCTTTACTTTAAAACATTGAAATTTTCTACATGTTTCCTTTATGTAAATTTCTGAGATAATTTCTAAAATTTATTATATTAAATCTTTTCTTTCCTCAAATTATGTCACACCTTTACGTATAATATATTCAAGTTGTTTTGTTAAAGTAGCCCAATTTCCTTATTAAGAGATTTAGTTAGAGAAAAACATTTTCTAGTTTAGGTTAAGTTATTTGAATATGGCAAAACACACGAGGGCGACCTACCTAAGAGAAGGGATGCCTTTTTGGAGGACTTTCTAAAGGAAACTAGTTCGTATTCCCTTTACATATTACGAAAAACATGAAAACCAACTAAGCAAAAGCATTTGTTTCTTGACAAATTAAGAGAATATAATTATGGTATTAATTTTTTTAAAATCGATACACAAATTATTTAAACGATAACGATATAAAAATAAGTAAACTGAAATTACATTCCATCGTTACATATATATGAAGGAAGTTAAAATCTCACTTGTGAGAAAAGAGCGTAAACTAATATTAATTTGTCTCTAAGAGTACAGTTACTTCATTTTATAAAGAAACCGAATTTCAAATCGTATTTTAAGAATATTTAACCTATCGCAGAAAATTTTATAAACGTAATGAAAATTACTATAAATTGAAATGCATATTTAAGCCTCACCGATAAACTTTATTTGAAATAATAATTTCATTTTAAATTAACATATTTCACTTCTGCAAGCAAGGTATTTTATTTTGTTTTTAGAAATTTAAAAATTACATCTAACCCTCTAATTACGTCTAATTTAATTATCTAACCTAATCACATCTAGTTTTGCTTTAAAGCACGACTTGTAGAAATAGACAATGAAAAGATACTAATTTTTGCAATCGCATTTAAAAGCTTAGAAAAATTAAGAAAGAAATCTTTCACAAATGAATTTAAAAGTTTCAATGTGATAACTTGGAAATTCGCACATTATAAAATATGGATTCATTAAAGTGAAGGCTTTGCCGCCATAGAGGCGGAGAAAAATTGATTTTAAGATAAAATATAGCTTCATGAAATTCCTTTTATTGGGACGGACCTCAGTTTTTTACCGTATTTAAGTGAACAAATAAATTTCCTTGGAAATTTGTTTTTAGCAGAAAGCCAATTCATGGAGAGTTAATCGAAAGATCTGAAAACTCCGTATAATTGCGCTGCCTTTTACTGTAGGATAAACAAATATTTCTTTTGATGTCAGAAGCATAGTTTTATATATTTTCTTTATTTTTTAATTTTAATAAAAGTTGAAAATTTATTCGTACAAAATTAAGTAGCGGAATTAGTTTTATTTTAATAAATACAGCCAATTTCAATTTGAGTTTAAGTAAATAACTGAAGTTCAGTTTTAATTGCATAGATTCTGAAATGAAAGGCATAAACGCGTTTTAATACTTACTGCTCTAAAAGGAAATTAAAATAACTATTTAAATTTATTTAAATCAAATAATCAGTTTATTTATTTAAATCAAATAATCTATTTCCCTTCAACTAAATGTTATAAGGTATTTCTCCCGCCTTCTTGGCATGCCTTCGTGGGGTGATGGCCAGTACTCTCGGCGTGTATTCGAGAGGTATGTAGTTCGATTCATGGCGAGGGCATTGCTAATTTTTCATCTCCTTTGGTTTAAAGAAAAACCTAATGTCTCTACAGTGGCGCCCGGCTAAAAAGGTGGTGGATGATGATTCTCCACCACCAGGATTTGGCGATTGGGTCCCCTAATCCCCAGCCGCTCTGGCATGCCTTCGTGGTGTACTGGTGAGCACGCTCAGCTCGTATTCGAGCGGTCCGTGGTTCGATTCCCGGTGAGGGCATTGCTCATTTTTCATCTCTCTTGGTTCAAAAAATACCTAATTTTTCTACAAAGTGTACTAAGGGAAATGTTTCTTTAATTCCCGTCTAGTAAAAAAACAATAAAATCAGTACAAAAATGTTATTGATGCCTTTTTGACATTTTACAGTTTGAAATCATTTCTGATTTCAGTAACGAAAATCAAATGAAAACTTCAAAGAAAGTCCAATCAGAAAAAAGAAAAAAGAAGTACTTTAAAGGAAGTACAGCGTCAGAGCCTTGTCTTCAGGTTTTAATATCTGAAACTAATCTCATAACTGCTTCTCCTAAACATTTTTATTACCTTCCAAATCCTTACTTATGCAGTGTTTGTGCCCCATTACTGGCAAGTGCCTTATTCGCCTAAAAACAGTACGGCTCTGTGTTGTGCAGATTCATTTAGTTTAATTTAACAGTTTTTTGAAAGTATGCTCTGTAAAATATAATATCTTCATATTATTTAAATCAAAGAAAAAAACTGAATCATGCTTATATTAAA
>KK113095.1:199103-224460 GCA_000611955.2 Stegodyphus mimosarum | reverse complement strand
TGATGTAGGGAAATTTTAGAATGAAATGTTTTCCATTCTTGGAAAATAGGAAGGGGCGCGAAATCTTCAGCTGTCCCTGGGGGCTGAAAATCTTAGCTACGGCTTTGCTTATTTATCTTGAGATAAATAATTTCGAACTCAGAAGAAGATTTCAAGTAAACCTTGTGGGGTTTCATCTTCTTATTTCACAAATCAATCTTTGAAACCCCTAACACTGATGAACGAATAATCGCTTAAATGTGTGAACAGAGACGTAAGAAGGGTTAACTACCCTTTATTTCTCAAGATAAATATGACACAATCAACTCCTAACTCTGAGAGTACAGCAAAGCCTCCACTTGGGCTTGAACTCAAATTAATATGAAATTAAACTTAAATAAAGCTAACTGAAAGATATAGCCGAAGCTATCAAGATTCTAAGTAGTTATGCCCTAAATCTCAATTAAGTAGGCGAAGTCAATCAAGGGCCTAAAGTACGGCCGAGCGTAGCCGAGATTAGAGAGAGAGAGAGAGACGTAGCCAAAGGCAAACGCGCGCTAGTCAGGAACTTGGGGTCTCTAACGAAGTCAGTCATCGACTTAAATACTACTTTCACTCATTTGCATCAACCGCGTTGCTGAAAATACATTCTCGTAGGAAATTGTAAGCTGAAGCTAGAAGGGATAGGAAAGATGTATAAACTTAAAATAACTGTTATAAAATTAGGATAAACCTTACAACCTTTTTATTAGAACTTAAGAAACTACATTGCTCTTGTACTACAAAATAAAGCACCGCTCCTTCAAGGAGTTGACAGAACAGAAGAGGAAAGTTAAAATTTAAGTAATTGAAGTTTCCAGCTCACAAGAGAAAATCCTAGCGTAAGTTTTGGCTCAGGCCTGTAGTGACGCGAGCAGACACGGCTAGCAAAAGTTTAAAACCGATTCAAATAACTCTAAACTGGGTGGAAACTGGTTCGGAGAGGGTCAGTGGTCGCTTACGACGGTCAAGGATTATGAAGTTGCTTATTCGACCTCAGAAAGATCTTATAAGCTAGAGAAAATCAAGACTCTGAAGGCACATGGCTTTGAAGGCACATGGTGAAACTCCTAGAACGATCAAGAAAGTGAGGTAAAGATGGAGAGACCATTCTCTCCTGCACTTCAAGTGTGCCACTCAGAAAAAAAACGAAGAAAGACAGGTGTACAGGTGTACCAGAGAACAGAGGCTCCATTTCCTGGCTGACTAAATCGCTTGCCTCACATGGATTATAGCCTCTGCCTCCAAGCATTTATTTTTCAAAGCAAAAGATACATTGGCAAACAAGGCCTTCCAAGATATAGATATGAGTTTACTATACAATTGTTATTACAACTACACTTTTCAAAATTAATAACACTGTGAAAGAAATATGTTGATAAAGTCAAATACTTCAACTTCTAAAAATCATTTGTAATGTTACAAATATACTACGTACTAGCGAGCAGGAGTAACTCTGTCTTTTAATACCGATTTAAGTAGTACTCCATGGCGATAGAACGCAAACTTACAATACTAGACTAACGCTACAAAAAATCATATATATATATTAAGCGAAGGTTCAGGTACTTCAGGTAAGGTCCATATTTTTATATTAAACCAAGATAATGAGTGAAATTGAACAACTGTTCGACGATTACTTTTACACTCAACAACAACATATTCATACCTAACTAGCCACTATTAGTAAAACAAAATTAAAATAGCTAGAAACCTTGTATTAACAAGCATACTCTAGATTATCTTGAATCACAGAACAAATACACCAGTAAAGCGAATATTGTCCATTTTTCATACAAGATTTCAATTATATCATTCAAGGCAATGATTGCTTAAACATAAGCAATTTTGGAATCAAACAAAATAAAACAAAAAGCGACACATAATCTAAAAAAATTAACATTCATATTAAAAGAACCTCAAAATTATAAATTACAATCAGAGTTATATCGAAAATTACAACTGATATGTAATACTATTACCAAATCACAATGCAAAACAGAGCGATCAGAAATATGAGACTGATTATAATTGATTACATAATTTTCAAACTTACACTATGTGTTATCCTATTGTATCCAAGTACCAAAATAAATGCATAATGAAATATGCTACCTTAATTTAAAAAAAAAACTGATAATACCATAACAGTACTCAAATGCCAAATGCCTACAGCAAGAACATTTCCTTAACTGTTCAGTACTATTAATGATTAAAAATCGTGGTTCAGTACAATACTTTAATCATAATTGTGACAATCAAACCAGACAACAACGGTATATGTACTTCAATCTTAGCTGTAGAAACTTACCAAGTCATTGCAAAATATAAACCAAATTGGCAAGATGACCATACAATAGCAGTTGTAAAAACAGGTATACTGATTTAACTAATTTCCATATTTCATGCAAGATTTCGTTCAAAACCTTCTAGGTAGTGATAGCTTTAACATAGGCTATCTACAACCAAAGTTAAATCTAAAAATGCTATAGAAATCTAATACAATTACCAATTCACAGTGCATAACAATAGAATCTGAAATATGAAACAAGGTAGAATTCTGTTCAGAATTTACAAATTTACATTATGTGTTATCTTATAGGATCCAAGTACATAAGCTAATACAAAATTTTAAATGCAACCGTAATATACTAGTGATAAAAAAACCATAAATGTGAAAATCAAATCCGACAACAAATGTATACGTACTTCAATCTTAACGGTAGAAACATGGATAATCATTATAAAATATAAATCAACACTATGTGTTATCTTATAGGATCTAAGTACCAAAACCAATGCAGTATATAAAATGCAACATTAAATTAATAAAATAATAAGAAAGTAAATGATCATAAAAATATTATTTTCTTTACTGTTCAATTCCATTAAGAATAAGAAGTCATGGTTAAGTAAAATACCTCAATCAACAATGTAAATATCAAAACTGATAGCAATAGCAATTTTACTTAAAACATAGATAACCATCGCAAAGTAAAAACAAAATTAACAATAAAAACTGTACAATAGCATTTATAAATACAAGTATATCAATTCAACTAATTATAATACAATTCTTAAAACAGTATGACAGTAAGGCCCATAAGACTAATATTAACGTACAAACAAAATTAAGTATAAACAAAATTAACCATATAAACTGTACATTAGCATTTATAAATACAAGTATAATAATTCAACTAAATTTCCCAATACAGTATGACAGAAAAACCCATAAAATTAAAATTAAATCACAAGAGCATCTATTGAAGTCGAAAATTAAAATGACAGTGTCTGACAATGTCAAAATGTTTCGAGACAAGATAAAGTAAAATCCGACAATACTATAATATCCACTATAGAACATTAACCTTCACAATATCAGGATTAAAGAACCATTGTAATTTGTAACTATAATCAAGATTCAAAGTAATAACAAAAGTCAGATACCAATTACCAATAAACAGTACTGATCAATGCTACTGTAAAAGAAAATAAAATTTACATCAATATTAATCATGTCTCTAAGACCTAAATTAAAGAAGCATAATGCTCAAAATATGATAAAATCAAAGTGCAACATGATTTTGAGGGAAGCCAACAAATTGTTTACAAATATAGAGTTATCATACTAATACAAATAAATAAATAAATAAATAAAAAATCTCTAACCAAATAATCATATAACATTAAATAAGAATTCTCTGAGGTATACAAACAAAACATTGCCATGGAATACCAGATTATTCAACAAACAATAGATATATCCATTTATAGCCTAAAACATAATCTCACAAAAATAGATACAAAAATCCTATTGTCGAGAAATATACAGATTAATATGATCTACTGATACCCGAGTTAACCTTTTGACAAATTTGCATAATTTCCAAGAATTTTTTTGTTTCACTAGAATTTTTTAATAATAATTCTGCCCATCTAGTTTTATGCTGGTTTGATGGTTTTTTCATATGAAAATTACTAGTAAGCTCACAATGAAAAATAAAGTGGTCGAGATCTCCCAACATCCACAAGTACAAAGGTCAGTGTCACTAAGTCCAAAACGATAAAGATATGAATTGAAGGGTCCGTGACCGGAGAAGAATTGAGTATGATGATTTGATAGGCTGCGTTGACAAAGTGAAACTTTTGGAAAAAAAGAGAAAACCCTTCTTCCTGTAGATTCGCTAGTCCATCTGTCCTGCCATTTCATTAATAATGATTTCAAGGTTTCTTTTTTCAAGCATGAGGCAGGTAGTTTTATCGGAATTTCATTACGATTAAGATCATTGGCAGCTGACTTAGCCAAAGTGTCCGCTTAGTCATTACCCAGTATGCCAGCATGAGCTGGCACCCAGGTAAGAATTGGTCTTTCAGCTACATTAAATTTCAATAATTCTTCTTGGATGACTTGGACAGCCGGATTAATATTAGTAATGTCCAAAATTGCCTGCAAACTAGAACACGAGTCACTGAAAATTTTTTACTGGTCCCGAAAAATTCTGTCTAGTATAGGAAAGAGCAGCATTAATCCCTGAAAGTTCAGCCTGGAAAACAGTATTCCTATCCTCCAGTCGTCTAGTCCATATATGAACCCTGTGATTATTTTTGAAGACACAGTAGGCACACCCTGTGCCCTGTTCTGTTTTCGAACCATCTGTAAAAATAGTTATGTCACCGGCTGCTGGAGTCTCATAATTTAATTTAACCGCCATTTGCAGATTTAAAAAGGCAGGATGTCCAAGATATGAACGAGCCTTCAATTCATAGTCATTTGTCAAATAAAGTCTATTCCATAATATTGTATCTATTTTCAGTCTAAGCACTCTACCCAAAAGTGATTCTCTTTGTGCCTGCAGATCCAAAGGAGGAATACCCGCCAGGATCTGCAGGAGGCTGTCGAAGTTGTACGATAACCTTTAGTAACCAGTAACAATTGACGTGAAGTCCCACTATGCAAGAAAAAAGGTAATCTCCAGTAGTCCAAGCTACACACATGTCCATAAATTAAGGATAATTCATAGTCACGCGGAAATCGAACTCTAAAATAAATATATCACCTGTAAAATCACTACACACATCTTCAAGAATGATATGCAAATTTCAGGAAGTAACCAGATGACCCCGATGGTACGTCACAATGACGAGAGTGTAAGAGAGTGATTTATAAGGAATACAGGCAAAGAAGTAAAATTGTTCGCAGGCGCTTTATAAGCATTTCAGTGCAATAAACGAATAGTTATGACACAAAGGACGCATTTGGATGATTTTTTACGTGGTAGAATTATCGGCCGTCTGGAATGTGGGCGTACCCAACTGGAAGTATCAGACGAACTTGGAATTGCCCAGAGTGTCATCTCCAGGCTTTGGCATTGATTCCAAGATGATGGTAATGTGAGTAGATGTTACAGCACAGGTAGCCCCAGAGTTACAACGCCGAATGAGGACCGGTATTTGGCAGTTACTGCCAAAAGAAACAGGCGGAGCACAGCCTCAGACCTGTCTCGTCAGCTCTCTTCAGCCACTGGTACGACAATTTCAAGGCAGACCGTGTACAGACGCTTAGGGCAGATTGGTCTATATGCTCGTAGACTTGTCAGATGCGTTCCATTTACTGCAACTCACTGTTGCCTGCGGTTAGCCTGGAGTAGAGAGTATGCATTGGGGATACCGCAACAGTGGGCTTGTGTGATGTTTTCCGACGAGTCCAGGTTTAGCTTGCAGTCCGATTCTCGCCGGAATTTCATATGGAGAGCTCCAGATACTTGTTACCACCAAGAAAACATCATTGAACGACACCGTTACAGTGGTGCAGGAGTACTAGTTTGGGGTGGAATTATTCTGGTTTCCAGAACTGACCTGCATGTTCAAATTGGAACCATGACAAGCCAAATCTATCGGGACGTCATTCTGGAACAACATGTACGTTTGTTTCGGGGCGCCATGGGCGCTCAATTTGTGTTTATGGATGACAACGCCCATCCTCACCGTGCAAACATCGTAAGCGAATGTCTTCAATCGGAGGATATCACCCGTATGGTCTGGCGAGCATTCTTACCGGACTTGAATCCAGTAGAGCACGTATGGGACATGCTTCGCCGACGAATTGCAGCCCGTCAACCTTCTCCGACATGTCTACCGGAATTTCGGAGTGCATTGCTTTTTGAGTGGTGTATTATCCCCCAAGATCAGATCGATAATTTGATACTCAGCATGCCTAGGCGTTGTACGGACTGTATTGCATCGTCTGGGAGACATACAATGTATTATCAATCATACCAACCATGTAATATTTTTTTTTTGTAAATAGGTTTTTGTTTTTGTAATTTGTTCCAGGGAGAAAAAATCGCTAATTTTTTTAATAATATCAAACATATAGCATCTTTTTTTGCTCTTTACCTTTTGTTTAATAAATAAGCTTTACAAATAAGTCAAATTTGTTTTGCTTCTAACTCTTCCTTTGCCTGATTTTTCCTTATCCTTAATTTATGAACATGAGTTTAGTTAACGAAGTTGTAGTCTGTAAGCAGGTGAGCATTAAATAGTCTGACCACACTGTCCTTTGGAATGATTCGGCAATTAAGGACTTCTGAAGAATTTGCAGCATCACGGCGAAGTCCAGTTTTGAAGAACGCTTATAAGTTTAGTAATATATAGAGTCGATTTTTCGGAATCTTTTCATGGATACTCATGGTTTATTGTTTCTAACCAGACAATGAACATTTACAGTTCTCTGAATCTTATTCTCGGCTACTTGAAGTTGTAAAACTTTGCGTCTGAGGCTGATGCGCAATCTGGAGACACGTAGCATAGAATTAGCCTTATAGTGCATAGGTAAATTCTTCTCCGCTTGTTGAGAAACAGTCCAGAGTAGTTTCCGAGGAGTACAGAAAGTTGGTTCGCGATACCACAGGCTTTTCCTTTGACATGCTTAGTACGAGAAGCCTTTGGTTAATGATAATCCCCCCAAAACTTGCATTATTTGCACGGTTCACAATTTCCCCAAATAAGAAAAGGTTGCTTAGTGCTATTTGCCCCGAATCTTGACCCTACTTAAAAGATGCATAAATTAATTAAGTAGTTGATGATTTTATCACTTTCAGAGACATCGCGTTTTTGCAAACTTGGTCTTGCGATGCGTTTGCTGCAGTGAAGTTATGCTGCTGGGTATTGCTTTTGTTAAATAGGTACTTTTCTTCCTTTTCTTCTCTTCTTTTTTTAGTTGGCCATTTTATTTACAATAGCCTATATATGTAAAAAAGAGACGTGCGACATTTGGAAAAACTCCGTCCGAAATTTGTTCCGTCAAAATTATTTTTGTATATATTTTAGTTCTTTACTCATTTTTTATCTAGGCATTTATAATTTTTGTATCTTATTGTACTCCCTCTGAAAGTTCTGCGCTTTCAAATTGGATGCACGCTATCATGAATTTCGCTACAATCGCAAATTACTCCCAAACTGAAGGAGTTAGAACAACATGCGAACTATAGTTTATATTATGCCTCAGTAAGTATACTAAATTTTGTGAGAAATTAAAGAAGGATTGCCGAGATACGAAGTGCTAAGTTTTTTCCTTTTCCTTCCTTGTAGATTTAAAAAAGGGGTTGGACTTGCAACTGTATCGCAAAAACTGCTGTTTTTTTTTTTTTTTTTTTGTGATTTTTAGTTCCCCACCCGCTGTTTATCTGGGTAAGTCAAGGCCCTAGTAGAAGTTCTTCCTTTCAAACTGGAGAGTCATTTTCAGGTCTTTAGATATAAATTTTTTGGCAAATAAAAGAACTAGAAACAACATGAGGACGTAGTCGGTTTGCATATTATCTTTGAATATGTAGATCAAATTTCGTGTGAATGCATTGAGAGATTGCCGAGAGATACGGCGTCTTCGCTTATCATCCCTAAGTACGTATATGAAAATTCAGGAATCTATCACGGGTTTACCGAGATAAGCTTTTCCATACAGATTTTTTTTTACCAATGGCGGGCCCTCAGCCGACTTTGGCTTGGCTACTATTAAGGCCAGACGTGGTGGTCACTTTATTGTGGAAGCATTTAATAGGTGAGCCGCCTTTGCCTCCTATGAAGGGGCGGACACTTACAACCATGCTTTCTCCGGATTTCGAATTCGAGCCCTTTGGCATCGCAGTCAGCTCCTCTAAACACTATACCGTCTTGGCGGCTCCCATAAAGAAATAAAATGGTAGAAATTCGATATGCGATATCTCGATAATCGTTAAATGCGCCGTTAAAATTTTTTCTGTTTATTTTTTTGTTAAATTAATTCAGACCTATCCATTTGACTTTTTTATTTGCGGCTTGAACCATTTATTTTAACAAACAGAGGCCTTTTTTCGTTCAAATTTATATTCCGCCACTTGTAAAATTTCTTTTGTAGCCATCTAAATGTGTCCTTGTATTGCTACGTAAAAATTGTTAACCTCGAACACTATCCTGTATCAACTTTGGGTTAGGAAATTGAAGACGTAAAAATGCAGAAGAATTTTAATATGCTTGCCGCAGCATCTCATTTCATTTCCTTTCGAGTTTGTGAGCTATTAATTATCACATATATAGCTCATTAATTATCATCTATGTAGTTTTTAATTTGTAATATTTGCCATTGTAAAAATATCGTGATTATTTTAAATAAAACTTCATGCAAATGTAAGCAAATGCAAAGCAACATGCTTTTTTGCTTTTTTTTGTTAGTGTAGAGTGTATTTCATGTATTATTTGTTTCTTTGAAATGTCTGACATCTGGCTATAACAGTAAAGACTATTTTTATAAATTGAATTGGGCGTCTGATAATATTATAAATACTTAATTTTATCAAAGACATATCATGCAGATTTTAAATTCAATTATTACAAATATGGTAAGTAGCTTTGCACAGTAATTACAGATTGAATTAAAAATAGATGTGAGTTACTCCAAAAGTAACCATTAAAAGCTAAAATTTAATCAATGTAGTTTAAAGTTGTATGTAGAATCATTAGCATTTTTTGAAGCAGGAGACATTAAAAATAAGCCATACCCTCGCCAGATTCGAACTTGGACCTCTCGAATACGCTCCGAGTGGGCTACCGCTGCACCACGAAGGCATGTTGGAAGGAGGGAGAAAATACCTTACAATATGATTAAGCAAGCTTTTAAGTTATTTTGTATGCAAGTCGTACTCAAGATTAGATTGAATAGGCATGTACGTATGTCAGGACTTAGTGTTCTGTGCATCCTTTTTGGAAACATGGTAAATTCTGTAAAGTGTTCTTAACCTCCAATAGTCAGTCCTGAACTGGAACAGGGAGCGGAAGGTACGCTATGTTCTGATGTATCTGCTGGGCTGGATAATAACTGCACGTGAAGGGATTTGAAATCCTCTTTTATTCAATCACTATTAAATACAAACCTCCCAATTCGGGAGAGATACAGAAAGTAAAAGACCACACTTTGGTCGAACTTAACAATCAAACAAATTAAAATAAATACCTAAATAGAAATTAAATTAAACTTTGCTTCGCAGAGCAATTCGCGGAAGTTGGCCTCTACCGAAAAGGGTGCGTAGCAAGGTATACTAAATACTACCGCACTTTAATTTGTTTTACAATGCAATCACGTAGTAAGCACTATGGTTTATAAATTTAAACTGCTAGCTGGTCAGACGAACGTTGAGCGGCGTGACCGTGATCTGAGGCTAAGCTCTCACACACCGAGAGGTTTCTACCTCTGGCTTAATAGTACTTGGCTGTACTTCAAAATTAGCATAAGCTAAAAACGCGCGCTTCTTCTGACGGGAAGTTGAAACAGAGAGGAGATAGAAAAGATTTAAATTAAAATAAAACTTAGTTAGTTTAACTAAAACCTTACACGTAGACTATATTATTAATAGATTATAGCGTTATAAATTTGAAATTTGTAGTTGAATTATGAATTTTCTGAATTTATGTTTTTATTATTTCAAAAAAAGAATCAAATCAGAAAGAAATTGATACCAAATTTTGATATTTTGACGAATTTCAAGAATTCTACGCATTTCTAAAGGTCAGGGCGATCATTGCATGCGTTCAATCAGTTTCTTTCCATGTCGCAGAGAACGAAACAGCCACTAGGAAACAGAAAACGTAACTTGAGTTAAAACGAAAAATTGAAGGAAGGACGAAAGGTGGTATAATAGAGTGTGTATGATGAACTCGATATTTTCCATAGCATCGTATCTCAGGTGTAGATGCCGCCCAAACTGTATAGCGGTTGGTGTAGCCTACTCCGGTACCGAAGGGCTCGGATTCGAATCCCGGAGAAGGCATGGATGTTTGTAAATGTCCAATGTCTTTGAAGCATGGGGGCACTCTAAATATATGTCGAGCCGAAAGCCCTCTAAAGAGGTTGGTGGTGGGATAAGAGGGGTGGAAGACCCTCGGACCCGTCTTGCCAATCACAGGCGCAATCTTGCTGTCCTTGTCACAATGAATTTCGTGGGCTTGTTCTAATATTACTGTCAGACAAGTGACATATGTCACAGGTGTGGATGGCTTTCAAACTAGTAGGTACGGTTATTTGAAGAACTTGTGGTAGTTGCCCATGAATAAGTTTCAGTGCTAACTCTTACAGTCTAACGTATGAAGAGAAACCAATACCAGCCAGCGGAATCTTTTGCAACCCAGTTGCAACCATGCTCCGTAAAGCCAGAAACGTCCGTAAAATTTACTATTGACATATTTCTCCATATTGTTCTCCCGGGGCCTGCGCTTTGTGTCGTTTTAAGAGCTGTGTGTTGACATTATAACTTGTAGTGGGTCAAAGAACAGACGGACAGGAAAGCAGCACAATACAGTAAAGTATTTTTAATTAATGAGAATTGATTCATCCTTCACAGTGATTCTGGAGGTAGCTAACCTAGCAAGAGGCCGGCACTCAGCATCACCTTATGCATGATACTGAAACAGATCAATTTAGTGGTCGACGTGTTCTTGCTTGTGAAGCTATTCTACTCAATGGAAGTACAGAACAGTAGATACTGAACGTCGGTAGTGTAACCAATTCTCTTTATTGTTTTGGGATAATCCTGCCTTGCACACATCTGTTGAGAAACGTTATTGGCTCTGAGTTTCTGGACGATAATATAAAAAACACATTACCTCGCTGCACCCGTTGATGAACCTATTGACGAAAAGGAATGCATCTTTTACTAGATTTTTTTCCTGCATTCCTTCGCTTCAAATTCCATTGAAACACTTTAGCAGACATGTTGATATACTTAAACTGGCAACTCTTTAAAAGTTGATAGTTTTGACAAAGTGTTGGGTAACGTTACCATCAGAATTTATTTGAAATTTCGTTCGAAATATTGAAACTCATTGCAAAACATGTATTGCCGTTCAAGGTGATCATACTCTTATTGAGGATAGCCTGACCGCTTTATTTATCTCTCATGGCGATTAATATTTATCATGAAAATCAGTGTCTTTACCTTGTAAGGTTTATCCTAATTTTATTAAAAGTTATTTTAAGTTTATGCATCTTTTCCATCTTTCTAGTTTCAGCTTACAATTTCGTACCAGAATGTTATTTCAGAAATGCAGTTAATGCTATAAGGTATTTCTCCCATCTACATCGCAAGCCTTCGTGGTGTAGTGGTCAGCACGCTCGACGCGTAACCGAGAGGTCCGTGGTTCGATTCCCGGCGAAGTAGTTGCTCATTTTTCATCTCTCCTGCTTAAAAGTAGAATAATCACTCTACACTGGAGCCCGAACTAAAAAGGTGGTGGATGATGATTCTCCACCACCAGGATTTGGCGATTGGGTCCCCTGAACCACAGTCGCCCTTTAAAAGGGGGAATGTATAAGGTGTTTCTCCCACCTTCATTGCAAGCCTTTGTAGTGTAGTGGTCAGCACGCTCGACGCGTAACCGAGAGGTCCGTGGTTCTATTCCCGGCGAAGGCTTTGCTCATTTTTCATGATTCCTGTTTCAAAAATAGCCTAATGACTCTACAGTGCAAATGAGTAAGGAGTAGTATTCAAGTTGATGTTTCACCGACTTCGAGAAAGAGCCTGAGTTTCTGACTACCGTGCGTTTGCCTTTTGGCTACGTCTCTCTAAGCTATTGCTACGCTCGACCATACTTTAGGCCCTTGTTTGGCTTCGCCGACTTAATTAAGATTTAAGGGCCAACTTCTTAGAATCTTGATAGCTTCGGCTATATTTTTCAGTTAGCTTTAGTTAAGCTTAGTTAAGTTTAATTTCATATTCATTTAAGTTCAAGCCGAAGTGGAGGCTTTGATGTACACTCAGAGTTAGAAGTTGATTGTATCATATTTAGTTTGAGAAATAAAGGTTAGTTAACCCTTCTTAAGTCAGTTCTTCTTAAGTTCCTTCTTAAGTCTCTGTTAACACACTTAAGCGATTATTCTCTTAATAGTGTTGTGGGGTTCAAGGATTGAATACTGAATTAAATAAGTAAAACCCCACAACCTACTTTCAAAATATTTTTTTTTCATCTTTGCACGCAAACATATTAATATTTTCTAGTTACTCTGGCTTCTACTTTTACCATTTTAGGCAGATAGCCCTCGAAGTTTCCCCGTAATCACATAAACCAAACCAAACTACTTTTACCATTGTCATACACATGAAAGATAAGAATGTGCCATTTTCTATTCGAAAAACCTTACCGCCAAAAATAAAATCGGAATACATTATTTTGGTGTAATGTCATAAGATACACATTATTCAAACTAACTTGGCGATCAAATGTTGGGTTTAATGTTAAAGACATGGACAAATGAAAGACATTCCAGAGTTTATTGCAATCACAAAAAGCTTATGAACATCAAAATGTTTTTCAATATACAACAGAAACAGGAATCGGTAACACAGGTATCATTTATGTAATTCATTCGTATAGAAAAAAAAAGAAAAAAAAAGCATCACGATCTACAAAAAGCAGTTTTTGCAGAATTGCATCGGGTTCCAGGGACTTAGAGGAAAACTGTCAAACACTACAAATGATTACAAGATACTTGTTTGAAATCTAATCTGAAAGACGAATGGTATTCTTGCGCCTCATATTCGAAATTTAATTCAGCTAATGTCCCACTCTTCTAGTATCTTTTCCAGTTCGTATTTCAATGCACGGAAAGGAGGTCGGTTTTCTGGAAGCTGTAAAAAAAACTCAATTTCAGTCTTTTTAAATTAAAAAAAAGTACAGTTTAGAATAAATAACAATAAAATGAAGCGTGTTAAGATGTATTTTCTTTCTTTTTGACAGGATATGCGCAAAATTATACAAAACGACTGCACCATTAAATATCTCAGATTGCTGGTTGGAGCTCACGGCTCCAGTTTAAGAAAAGAATCAAAAGTTAGGCTTTCAAACTAAGAAGTCTTTCATGACGTAACGAATTTATTTTTCACTAATTTTATTAATAACTTAAATTTTTCTACAAGCGTCCTGCGAAGAATGCTATTCCTTATTCTATTGAAGATTTCAGGGGGGAGGGAGACTATGTAGCATGCAAAATTGGCCCTGAGGAAATCAATATGACTTAGAAAAACATGTGGTCGAAGGAACGACAATATTATGAGCTTTAGAAGCCTGTAAAAACGGAATAGAATCAGGTACAAAATTTCAAAATTTAAGTTTTTTCAAATGACATTTCGAAATCCATGTTGTTATAGCAATGTTTCTCTGATGTGAAAGCTGTAAAAAATTTATGTTCGAAAACGTATTGGGCAAAGCTGTCTATAACCGCTATATACAATCCTTAAAAATTTTAACTAATGATATTTCGGTTAATTTAGATAGTATGAGGAGACATTTTGTTCATTTTACGGATTCTAATATGAAAGATTTTTTTTTCGCATTTATCTCCCCCCATACGAGGGTAGTACACAAATTTAAATTTTGTATATTTTTTCTAAAAAGTGCCACATAATCAAAACTACACTCATGTCCATAAATTAAGGATAATTCATAGTCACGCGGAAATCGAACTCTAAAATAAATATATCACCTGTAAAATCACTACACACATCTTCAAGAATGATATGCAAATTTCAGGAAGTAACCAGATGACCCCGATGGTACGTCACAATGACGAGAGTGTAAGAGAGTGATTTATAAGGATTACAGGCAAAGAAGTAAAATTGTTTGCAGGCGCTTTATAAGCATTTCAGTGCAATAACCGAATAGTTATGACACAAAGGACGCATTTGGAGGATTTTTTACGTGGTAGAATTATCGGCCGTCTGGAATGTGGGCGTAACCAACTGGAAGTATCAGACGAACTTGGAACTGCTCAGAGTGTCATCTCCAGGCTTTGGCAACAATTCCAGGATGATGGTAATGTGAGTAGACGTTACAGTACAGGTCGCCCCAGAGTTACAACGCCGAATGAGGACCGGTATTTGGTAGTTACTGCCAAAAGAAACAGGCGGAGCACAGCCTCAGACCTGTCTCGTCAGCTCTCTTCAGCCACTGGTACGACAGTTTCAAGGCAGACTGTGTACAGATGCTTAGGGCAGATTGGTTTATATGCTCGTAGACCTGTCAGATGCGTTCCACTTACTGCAACTCACTGTCGCCTGAGGTTAGCCTGGAGTAGAGAGAATGCATTGTGGACACCGCAACGGTGGGCTTGTGTGATGTTTTCCGACGAGTCCAGGTTTAGCAGAACTGACCTGCATGTTCAAATTGGAACCATGAGAAGCCAAATCTATCGGGACGTCATTCTGGAACAACATGTACGTTTGTTTCGGGGCACCATGAGCGTACAATTTGTGTTTATGAATGACAACGCTCGTCCTCACCGTGCAAACATCGTAAGCAAATGCCTTCAGTCGTAGGATATCACCCGTATGGACTGGCCAGCATTCTCACCGGACGTGAATCCAATAGAGCACGTGTGGGACATGCTTGGCCGACGAGTCCTACATGTCTACCGGAACTTCGGAGAGCATTCCTTTTTGAGTGGTGTAATATCCCCCACGATCAGATCGATATTTTGATACTCAGCATGCCTAGGCGTTGTACGGACTGTATTGCATCGTCTGGGAGACATACAATGTATTAACAATCATACCAACCGTGTAATACTGTTTTTTTTTTTTTGTAAATAGGTTTTTTTTTGTAATTTGCTCCAGGGAGAAAAAATCGCTGATTTTTTTAATAATATCAAACATATAGCATCAGTTTTTGCTCTTTACCTTTTGTTTAATAAATAAGCTTTACAAATAAGTCAAATTTGTTTTGCTTCTAACTCTTCCTTTGCCTTATTTTGCATTATCCTTAATTTATGGACATGAGTGTATCATGCATTGAAAGTGTAAGTTATTTGCTTCATAATGCTAAAAAATATTTCATAATGCTAAAATAAACAACTGAACAGGATTGCTGAATTCATGTGAATATAGAGCCACTTTCGTGCGAGTGCAACTCAAGCGGGCTGATTACTACTGCCAGAACTGCTTTCGTTACCGTTTGAAATACTTCTGCTAGCTACTGAGTTCTGTCCAAGATGAGTACATTAAAACTTGCAATTTTCAGAACGAATAAATGGGCAGTTTCAATGCTTAATAATAGCATATTAAAATAGTAGTACATAGAAACATTTTGCATAGTCCTAAGCAGTATTCTCCCAGATTTTTCCCAAATGTACGCGGCGTACTAAAGCACCAAATGTTTTTTGATAAAATTAAATATGTGCAAAATTCTTGCTTTTATTTGTGGCAGTGCATTAATATCAAGTATTTTTCGTTCCTTTTACTTATCGTGAGAAAAAATATATTATTAAAGTGATCACACATGATATGGTGAATTACATATTCAGTGTCAACATCACTGAATATTTTATATTTTTGATAGTACACTTTTAGTCAGAAAGATACATTTTCCTGTATATTAACTACTGTTTACTAATTTTTTATTTTAGTTTATTATTTACTGGCATTTTTATTTCCATATAAATATTTGAATTGATAAATCGATATGATACGAGAACTCAGTACAAAATATACGGCTGTAACTGATGATTGTAAGGTTAACATGTTTAATCAGGGTCACTCATATATATATATATATAGTTAAACGAAATGTATATATATACATACATATATATATATATGTGTAAGAAAAATTAAGAATATGTCTAAGATTATTAAGAAAAATAAAGAATATGTCTAAGATTAAATTAACAACGTAAATTTCTCTTCTCAATTCTAAAAATAATAACCTCTCTCTGCACTGCGTCATTTCTAGATCAATCCCTGTCATATGACTCTTACATAATTCTGATGATGTAAATGGAACTAAAAGTCAAGTAACCAGTAATAATTTTACAGAAGTATTAACTGTCCAATCAAAATGCATTGTAAACCAAAACTAACTCAGTCTGAATTGGGATTTCACCCTGAACGTAACGCACTTGCTCTGTACGCTTCTGTCTAGTTGGACTACTGTCTGCTGCTTTCTTCTTTCTTACTAAAATTGATCTAAAATGTGAGCTATTTTGGAATAGGCACATTTCATGTGCCAAGTTGATTGTGGCCACAACAAGCTGAAATAAAAAATGAAGATTTAATATGCCTTCGCCTCCAATTTCCTATTCGTTATAGATCAACACTGCTACGACGTTAAAATTTCCTGCTGGTCATAACATAAGACTTTTTTTTATTATTACATATATATATATATATATATGTCATATTTTTAATGCTTAATGCGTAAAGTCGCAATCCGAGTACTTTAAAAGCTGGCAATCGTGATGACAGAGTGGCAGGGCGTGAGGAAGAAATTGATACCAACCAAACTAAGTTCAGCCAATTATCATCTTTATTTCCAGATTTCCAGGCACACTAGAATAATTCCTCGTAGACAATATACTCTTTAATCATAACGATTATGATAATTTCTTACATACACAGGTTAACGTGGCGCGACATCGTTTTAGGTGGACAAGCAGAGTGTAGAAGATACGTTAGCAATGGCGGAAGCTCGGGAAAGGCATGAAGAAGAATTACTTAACTCGCCAGCGGTATTTATACCAGATAGATGCAATTGTAGAGATAAGCTATGATTGGTTTATATTAGTTTTAGTTGCCCTTTTCAAGTAGCATTATATAACGTAGAAAGATCTCAAATGCGGGAGAACAGATGAATTTAGGGGGAGAGCACCAACTCTAGAATCATTAATTTTGAGGTCGCCAGTTATTCTTAAAGCAGCTATTGTATTTTGTTATACCTTATATATATATATATATATATATATTTACATTAAATTGAACTGGCATTTTAATTCTAAATCCTGCAGAGTTTATCGAAGTATAGATAATTTATTTCAATTCACAAACATGTTTGACAGTCGACTGTGTGCGTAGCAGTAAAAGCACCTGTTCAACTTGCGACAGTTATTCTTAAGTTTTACAAACAATTATTTCTGAGATGAACGTTTATTGCATTCTTCTTGGGTCATGACGATACTCGCTCAGACCAGGAACTTTATGCAAACTGAGTGGTAAGTGGCAGTTATTTTATTGATTGGCAAGCTGCAGCTCGTGTTTTATCAAAAGATACACCGAAGACATTTTAACGTTACTAAAAAAAATATAGGTTTAATTTTAGTGATGTAAGAATAGAAAAAAACTGAATATGATGCAGCTAGCCTATAGAGAAGGACTGCGAGCCGTAAAATATTTTACAAACTCAAGTATTACGGGAAACAAAATGCGTAGAAATAACAAAAATAAAATAAAAATAATTTCCCTGTACGCCTTAGAAAGACATGCAGGTAGGAGAATCAATATAACGCATTCTTACTTCTTCCCAGCATGATTTCATTACGACATAAACTTCCCAAGGGCAAGCTCTTGGCACATCCAGTCTTTGTCCCCTTTGAACTTGTTCTACCACCTCTGCATTAGTTGCTCTGCCATAAGGAACTTTCCCACATGTGAATATTTCCCACATCAGGACACCTAGAATTTCCAAAAATGTTAAAATGAGAAAATATTTATATTGTAGAACTTAAAAAGCAAGCAAGAGTCAACAGTATAATACACTTTAATATAAGCTAATCATGAAATTTTAAAAAAACGCAGTTTCAGTAGCTGTGATTTTTAACACGAAAAGTGATGACGCTTAGAATTTCTTAGCTAAAAATTTTGTGAGTAAAAGCAAAGACATGTACAGTGTAATTGCGATGAAATATTTATATTTAACACCCAATGAGACTTAGTAGGAATTAAATGGTAGAAGAAAAGGATGAAAACTTCAAATTCAAAATTATCCAGAAAGCAGAGTTCTCCAGAACGATATCATTTTGGTTAAGAAAGTGTTATGACATGAGAGGGTTATCTGATTATGGCAAAACACGCGAAGACTATTTGCCTAAGGGAAGGGATGCCTTCATGGAGAACATTTCTAAAGGTAACTGGCTCGTATCTACGTTACACACGAAGGAAACCACTAAAACGCCCATGCAGCCAGCCCGTTTGCCTGGAATCAAACCCAGGTCGACTACCAGTGTTCAGCGACTTTATCGCCGGGCCGCTGGTGGGTGGTTAAAAAAGGAAGAGAAAAGTTTGTCACAGTTAAATTGTAGCTTACTTTTATAAATATGCGCAGAATTTACCTAAAAGAAATATTTAGTCACTAAATTGTATCTAATATTGTTCTCTATTCATTAAAATACACTATCTGGCGAAAAGTATCGGGCACCCTCTTAAAGAAATGGATCTGAGAGGTAACGTAATTTGACGCGCAATCAAGAGCTATAAAAGTGTTGGTAGTTGTTTGTCAAGTCAGATTTATGCGTTTGTGAGACAATGAGTAAATCAAAGGAGCTTAGTGACGTTGATCGTGGCAGTATAGTGGGACGCCACCTTTGTGGGAAATCAGTTCGTGAAGTTTCAGGCAGTCTATAGAAGCAAAAACCCACTGTGAACGATGTAATTGTGAAGTGGAAATCTCGAGGCTGTGAAACTGCAAAAAAACGAAGTGCCAGGTGGAAAAAAATTAGTGAACGCAGCCGTAGAACTCTGAAATGGGTAGTGAAATAAAATCGCAAGGTCCTCGTTGGTTGAAATCACTCAGAAGTTCCGAAGTTCATCAGGCGTTAGTGCTAGCAACAGGACTGTTCGTCGAGGGGTAAAACAAACTGGGATTCCCTAGTCGTGCGGCCGCTCACAAGCCGAACATCACTTCCCAGAATGCGAAGCATCAATTGCAGTGGTGCAAAGCTCACTGTCATTGGACTGTAGACATGTAGAAAAGTGTTCTTTGGAGTGATGATTCTGGCTTAACAATCTGGCAGTCCGATGGACGCGTCTGAGTTTGGCGGACGTCCGGCAAGCGGTTCTTAAGTGACTGCAATGCGTTAACTGTAAAGTTTGGCGGTATGGGGTATTTTTCATGGTTTGACCTGGGTTCCTTAGTTCTTGTGGTTGGGAACATGAACTCTGAGATGTATGTGAACATTCTGGACAATATATTTGGAGAAGCCCCATGTCTCTTCCATCAGGATAACTGCTCCATTCATATATTGAGACATGTGCAGCCCTGGTTTGACGAAATTAGTGTACAAAAACTGGACTGGCCTTTTTAGAACCACGATTTAAATCTCACAGAATACCCTTTGGGACGAATTAGAACGCAGATTACGTAGCCAGCCAAATCGATCATCCTCACTGCCAGCATTCACTTCATCTATGATGGACGCCTGGAAGTTAATTCTCATTGCCGTCTATAAAAAAATAGTAGAAAGTCTCCCCAGGGGTGTGCAGGCTGTCATCGATGCAAAAGGGGGACCAACGTCATATTAATATATGCGTCAGGACTCTTCGAGTTCGTACCACTGGGTGTCCAGACACTGTATATGTGTTAATAGGGTTCAAACTGTGAGATAGTTATACAATTCAACTGTATTCAGTTTACTTTTTAAGAAGTTCATTATGCTATAATGGGGTGGGAGATGCAAATGTCTCCATACAACGAGCAATGACTAAGATGGTCAGACATTAAGATCAGGCTTTGGAAACTACAGAATATGTTTCCCATGCCTATATCTAATCTCATTACATTTGGTGTAAGAATCTACCAGTTAATTACGTATATTCAGAAGCGTTGATTAGACTTCCTGGATTGGATTTTTGTGTGAAAATATTGCTGTATGATCTTCCATGTTCAGGTGGGTCTGTCATTCTTCAGGTGGGTCTGCCCAGTGACCACAAAAATCACGCAGTTACATAATAACGTCCAATCCAAGAATGTGGAAACCGGCAATTTATCATAAACGTATAATTATTATCCTGTGTATACAAATTTTTTACTTAGTCGGTAATTATGCATAAAAGGAAAATTAGCCACAATGTTTTATGTATGATTTAAATTATTAGTGTCTAGTTTCAGTGCACATTACTAGGTTGTAAATTAGGATACTGCTACTGTTATCATTTCAGAAATACAGACATCTCTTTAACCTTTTTCTCATAACAAGCAAATACCACAGGATAGTCTAAAAATAATCTGAATTAATTTAAAACTACTGGAAATCAGTCTTACCATATGCCCATACGTCAGATTTGCTACTGAACCTTGTGTATCCTAATACTTCTGGTGGAGCCCATTTTATTGGAAATTTAGCTCCGCCGGAACTTGTGTATTCGTCATCAATAACGTACCTTTAAAAACAAGAATAATTTTAGGAAATTCAAAATTTGACATAGAATATGTTTCACATCACATCTTCCTGTACCATTCGAAATATTGCTTTCAAAATGTAATATGCAAAGTATATATAAGGAAATTTGACTTTTAACTGACTTGGAAAGCAGAATGACATTTTGTACAGTTTGCTCTAATTAAGATGTTTTTCTCATATTAAACACTTCTCCTAAATACTCGTCTCCTTCCACCAGAATATGTAAATAAAAGAAATATGAGGAAAAATGTAATTAAAGATAGTGAATCTAATTTAAAAATCTTGGTTTGAAAGCCACGTTTTCCGAAGAAATTTTAAATAATAAAAAATTATGTTTTTTTTTATGTTCGTTGCAGAAATAAATCATAATAATAACTAAATGAGCAGTATGGTTTTCCTTTTTTAATTTATATAGATACAGCTGAATCTTCGGAACCGCATAAATTTCAAGAATCGCCATCGTGACATCGATTCATTTTTGCACTGAGAATTTATTGAAAAAAATTATAATATTTCGGCTTTCTTGAGACTAAAATTTCATGCATTTCTTCGTGTGTTTTCCATCCTTTTTTATTAATTTTATCGTCCGAACATTGAGAATGGAAAATTAGGTGAATAATTTGATTTCCAAAGGATGTGGTTACAGTAAGAAAATAACAAATGAAAAATAGTCACAGGTAAACTGCAGGTAACTATCCCTAATATTATTCTCTAAACGAAACCCACATTCCAGTAAGAGTAAGTAGTAATGTTCACATTACAATAATTAATAAGATATCTTCATTTCCTCTTCCTTGTAACTTGAATCTGGACTGTTCTTATTGTTGCCTCTGCTACTCCTTGAGTTTCAAATCATCCATAAATAATTAAAGAAGATGCATGTGCAGCTGACTCGGCGAAATCATAGACTGAACGTCAGTTCGTGTTTGCTTCGCTGTGATTAGTAGATTCTTGTATTAGGCTGGGGTGAAGTTCAAGAGTTAGAAAGATAAGGTTTGGCATGACTTTCGCAGTTTCTCTTTGTTAGTCAGACAAAAAGAATCATTACATGGACGAATCAATTTTAAAATTTAGGGAAGCTCGAGCTCGTTTTCTGAACGCATTTAGGAAGGTGAAAATTATGGGAATATTTTTTTAATTTTCAGAGCCTGACGTTAAAATACCAGCGGAAAAAATACGTTATGACTTTCAATTTATTTATAATAATTTTTGAGAAGACGATATTCTAAAAAATACAGATCAAAGGGTAATGTTGATTACAAAAAGTTAATACTAAGAAATCTTACACAAATAAATATCCAATAAAAAAGCTTAGCATCATTTATCATATGCTAATAATAAGCACTAACCTTGCTAATCCGAAATCAGCAACTTTAACAACACTGGCTTCTCCTACTAAACAGTTCCTGGCTGCTAAATCTCGATGAATATAGTTTTGCTGTTCTAAGTATGCCATACCACTACACACCTGAATGCACATATCCAGCAATACTGATGTCTTCGTGGACAATCGTGCTTCGCTTTTCCTTAAATATTTAAGCAAGGAACCTATATCGGAATAAATGTTTTCATGCATTTTAAATAGTGTAAGCAATGAGACTTTCAACATGCACGCATAGATACAACTCCTTTTAAATGAATGTAAGGATAGAAAAAATTCCTCGCTCTAAGATAAATGAAACGGGTATTAGTATTTGTTTCAGATAACTCTTAAAACTTTGAGGTAATAATAATCTTAGATAACATTCCTTACTTAACTATTCTAGTAATTCATAAATCCTATTGTTTCATATTATCTAAGAAAACTTCCTCAAGCTACGAAAAGTTATTGAATTAATGGGATATCAGGCTCTAGGCTTTATTCTTAAAAAAGGAAACGAATCAAAATATTGCTCAGCAAGCGTGGATTCCATTTCACACATCTCGCCTATTGATCAAATGACATTTAATATTCGCCATATTCAGAGCTGTGAACCAATGAGAGATATATTGCATTCATACTGATATTTCCCCATTGTGCAAAAACATTTAGCAAACACCAGTAATCAATTTTCTTAACGAAACCGACATCTACTTACCGTAGTGATGAGATTATTTATACGATAATGGATCTAATACGTGTCTAGACGTTAATTCTGGGTTGCAATCATAAACTTTAGAAACAAATAAATCTGTCATTTAGTGTTCCCCCTCCCCCACCCTATGGAAGACTTCTTCGTTAGGTAAACATATATTAATCAGGATACAAGATGGTTATTACAATTCATGACACCCATGCTATATTTAGAGGTTACGAAAAAAATTGAAATTGCACTTAATTCCTTATTATGTAAGACAGAAAACATAGGAAGTAAGGAAGTGAATACGGAATCAAGAGAACTATAAAAAGAAATGGAAAACTTAAAAGTAAACATTTTGACAATTCTTTGGAACGATCTTTTTGGACAGAGTGAACAAAGTAGATTTAATGAATATGAATCAAAAGCAAGAATAGAGTAACCAGAATTAAACTACGGCTGTTTAAAGACCCTCCCCTGACAATGAAAGCTAAACCTTCGCTTTAGAACATACGACAGAGCAGAATAAGAAATAATTTCAGGTAAAAATGAAAATTTAAAGCGGGAACATTCTTTCGTGTATTCACTAATCTCAGCATCATCACAACGTACAAAAAGCTTGTTGGTGTGTTACTTATTTTTTTTTCAGTAAATTAGAAAGGACTAATTCTGTTGAACTGATAAGCACGCATGAAAACTTGCGAACATGTATGATCAAGATCTTGAGTAATATAACTTATTATAATGCATGTGTCCATCTCAAACATCCTATAGCTATTGATGAAAATTACGAAACGCCCACTGAGTTGGACTGAAAAATAATTAAGAGGAATTTAAAAAAGACAGAGCTTGTTTTCAATTGAAGTAAATAAGAAATAAATATCGCAGTTCAGTAGGACAAAAGGATTTAAATTCACTCTCTCTACTATGCGTATAAAGTGACATTTTACAATTAATCCACTGAGAAAAAATTATTGAAGAATATTCAGCGAAGAAATTTGGCAAATATTTGCGTTAATTGTAAATTTTGTAAACTGTGTTAAGAAACAACAAATATTTGTATCAACTTCAGGAAACTTTATTATTATTCTTGAAATATTTGGCACAGCTAAGGTCTCCAAAATACGACAAAACCATGGGTGCCACGATTTCCTTATGAAAAATAAGGTAAATACAACTAGTCTACGAAATTTCTTAGATTCGATAGTGTATAGCTGGTAGTCATTTTATAATATATATTTATTTGAAGTAATTATTTGCGTCCTCAAATATGCAGTTACACCGCTCTCCTTATAGATGCAGAGGGGTTGTTTAAAAAATTCTTACTTCAGGCAGGGCATTTTGAATCTAATTAAGTAACCATAGTTAGAAGTACTTAATACATTTTTAATGGCAAAATAGACCTATTCTAACCAGTTCACAAAACATTGATTCAGTAACTCGTTTAACTTACCATGTTTCATGTATTCTGTTACGATACAAATGAGTCTGTGTTTGGTGCAAACTCCATATAACTGGACTAAATGGGGATGCTGTAGTTTTCTAAAAAGAAAAATAAAAAAATTTGGCTTGCTAATTCTTAATTTTAATGAAATAAATTAAATCTACTACTACAAGCATTACAATTATAGTCATCATTAATTTCATAAATATGGAAAGTATTAAAATAGCAAACTTTTCAGAATTTCTTAATATTTCAACTTAAACTAAGTCACAAAAAACGAACTGCAGTTTTAGAAAAAGCATACATTAAGAGAAATATGTTAGATGAACAGTTCGTAGACTTAGTGCATGAGTAATGGCTGAGAATATCCGTCGCTGAATGCATAGATAGATATGTGTAATAATTAAATACGCGAATTATTAACATTTCGTAAGTTTTTAAAATTTTTTTTAATAAAGTGGAAGAAGAAAGGAAAGGGGAAAAAGAAGAAAATTCAACAAAAAGATTTTTGTAAATGAGGGATAAAGAGGAAATTGTGACAAAGTAAGGCAGGGTTATCTGACTCCGGCCTCAGGGAGATGACACTTTTCTTGAAGGTCTTTATTTCATAAATAAAGGGGAAAAGCAGTTTTTAGCAGCAATGTCACTAGCAATCTAAAGCTGTTTTCAATATTTAAAAAAGAGTTAAATCATACTATTAAGATACTTAAAGTGGGCTATACAGCGCATGGCAGTTTTGTCAGTTTAAAGTTTTCTAAACAGAGTTCATCCCTTTTGTATCATAAAGTTTCATCTGCATAATGACTCAGTAGATTCACAGTTAGGATCCCTGAAAAGTTTTTGCAAAACGACATAACCTAACTCAGAACAATGGTTCCCAAAATGTGGGTGACGAAAAATTTTGAATTTTTTTGTTTCATTAAATAATAATGAATATTTATATACATTCAATAAATAATTTATAAACTTTAATTAGTGGCTGATTTAATTACTGGCTAATTTCCTTTGTATTTAGTTATTATTATTTCACTGTTTTCTTCTAAAAATTTCCTTTCTACCTGTCTTTTATTTGCGAACCAATTAAATGCAAATCAATTACGATAATTGACAACTATATGCACAAGGATCACGATACTAAATAGTCTGGGA
>KK113095.1:180743-191900 GCA_000611955.2 Stegodyphus mimosarum | reverse complement strand
CAAACATTTCCTTACTAACAATAAAAATGCTTTTTTTTTTTCGTATTTGAAATCGACATGGGACATGTACATTGATAGCCGATAGAAAATTATATAGGATATATAAACTATTTGATAGAACTTACGAAAAATTGAATATTTGATAGAATATTGAAGATTTACTATAAGACATTTCTATTACATTTACGGCCCATATTCCAAAAAAGGAAGATTAAGTAAAATATATATATTATCTCCCCAAAAATTCCAAAATAGAAAGATTAGGTTAAATAACCTGAAACACTTTCTGATTATGAGAATCCAGAGTATTCCATACTGTAATATCCACTTTTATTCGTAGAAGTTGAGTCGAAGAGGAAAAAGTGGATTTTTAGCCGAATTCTCTCCCCACTTTAAAGAGTTCAAGGAACACCCTCTTAAGATCACCTAATGCACGATTTCTTTAGTTTGGTTGCACGTCTGGCGATAACTTGCTATATTTGGCGTATTAATGAACATGTTGGCTATCCTTCTTTCTTTGACGAAACAATCGAACAATGGTGAAATGCAATTCATATAAATTTGATCATGTTTGGAATTAATTATAATTTAAAATTAAAATAAAAGAGACGCGTTAGTTTCGCTATAATATTTCAAGCACGAAATTCCCCAACAATTGTCAAATAAAATCACATACATTTGAGATTGACTAACAATAAACTGCAATTTAAACTTAAATAGAAAACAAAAATCTTCACACAGATTCACTTAAAACTGATACATAACAATACTTTGCATAGCCTGGCTAACCGGTTCCGTCATTATCCCACACTCTTTGCAATCGGACTAGATGAAAAACTAAATGCACACAAAAAATGCTGATAAGTTCCCTCCCAAATGAAAAAAATCTTTTTTTCTTCCAGTTTTTCAACAAATGAAACGCAATTTATAAACTCAAATGCCTTTATTATGATTTATTTAATCTTTATTATTATTTTATTATAATATTATTATTAGTCTATTGTATTATTTTATTATTTATTTAATCTTTTAATATTTTACTTTGAAGATTTATTTAATCTCCTGTTAATTCCTTATTCTGTAACTGAAATGAAAATAAAGCTACGGGGATTATCATAACAGTGCCAACGATCAGTTTCAAGCAAAAACTGATCTTCAGCTTGGATACGCTTCCTTATGCCGTGGCAACGTTATGAAGATTTCTGTGTTTTCGAACAGCTGTAGATTTCCGTGGCACTGTTAAGCAACTACCCCCAAATTTTACATTACAGAAAAGTTTTAAATATAGCAACGGTTAGTGGCTCTGCTTCTTAAAATCATAAATAAAGCGTAAAAGAATAAAAGTATTGCAAATATTCAAGTGGCTTTATTCACGCTGTTTGCAAAACTAAATATTAGGCAACAGTAAATATTAAAATGAAGAATTTAAATGAATATTCCATCTATTCAAGGGGCATGGGTTTTCAGTCCTAAACTTTGTAAAATGTAAATTATTAAACTAGTTTATAAATATAGTCTTGACTTACCGTGACTAAGTCCAGCGGTCGTCGGAATGCATGCCACGTGACTACTGGGCGTTTGTTTGAGGCGCGTGGCCAGCCCTGCGCTGTTATGTTTGTGATAATAAATAAGGTCTTCAACTGTAGGAAAAGCATGTTTTTCTGATAAATAGTACTCCCCTTTGGCATTTGTCTTAATGTGATAATGTTTCACATGAGGCTGAGATCTGCAACGAAATTGGAATACTTTAATATATGACAATATGTTTATTCATAACAGCAAAAATCTGACGATAGGCTCTCTCTTTCAGGTTAAAGAGCCGCTTGTGTTTAACGCGTATGATTGCTAACGGAAGTATGAGGGTCTTAACGGAAGTATGAGGAACAAATAAAACAAATACACTTATATTTTGTTTTATTTTATTTTACTTCTTATAACATTTATTCATTGAAAATGACCCTATGTAAAATTAGCCGATGAAATGAGAACTAAGATACATAATTTAAGATGTCTGCAGTAATATTCGTTGTAAATGTTAAGTCTATAAATCAACTGCCAAGTGTTCTTGGCACCATACTAAGATTAAAATTATGTTTCATAAAATCAAATGCCTTTTCATTTCGCTTAATGTCTACATTGAAAATCTTCCATCATAGTATCATCTGAACATCTGAATCTACAGTAAACTCTTCATTGATCAATAAAGTAGTCTCTGAATATTACATCAATGCAATAAACAAGAACATCTACAAATCTCCTGAATTAACAGTTGGATAGAATAGATTTACGGAAAATAGAATAAATCTTGACTGCCTATTAACAATTACATCAACCATACAAATATCGCCTGCTTCTGAATCCTGTATTCTCTTATTCTGCTTGACAATAAATTCTATTGGTGCAGAACCTGATACACTCGTCAAATTTATATAAACAGCAACACTACTAGCAAGGCACAATAAAATAAAATACTGCAAACACCACCCGAACACACAAACTGTCTACCCGCGACTGTCTACAAGACGACTTTGCCACTCACAGGCGGTCGCGCATGCGCACGGAGCTTTACTAAAATTTCGCTCATTTTCACGCGTTACTATGGGTATACACTTTGTCCAATTTTTTTTTTTTTTCGTGTGTGTGTGTTTATGTGTTTGATAAAGTGCTTTTTCATGTATCTAATGATGCATTTAGATCGACTGAAACATTTGTAATTTGGAAGAGATAAGCATTCGCACACACCTCAAATAGCATCTTAAATTTTGCTTCCCCTCCAGAGCATTATGGAGGAACTTAAGCCTACGTTAAAATAAGCAAGTTAACAAAAGCATTTTGCAAAAAAATTTTAAATTATGGCAATTTGCTACGTTTCATAAGTCTTACGTAATATTTGCTTTATAACTCTGACATTTTTCTTATGCGAAGGTGTCAGAACAGTAATGTTTTGAAACTAGGAGCACAGAACTTCTAATGTTAGCTTGATGGATTTGGTGGCTCATGTTAGGGATATCAGTTGTAATATGAGCGTCTGGTCTTTGCAAAAAAAATGAGAAGTACCTATCGAAGGCATCATCTAGAGACCGATGGAATTTGGGCTCAGTTCTTGGCAGTAGCAAGTATTTATAGTTTACTTTGTAAGGATTTATATTTATTTTTTAATAACCAGTGAAATTTAATTTTAAGTTACTTTGCTATAAGCCTTCATTCCCCTAATTGTCAGTGCCAGAATATTTAAATTTCGTAACGCGGGTAAGAAATGCATATTCTACCAGTGGGAGAAAAAGTTTAAATATCGACGTTCCAGTAGTGAAAGTTAGAGAGAGTCTGGGAAATCTCTGTGTGTGGTTATACGCAAGCTTCCGCTTAGCAGTTATTGCTGGTTAGACGTGGCTAAATAGCTATCATCTTGCTGCCATTAGATTCATCTACGCGCTGTAGGATACAGGATTGTATGAGCCCTATAGTTTAATTCTACTACATGTGAATATCTCCAATTTCGAGTTTGATTCTACTGTTTCAGTTACCGCCCAAGCAGAGACGTAGTATGTTAGCGTCAAGTTGACGCATTGTTGGAAAAAGGAGGATTTTAGTATTTTGTGCATAAATAGTTACTGACAAAAGTTATAGATTTTAATGGCGGGATGAAATAATTTCGAGGCCAGTATCACAATTTAAATATTCGCTGAAGTTACTTATAATGCAAAAGTGAAAGCATCAGCGATTAAGAATGCTATTATTATTAAATTAAAATGTTAACTAAGTGTTGTGCGCAGAATAAGGATATTTTATTTTTACCTATATAACAAAGAAAACATAAAATGAAACTTGTCCAAATTTTGCTGACGAGTGTCTGCGTGTTTTCCTTTAGTTAAGTGAACTGTGTCAAGATATTCAAATTCTTGTTAACCAGCCACTTTTTATTACAACCTTCACGAGAGTAGCAATGTAGTTTATGCGGTCTTGCAGTTTTGCATCTAAAAGCGACATTTATACAATATAGTATCTCCAAAGGAGAACGTTGCATGGTATAAGATCCAGTGGTAAAGCAGGCAAGCTGTCGAATACCGAATCCTTGGATTTTGTGACAAATTCATCGTCCCTGAAACACTCCGAAAGAGAAATTCGCTGGTGTATCTGCAGATGCTTTTGAGCAAAGTGAATGTATTCTATAATGTTGACGAGACTGATGATGAACTGTAAAAACCAACTAAAATTATCACACGAAAGGACTTCTATACTGAATAGTCGGCATTTTCTTAGAGAACTCCTCTCATAGAAATATAAGGGCACATTGTTGTTTAATAAGTTAGGGCAAAACTCACGAACGGCCATCAGCCACAGATGCATTTCATGAATATTTGTCTGAGAGAAAGTTTCTTTTATTTACCTCCATAATAACACTGTGACATTTAAGTTTTACTTGATAAAATATTATTAATTACTTCTTCTCTGCCACTTTTAGTCACCAGATTCACTCATACGCGCGGCAAGCAGTTTTACTACAAAGTTTAGAATTTTACAAATTACGTGTGTAAGATTCTGGCCTGCAGTTCGCTGCCTTACCGATTACAGCAAAGTTTTGGGAAATGTTAACGTTGGTTCTTGTGTGAATACGGTAGACTGGGGTTAGATCCTGTTTTGCTAAGTGTACGTGTGAATCTCTGTCCCGGTTTATGTAAAGCTTGTAGTCTCTCTCTAGGTTAGATTAAAAATGTTGAATTTATAATCATTTAAAAGAAGCTTTGTGTTAAAACTAGGTCTAGGATGGCTGGTAATTTTAATTTTGTATATTTTAATTTCATCACTTATAAGCGATGAGGTAGAATAAACTTAAAATGTTTTAATTCTGTGTCTATTTGCTAAATGGTCAAATATTCTGGTGGTAATAATTCACTTCGCAGAATATAGGTAATACCTTATTGCAGTTATACTAACTAAGAAGTTGGAGTACGGCAGGTGTTAAAATATAATCTGCTTTTATGTGATGTCCAAAAACTAAAAAATTTCCTTTTCATTTGATGGCTACCAAATTAATAGCCGCTTATTAGATACAGAATTCGGTCAATCATCTTGAATAATCCTGTGTTTTAAAACATTCAGGTACCTGGACTATATTTTGATCATATGTAACTTACGGATTAGAATTAACATTAAAATAACAAATGCTTTTTTCCTACTAATAATAAACGCAGAGTTTAGATTTCTTTCAACCAAAGAGATCTGAATTTTTCATACTTCGTTGTCCTGAGATCTCGAGAAATTTAAACACCTGTATTTAATGCTTCTCTAAAAAGTCATAAATATCCTGTTGTGTGAGCAGCAGCTGTAATGCTGCAGTTAGATATGTTAGTCTCCTGACATTAGATTACTGACAGTTGGTCTTACAGTAAGTTCATTTAGCTAAAAAGCATACTCTGAAAATGGAACTCCGTCGTAGAACTGCTAAAAAGTTAGGGAATGCAATCATTTAGAAGTAAGATTATTCGCTCAGCATTATACTCATTTTAACCTGACATTGAAATGGTGATGATAGGATGTACAATACTAGTAAACCACTTTGAACTTTTCTGCACTGAGTAATTAATTTATATCTTACGAATATATCTTAATAAAGAGACATAGTGGGACACTGAATTTATTTTCTTTCTCCCCTTTTCAACCACTATATCGCAGTTACAGTAAAATTTTTATAATTATCAGCATTCCATTTATCCAGATTACTCGCTCTTTTTATTAGGTAAAAAAATTTAACTTCTCTGCAAGTTTATTTACGCGTATTAAATATTTTTGTTCTTCTAAGTAACATGAAAAGATGATACAAAGTAGCTTGTGTCTTTAAACTTTTATTAAATTAACTTAGAAGAATGAGTAGGACATATAAATTGATCTGCAATTTTCCCCAAACATCTTATAAAGTATTTGTCCAGTCTTCTTTGCATGCCTTCATGGTGTAGTGGTCAGCACGCTCAGCGTGTATTCGAGAAGGCCGTGGTTCAAGTCCCGGCGAGGGCATTGCTCACTTTTTAAATATTCCTGTTTCAAAAATACCTAATGTCTCTTCAACCTAATTTATGATCTCTAATGCAAAAGTAAGAAAGCTCCACGTATAATATGGTGCCTATTGTGTCTACCAAATTTAAATAACAACAAAAAATGATGAGGGTTTGTAGCAGCTTTATGGGATTGTGAAATAACATTACACACATAATATAATAATTACAGAGCATAATATTGGCACTACAAACTTCAGTAAACCTCAAAAATAATGTTTTGCAAATACACCTTGCACATGCGTCGCATACCTATATCGATCTAGATCTAGGAATTAGGCAACCACAGACACAAAGACCGTTGGCCGGTGCAGTTAAGGATTGCATTCTTATACCTGAATGTGTCAGGACTTAGTGTTCTGTGTATCCTTTTTGGAAACATGGTAACTTTTGTAAAGGGTTCTTCTCCTTACGTTCTAAGTCCTGAACTGGAACAGGGAGCGGAAGGTACGCTATGTTCTGATGTATCTGCTGGGCTGGATAATAACTGCGCGTGAAGGGATTTGAAATCCTCTTTTATTCAATCACTATTAAATACAAACCTCCCAATTCGGGAGAGATACAGAAAGTAAAAGACCACACTTGGGTCGAACTTAACAATCAAATAATTTTAAAACTAAACCTAAAATAGAAATTAAATTAAACTTTGCTTCGCAGAGCAATTCGCGGAAGTTGGCCTCTACCGAAAAGGGTGCGTAGCAAGGTATACTAAATACTACCGCACTTTAATTTATTTTACAATGCAATCACGTAGTAAGCACTATGGCTTATAAATTTAAACTGCTAGCTGGTCAGGCGAACGTTGAGCGGCGTGACCGTGATCTGAGGCAAAGCTCTCACACACCGAGAGGTTTCTACCTCTGGCTTAAATAGTACTTGGCCGTACTTCAAAATTAGCATAAGCTAAAAACGCGCGCTTTTTCTGACAGGAAGTTGAAACAGAGAGGAGATAGAAAAGATTTAAATTAAAATAAAACTTGGTTAGTTTAACTAAAACCTTACAAATGTACCGTTCAAGGTGATGAGGGCTGTTTTCTGTGACTCATATCAAGATGTCCTGTGTAATATTGTTGGAGTGAAAGCAAAAAAAAAATTGGAACAAAATTATTTATTATTCTTTAGCTGTGTTGCCGACAATTCTATCAATTTTTACTGTTCTGTCGCCATATCCACTAAGGGTCTGTGATACAGCTTGTTCTAAGTAAGGCTTTCAATCCCGCAATCCTTAACTGCACCGGCCAACGGTCTTCGTGTCTGTGGTTGCCTAATTCCTAGATCTAGGACCGATATAGGTGTGCGACGCATGTGCAAGGTATATTCTGGAAGGACTGGGTCTACTCGAATTGGCTGATACAATACGCGCATTCCTATATTAGCCTTCTCTATTTTGTTTACCTGTTTGTTTTTCCAGTTACTACTCAGCTATATAACAATTGCTCCTTTTCTAAAAATAGAATATGCAAATGTGATATCTTTACACCAGTTCCCTCTTCGTTGAAATGCTATTCTATATTATTATTTGAAATAAAACAAAGAAATAAGAAAATTCTTTCACTAGCAAATAAATGCTTATTTGATCTACAGTAAAAAGGCAGCCAGTTTTTCAGATTTTTTGATAACCTGCATGGACTGTGATGTAGTTAGTTGGGTTTTTTGGAATTATTACGGCTGTACTATTTTTTTTTACTTTTCTAGTCAACGAGTTCACGGAAATCACATTCACAACTTCTCACCAAAGTCGTATTCAGGACCATTCATAAGAGAGGCACATGCATATTTTGACATCATAAGTGACATTTAGTGAAGTTCTAAACATTTTTGGACTGCTGCGTTTGTTAAGTATTTTACGCTACTACGCATTCATCCTCCACAAGACTCGTA
Organism: Stegodyphus mimosarum; assembly: GCA_000611955.2. Lineage (NCBI taxonomy): Eukaryota > Metazoa > Arthropoda > Arachnida > Araneae > Eresidae > Stegodyphus > Stegodyphus mimosarum. Next base: position 183,969 of record KK113095.1, on the reverse strand, counting down.
ATATTCAGGTAACGTAGTTATTTGGAGTATACAGTTTTTGGTTTTTCTTCCACGCGGCCTCTCAGGTAGCCATCTCAGTCTTACCATTTGGCAAACTTAAGATATTAAATTAATCTTTCTTTTGTTGAAATGCACTTAACATGTTTCTTACTATATTTAATTCCTTAACATGTTGAACTTCTTTTTTAACATGTTGAACTCGTTGAATTAATTTATACTGGCCTCAGAGCCTAACGGAAGTTCTGGGTAACTCTGCGATTGGGGAGTTGTTACCTTTTACAGCTACTTAATTGTTAAAATAAACACTAATCTAAATTTAAAATCAAAAATATATTTATTGGTCTACTCTGGCTGTTCCAAACTAAAATGATAATAGAAAATAAATCGATTACTTTTTGGTACATAGAAATATAAGATGAGGCTACCAAGTTTAAAATGATTTACAGCAATATTTTAAGTTTCAAAGCTACAGCACCTGGATCGAATACGCTAAATCTAAACTCATTACAAAAAACTTACCAAACGAATCGCGATAACTACCCTTACCCACTCCGGTTAAAATTCACCTCCTACTTTTAAACCATGCTGCTTGGTATTAGATTTATATAAACCTTTTCTTCTGATTTAGTATTGTGACAAGAACCAAGGAGAATAAGATAGAGTTATTTAACTCTTAGTAAAAATTAAAAATAGTTATCAGAAACAGCGTAAGCAATTTACAAAGAATAAAAGCATTTCGCAAAATCTTAAATCTTTAATAGCCAGCATTATTCTACTTAATAAATTTTTATAACGCTTTATGTTACTTACATAGATGGGAAATAGAAGAAATCGTTTAGAAATGGAAATTGAAGGAATACCAATTGAATCATACCAATAGCAATACTATTTAAATTTTCTTGCATTTCAGTATCATATATTTTTACTAAATATTTCGAGCCAACAATTCAAAAATATTTTATTTTTCAATTAAGTTGTTGATGATCAATTAAGTTATCAGATTACTGTAAAAATTTCTTTATATACGTACACTCGAGTGAAAAGTGATAGCGTGAACATCCCTTTTGAGGAAGAATTCCGAACAACGAAAGTTCCTTCTTTGTTTTCTCGTTTTAGAAGGACCTCACATCTCTGTCTCGACATATCTCCTACGTACCAGCTGTAATAAAGAAAATCGAAATATTAAATTATGAGTTGATCAGTGCAAAATTTTCATTTCAATCAAACATTGTCCATGACTGTCAATGCATACATCTCAACCATTATCTGCATGAGGATTTAAAAACCTGTATTACAAAGGAACCATCTTGAATTTCTTAGGTAAGAAAGTACTTAAAAACATTTATCTCTCTCACTAATTCATAAAAACATTCTCTTCCCTTTTAAAAAGTTATCCTGTTTAATGAGTGTTTTAGAAAACAACTTTTGGAATCTTAAATTTGTTTTATAACATATAAGCAGTAGCAAGCAAACGAAACACATACGCGTAGTACGGAATTCTCAGCGTACGTTTAATATGGAATTCTCAGCTTAAGTGAAATTAACATTATTTGTATCGTCCATAAGATATAATTGGAACAGTTTTATAGGTTAGGAGTTTTGGATAATAATTCAAATTTTCTAGCTAGTCAAAAGAAGATATCCATACCAAGAAAGTATAAAGTTGTTCTTTTATACTCTAGCAAACTTAGTAATTTAGATAAAAACTTTTGAAATGGAAGAGATCCAAAGCTTGTTAGATTTAAAAACAAATACGAGAGCCAGATCGAAATTAATTCTTGCACTGCTTGTTATGTATTTTGATGGTTTCCATTTGCATGGAATTAAGTAGAACTGGGTCACCACCCGCTTAAAATGGACTATGAATCAGTATTATTATCCACATGATTAATGGGATTTAAGTTTTACTATTAAGATACTTACCACTTCACTTTTTCGAATACTGTTATTTGCAAACATCTGAAAACATTACAACTTTCTGATGTTTTTAAGTCCATTGCCAAAACCTGTTGTAAAAGGTATCAAGTTCTTGTAAACTTTTGCTTCAATAGGGTTTCTACGCAATTTTCATAAATTTGGTATTTCTACAGCGTTTAATTTCCTCAATTTGTTTTTTGCATTTTATCATGCTTTTATTTCCGGCATTTTTGCTATTTTTATATCAATCAATGTTCATTACTATGTTTTTACTTTTAAATATGCTTTAGAAAACTATGAAAAATTCATGATTCACATTTCTTGAATTTTCTTCTTGTTAGTTTGATTTCATGCTTAGTTTAATTGTTTAATGTTTTACAAATGTACAGATACAGTTTATCATTAGAAATAATAGAAGAATGAGACAGTAATAATATCGTTGCGTGCGTACGGGTTCGTAATTGATTGAATGCACAAGTCGTTAGAAAGTTAATAAAATTTATTCTCTTCACAAGAAATAAAACAAAATGCTGAAATATTTCCTCAGAGATATTCGTACAATATCACAATATCTCACAGTAGTTATATTTTGAACTATTATAACGTTAAACGGCGCGAATTCGCTACAATCAATAACAGCGCTAAATAAACAACTACAGTTCGCTTAAAAGAATAACAACCGGGCTGAAATGTTTTAATCCAGCTTTTATAAGCTTTTTAATCATCCACGAGAATATTCTGTTAAAATCTATTTTCTAGATTTTTCTAGATCGCAAAAGCAATTACGAGATATCTATTTATTAAATGTTAAATGCACGCGCTCTTGCATTTTTACTTTTCCTGCGCAGCTTTCTCTTAAATTTCGTCACGCGCTGCATTGCACGGGAAAATGAAACAATTTTTATTACAGTTCTACTAAAAATAGCAAATTAAGTGCAAATTCCGCAACAATATTATTACTGTTTATAACTCAAAAATGCGGCAGTAATAATTTTATTTCTGCTTATAATGCTCTCGTTTTCTTCATTACAATAAATTTCTTAATATTTTTGCCTAATATTTCATGCACTGATGATACAAAAATTTGATATAACTTTGTTTATAAAAAAAATTCACAGCTTTTGCTACACTAATATTAAATGCACCTTTAATTACAAATAAAATTTAACTCTTAAGAATACTACACGACATTTTAATCAAAATCGTCAGCTTATAACTCTAAGTGCATTTAAAAAAATATTAAATAAATTCCTTAAATATTTTTAGGTGTAAAATATTTAGAGTTCCTTTAAAAAATTCTTGCAAACTT
>KK113095.1:165202-180719 GCA_000611955.2 Stegodyphus mimosarum | reverse complement strand
TTTTTTTTTTTTTACTCTTTCTTCTACGAAGTACCAGAAATAAATGGAAATTCTTATCCCATGAGTAAACAATCAATTTGAGAATGTCATTTCGAATTGCATTTACTTTTTTATATCTATTTGAACAAGTGAAAACTACCTAACCCAGTAAAATTTCCTACAGCTCTTGATACGAGCAAACGTGAAAAGAAATTATTCTTTGACTACGATCCGCTCAGAGAAGTTTAACACCAAATCCAAGAAAATTGCATAGAAAATTGAAGTTGGACTGTCGTAGAAAAGGAGTTGATTGGATAATGAAGATGTCGGGCTCTTTGGATAAAGAAATGGAAATAATTCACACTTGAAAAGAAAACTTAAAAAAAACGAAAAAAAAAACGAAACAAAAAGGGGGAAAAGGGAAAAAAATTCACAAATGACATGATTTTGAGAAGCGAAATTATGACACGGAGAAATTTTTCTCATTGTTAAAAATGTGAGGGAACATTAACAATTGTCGAATGATGCATTGCAATAACGAATAACGATTTATTTTATACACTATGGGAAAAAAGATTGCAGATTTAAACAGTCATATTCAATTTTTTATTTAATTATTATTTCTCATGTCTTTTCCTGATAGTACTAATTCTCCTGTTAAAAGGTCATTAATATTCGAGATAAAAAGCGAACGGATTTAGATTAAGAAAATTATATAAGTCTCGGTTTGAGAAGAAATAATCTCCTAGCGCTTTGTCCTTTATCCTTTCTAGGATTTATTGAATGAATATTGCTGTTAAAAAATTTCAGTTTGTATAATTAATTTTGACATAAGATTAGAGGACCACTTTCTCAAATGAAAGGATACTTTTGTCAAAAGGTACTTTCCAAAAGAAATTAACTCGTATTTACATTACACAAACAGAAAATCACGGAAAATCCGTCAACTAACCCTTTGAAATCCCATGCACTAATAATGGTTTGGTCTGGTTTGGTTTGGTTTATTTGGATATGGCAAAACTGTTGAGGGCTATCTGCCTAAGGGGACAGATCGCTTCTTGGAGGATTTTCTAAGGGAAACCCTAAGGGACTCGTACGCACTTTACACTTAGAAAAAATCACGAAAACGCCTATGCAGCCAGCCCATTCGCCATGATTGGAAAACCTAGCTGAACTGCCAGTGTTCCAGCGATTTTACCACTCGGCCGCTGGTGAGCCTTCTAGTAATGAAATAATGCAAATATTCCGCTACTTCCGCTTATTTTTTAATGCTTCAGAAATTCATAAATATTGCTAAGATATGAAAAAAATGAAGTCATTAGAATAATTTTTCCTTGGAGATGACTTTATCGATTGTCTGAACACATCACTTTTAACTGACTACTCATTACTTTCCTTGATTGATTAACAAGTATGAAGATTAGAAATTTAGTATTACATGATAAATTTATAATGAAAGTTATGATAATTAAGAGCTACTGTACATAAGTATTCCATTATAGCTCCTTTGTAAGGAAAATTAAAGTAGTTAAATGTTTAGCATTGGAACACTGACGTTCGCAATGTTATGTGAATAGAAATGTAAGAGATGTAAAAGAACTGTTGATCATTTGATGATTGTCACTACTTTTAGCCCAAACCATAACTTAATTCATTATCATGAAATTGCTATAGAATGCGAAAATACGATGCATTTAATCTGTCAATTATAAGACAGCGATGGGATGCATAAATCTGCCTCCGGAACATTCTTCCAATTTTCGAATGTCGTAAGATGTGAAAGTTGCGTTAAAATCTCTTGCTTCTCTTTATCCTCGCTATGCTAATTTTTCAATGCCATAAACCAAACCATGTTTATCAAATCAGATGTAATATTCGCCATTCTCTGTTAATTTGCATTTTTGCTTCTGAGGCTAAAATTAAAAATAGCACTCAGTCAAAAAATGATTCTTCTTTAGAACAAAAATCATTACAAATTTATTATTCTTAAGCACAGAAATATCCTTCTATCATTCGAAAAATTGCAATATAGGATTTCAGCCTATTAATTGCAGAAATAATATTTCCGTGAAAAATGTAAATAGCTTTAAGTTAAAAAATGTTTTGACTTCTATTTTTGATTCAAAAATATGCAAGCATTCTTAAGTTCTAGCTGTATTATCACTTCCAAATTATTCGATGACTATTTTCTACGCATTCGCATACCATTGCGTATATACAAGGCAATATGTGCAGACAGTTTTTACTCCAGGTTACGAAATTTGTGTTTTTTAAATTTTTTAATATTGATTTATAAATCTCAATTTCTCCTGGATGAAAAGTGCAATATGACATTTGGCCTATAGTTTATAACAGTCTTATTTAAAGTAAAGACCACAGAAGTGGTATATAATTAATAAATGAAATTTTAAAACATATACACAGTTTATTGTTCAGTTCACAGTTGTTAATAGGTTTGCAGTTTCTTTTAATGCTTAATTTCACCTCTGCAATTACACGTTATTTGCCTTCATGCAACACTCTGAGAAAAACTGCAGAGTAAAAACAACCATAAGGCCTACTCAATAATTGAATCCGTCTTTTGATATGCTGAAACACCAAAAATGAAATCGCATATGCAAAAGTTTGCATTTTACAAGCAACTTTTACCAGTTAATCAGTTTCCTTAGAGCAAATTCACATCGTAGAAACAAGAAAAGTTGCTGATATGATTGTGCAATGTTTACTGAATATCAGCGGTGATAACTGCAATTTAGTACAAAGACCAGAACAAGAAAACTTGTAAGAATTTTATTAGACAGAATTCCTATTAATTTAACCTTTTATTCTTTGATATCTTGGTTTCTAAATAGGCGTAAATTGAAGACTACCTATACATATATGGAAGAACAGATAGCTGATACATTTTCGTAACAAAAAAGAATGGAATAAATCTTTCTTATGCGCAATATAGATGCGCAATATAGCTCCTAGGTTTCTAAATACTTTAAATAACGTTATAATGTATTTATTTCACAATAAATATTAGAAACGAATGAGATGAATATCTCCAACAACGTAAAATTTTTCTTAAATTTTTGCAATGCTATTCTGCTTCGTAATTTCAAAAAATATTCCTGAACGTTTAAATTTGATTAATTTAAATAATTAAAATACAATAAGTATTATTTTAATTCATTTAAATAATAAATTTAATTAAATTAATTTAAATAATAAAATTTAATTAATTTAAATAATAAGATACAATAAGTGTATGTGCGATGTTTAAACATTACGAGCTGCTGATGAAAATTACGTTACACTGGAATAAAATACACGTAAATACACACACATGTATATATAAATGTATACACACATAAGTATGCATATAATAAAACAAAGAGACTAAAACGTGGCAAATTGTCTAACAGAGAGGCACAAGTTAAAAATAATTGAATCAGTACTGAAATAAAAGTAAATGAATATAAGAATAAAAGAACACTCATTTAAAATTAAATAATAGTTGATAATTTTTTGTTTTTTGTGAAGGACCAACTGAAAGAAATATTGCTAGAGCCACATTTCTGAGTTATATTTGGTTGAAGTGCAAAAATTAATCGAAGAAATTCCTTAAATTTAAAATATTTAGATGAGAATATATTTGTATTAAATTTTAAAATATTTTAAGAAATTAAAATTATTTAATTCAATAATGATAAAAATTTCTATCTGATATCAGTGATCAAGGTATAACATGTTACGACATGACTCGAAAGAAAATGGATACGTAATTTTATATAAATTATACTAAAAGTCAAAATTTAAAAACAAAAGGAAGAAAATGTTTTAATTTTTTATTTTGAAAACTATTACTTTGGAAAACTGAACTGGTAAAATGTTCCTCTTACTAAGAACAAAACAACAGGAGAAGCGAAAATTACAGAAAAGACAAAATTTCAAAAGTTTTGTAAATGTTCGTAGTGTAATAAATAGTAATTTTATTCTTTAAATAAATTGCATTTGAAACAAAACTCATGCTACGATACACTTTTTTAAATAATCAATAATTATGTTTTTTAACACATCACGCGTACAGTAATATTTTAAGGCATTTCAAACAGTGGGTCTTACATTAATCGTCAAAAATAATGAACAAAAAGGAAGCAATTTGTGTGGGCCATTTGCTGCCCTGGCGATGCTAGATGCTATTTTTTGGGCAGGTAAGGTTTCTTTTTTTTTTTTTTTGCCCCTATCACCACTGCTAGAAGATCATAGCCCTCTCCTTTCCAAAACTTGAAAAATGAATACATATATTTCTTTAGATTTAGACGACTTTTTAACGTGTTTTATAAGTTAAACAACAAAATGTGTAGAAAATAATGAGAAATACCAAAACTTTATAAGGTCTACTTGTCTGTCTTTTGTGTGAGTGAAATCTGGAGAGTAGTGACTGCACAGAAGAAGGGTTAAAACTACCCTTTATTACACTTCTTTAATTATTTACAATGTGTCAAATCGACGCTAACACACTACGCCTCTGTTTGGGCGGCAACTGAAACAGTAAAAACCAAACTCAAAATCTGAAGATATTAACAAGTAGTAGAATAATGCTACAGAGCTCAGACAATCCTGTTTCCTAGCATAGCGTTGATAAGTTTAATGGCAGCAAAATAATAGCAGTTACGTCACGTTTAGCCAGCAATAACTGCTAAGCCGAAGCTCGCACTACAACACGCACAGAGTTTTCCCAGACTCTCTAATTTTCCCTTCTGGAACTTGATATTTAAACTTTTTCTCCCACTGGTAGAATTTGCATTCATTCACGCGCGTTACCAAATTTAAATATTCTGGCACTGACAATTAGGGAATGAAGGCTTATAGGAAAGGACTTCAAATTAAATTTATAAATCCCTACAACTTAAATAAAAGTAGTTTTTTATATTCATAAACTGAAACTAATACTTAATACAAGGCAGATCGCATTCTTCCCCCTGAAACTATGAAATTCGTCTCTTGATTGACAGCCTTTGGGCTAGCGTGACAGGAAATAAGTCAGCGGCCAGAGGGACAACATTGGTAACCTGTTGAGCTGATGATGTCCCCTTTATATTATAGAAAGGAGCAATAAATACGCATATATTAGGAGGGAAAAAATCTGACAATCCAATTCTCATCTCATAAATTAATTAAATGATTTAAGGCCCAGTTTGTTCAAAGTACGCTTGCTTGTTCCCACTTTACTTGTATGAGAAAAACTAAACTTTAATGTTTTATACGAAAACCTTGGTACATTGGTAAGTTCTTTTAAAATAATTTTTTATCTTGAATTGAGATTTCTGTCTACCTCACTGCTTTTTATTCTTCAGAGATGACTGCGCGTAGGTTGTAGAGACATTAGGTTATTACGAAGCAGCAGACATGAAAAATGAGCAACGCCTTCGCCGGGAATCGAACCACGGACCTCTCGGTTACGCGTCGAGCATGCAGACCACTACACCACGAAGGCATGCGAAGAAGGCTGGAGAAATACCTTATATACTCCCCCTTTTAAAGGGCGACTGGGGTTTTGGGGACCCAATCGCCAAATCGCGGTGGTGGAGAATCATCATCCACCACCTTTTTAGTTAGGGCGCCAGTGTAGAGACATTAGGTTATTACGAAGCAGCAGACATGAAAAATGAGCAACGCCTTCGCCGGGAATCGAACCACGGACCTCTGGGTTACGCGTCGAGCATGCAGACCACTAGACCACGAAGGCATGCGAAGAAGGCTGGAGAAATACCTTATAAGGTTAGGAACAAAAAAACAGTTTTTAGTTCTAAATTTCAAATTCCAAGAATCTTCCTGTGTTTTCTTCTCTAAAAAGAAAAGCTTTTTAGATTTTCTTAAAGACACTACATTTTCCCCCCGTTTCTAGTTTACTTTTATTAAACTCAGCTGACAATAAACATGGAAAAAATTATTAAACTCAGCTGACAATAAACATGAAAAAAAATTAGAAATCAGAAGAAAATGCTCAGTTTTCTTTCCGAAAAAAAAGTGTTTCAGTATATCGTACAAACTTTTACTCTTGAATGGAAGCAAAAGCAAAAATAATTATTTATGTATGACATTACATTGATTAAAACTATTTGTATTATATATGACAATAAATCAATATATGACATTATGATGATTAAAAAAATTGTAAAATCTTTGTTACCTTATTTCAAAAATTCCTTTCTACACCAAAAACTGTTTTATTACCACTCTGTAGAGACATTAGGTTATTTTGAAGCAGGAAAGATGAAAAATGAGCAATGCTCTCGCCGGAACTCGAAACACGGACCTCTCGAAGACGCGCCGAGCGTGCTGACCACTACACCACAAAGGTATGCCAAGAAAGAGTGAGAAATACCTTATAAAACATAAAAACATCTAGTTTGTGCCTTTTCTGGAAAATCTTATAGCCGCTCCTAAATATTACTGAATTCTAAAATGCGGCTCCTGATTCACTCTAAAGGTTGAGACTAAGAAATGTTTACAGAAGGAGCAACATGAAGATATGTTCCACCCCGCATCCCTTTTGTCCCCAAATCCAGTGCTTCCTTTTTTCCTGGTTAGGGAAAAGGCTTTTTCGTAACAAGTTAGCCTAATGCTATGAACATTAACAGTCTAAACGCAGACCGATATATTCAGGATTTCACGGATAGTGGATGCAATAACGCAACTATAAACTTTATTTATTAAAGTTGCAAGGAATTATTTCATTTCCCACATGCTTTTTATCGTGGTATAATTGGTCCAGCTAGTATGGGAATATCCGTCGTTAGAGTCCCAACGGAAGCGTAGCTAATTTTTTATATCTCCTGCTCCGAAAACTTGGCATTTCGATAGTGATGAAGTAAAATGTAGCAGACGATAATCCGTCACTAGCTCGGTATAGTCAACTAGTTCTTGTGCTTTTTCCCAGTCGCGCCTAAGGAGAATATAAGGAATTATCGCCTTTTTCGATGCTTATTCCTGTAGCGTAACTGTAGCATGTTCAGCTAGCGTTGGAAGATCGGTGGTACAAATCCTAGCAATGGCATAGTCGATTTTTTTGTGTTTTCTCCTCCAAAAAAAATCACTATAAAGCGTTTCTGAAAAAAGGTTTCAGAGTTAATTGCGTTACTATATATTGCAGTTCATCGAAACCCGGATTTTTGAAATATTTAAGGATTTGGAAACCGCCTACTACGTAGAATAAGCTCATTAATTTTTTGTAAAAAACGAAGAATAATAATCTGAATACAATGAAAAGACTAACTTGTGGTGCCGAAGACCGCCAGATGTTTTCTCTTCGACATAGTTGCTCGGTATATATCCAGCCTCCCTAGAATGATAAAAATGATCAGTTCATCAGATATATGCACATCAGTTTATCAGATATAGATAAAAATAGAAACAGAACATTTAAACGGCTTTTTCGTGAATGAAATTAAATTTTAAATTATAAACCCTATAAAACATAAATAATAATAATAAAAAAATGGTTTTCCATTTCAGCATTCAGTAGGTCGAAGTTGAAGGAAGCAGAAGAAAACTTCGAGTAATCAAAAATTCAGCTTAATGTGGGGGGGAGTACAAATTCTGCGTTTCAGTGTTCACGCTGACTTTAGATTTCAAATTATAGAAATTCTGCTATATTTGGCAAGTTACGGCAGAAATACTCATGTTGTAATGCACTTACCCGTACTTGTTTTTGACTTGCCACCAGTGTTCTCGGGAATCGTCCACTACTTCGTATTCTTCTCCCTGTGAATAATAAAATAAAATTTAGTTTCCTTCACAAGTAAAATAATCACCGTCGATTGTTATGTTTCACAAATTAGTAGCATAAGGAAGTTAAATAGGCTGGTGCTTTTGACAAGAATTAACTGCTGACTATTTCCTCCTGTTCTTCAAACAAGGAAGTATTTTGGATATTAGAATAAATTAGTACTCACACTACCATTTGAAAATAAACTAACGTGGATACCATAAAAATAATCAAATTTCGTTAATTTCCTTGTTCACTTCCATAGAAATATCTATATGTTTTTGACCTAGTTATTAACTCGCAAGCAGGCAAACGATTTAGTTATTACTTATACTTCTGACTGCTTACGAGCTAGAAAAGTTAAGTACACTTGTAAATTTTTCATTTCCTTTATAAAATCAATTACATTTGTAGAGACATTAGGTTATTTCGGAAGCAACAGTGATGAAAAATGAGTAACGCCTTCGCCGGGAATCGAACCACGGATCTCTCGGTTACGCGTCGAGCATGCTGACCACTACACCACGAAGGTATGCGAAGAAGGCGGGAGAAATATCTTATATACTCCCCCTTTTAAAGGGCGACTGGGGTTTTGGGGACCCAATCGCCAAATCTCGATGGTGGAGAATCATCATCTACCACCTTTTTAGTTCGGGCGCCAGTGTAGAGTCATTAGGTTATTTAGAAGCAGGAGAGATGAAAAATGAGCAACGCTTTCGCCGGGAATCGAACCACGGACGCGAATCTCGGTTACGCGTCGAGCGTGCTGACCACTACACCACGAAGGTATGCGAAGAAGGCGTGAGAAATACCCTATGCATTTATAAATAATTTTCCTTCAAAGAGTGACTATTCCAACACCATTAACTGCTGCTTCTGCCTAGGAATGAATACTCTGAATACCTAGCAAGGAGAGCAGCATTAATTTCAAGATGGACACATACATCGTAGCATTATTTAAACCCAGAATAAATATCGAACTGATTTTCGTACATGACGCTAATGTCCTAGCGGTTTTATGAAGTTTTCTAACACTTCCCAGGTCTTCTATTTCATTCCAATTATCCAGAGAAAACAGGATGCCTAAAAGATAAACACTTGTGTATTTTATGCGAAGAGATAATCATAACAATTTTTTAAAAAGTTTGAAAAATGCAATGAAAGTTTTATAATGTGAAGCAATATTTTTAATTGCTATGCAAGGCCGACAGTAAATATATCTCATTTACTGAAAGTAATCATTATCTAGTGGAATCAAATCAAATAATACAATAATATAATTAACTTTAAATCAAACAAGTACGGAAAATAATTTATTAGCAAAAAATTAGAATAGTCTATGAGATTACAATAACAAAAATTAGTCATTTTGAATAAATCACTGGTAGTGTGATTTGTCTGTATAAATCTGCTGAATAACTATTCATCGTAGCTAAATTTTGGCGAAAGGCTGGGATAAAAGAAGGAATTAAAAAGCATTAAAATACTTTTCTGTTTTACATTTTAAAGCACAGAAGAAGACAAGAAGCCTTTCCTCCCCCCCTCGAAGATACACTGTAGAGTCGTTCAGAATTCTTCGAAAACGGGGAGTAAGAAGATTCAACGATGCCCGCGCCAGGACTCGAGCTCTCGACATTGCGATTGTCAGCCTGACGCGCAGTTACTCTGCCAAGCAGAGCCGGGGCAAGGGTGAGGCAAGTGAGGCACTTCAGGCGAATTACTAGAAGGGGCGCAAAACTGGCTATGGGAATTTGAAAATTTAATTATGTTTTTAAATTTGTCGGTTATTAATAGGGAAAATAAGCTTCGACAAACTTAAATTAATAAAACGATAGGAATAATTGCAAGAAATTAATACAATGTGTATTTCAAAGTTATTTCTTAGTTATCAAAAAAGGATTTTTTTAACATTTTCATTTGAAAGTTATAAATAATTGGCTATATTATTTTCCTGAATTTATAAAGCTACGATTAAAATATACTCTAAGAATTACGATATTTTTATTTAATACAGTTGTAGAGACATTAGGATTTTTTATGCAGAAGGTGTGAAAAATGAGCAGTGCCCTCGCCGAGACTCGAACCACTCATATCGTCGAGCGTGCTAACCATTACACCACGAAGGCATGCAAAGAAGGCGGGAGAAATACCTTATACAGTTACTTTTGTTTAATACAAATATAGCTATATATATATATATATAGGGGTACGCGCATTTACCTTTTTGCTTCAGGTGAAAAAATACCCTGGCACGGCTCTGCCACGAAGCCACGCCAATGAGGAAGAAAACCAAAAGAGAAGAACATGATTTACAAAAGCAAACCATTTTTCATTTTAAGGTAATTTCATTTTCATGCACTGTAAGAGGCTTTGTAAAGCCGTAAAAAAAATGGCATATTGCAAATGTTTGTATATGAAATATATATTCTGAATAAGATTAAAAATAAAGAAAGAAAGTTATGGAGAGAAAACTTCAACAGAAAAGAATAATACAATTTACTGAGAGAAACCTGAAAAAAAAAATCAAAAAAGCCAATTCAACTCAATCCTCTACTTTCATTCCCGAGTGAACTATTTCAACAGACTTCTGTATGAAAATGAATGACTTATTTGTGCTGCAATCATGATAAAAGAATTAATTTATATGAAAAAAAAGAAGTTTTATTGGGCAGTATTATTATAATTGAGACATTTAAAAACACGTATAAATATGAATATTTTTCTTTTATTTTTATTAATGTTTACATGCAAATTTCTAATTTAAATGAAAGCATAAGAACATAATTAAGAGTGAACATAAGTTTACTCACAACTCAGTATTAGGGAGTCAATAAATTATGTTCAGAACTATGTAAGTTAAATAAAGACAACGGGTATATAAAACAATAAGATTTATTATACTATAGTCAGCATGCACATTTTCATAAAATGGTATACGAATCTTAAAATGACAATACATTATGCCAAGTTTCCATTTGAACTTATTACTCCATACTATATATTTGGCAATATCAGTCTGATGGTTTTAGAATTTATTACGTAAGAAAAAAGCGAATAAAGTACAATTTAAAGCGTCTTCCGCTTTTTAAATTCAAATTATCCGCTTTTTATACCTCCTTTTTGTGAACGAAGATCATACATATATTTTGCGCGCAATTCGCTTTTTCGATTTATTTCATTTTTTTAAAATTTTTTATTCTAAAATGTAATTCTGTTTCCGCTCTTTTTATTTCTGTTTTCTATATATAAATTATGCAATATTTAACTTTTGCTTGCATTCATAAGAATGTGCATTTTATACTCCAAAATATATCTAAAGTTTTCATAAAGGAATGCGCCCACCAGTGGCCGAATGAATAAGGCTACTAAAAACTTGTAGTTCAAACACTTTTTGAATCTGGCAAAGCCCACGAGCTGTGAACACTGGTAGTTCGGTACGGAGATTAAATCCCGGCGAACGTACTGGCTCATGGTTTTTCTCATGTGTAACTGTTTTCCTTAGAAAGTCCTCCACGAAAACATCCCTAAGATCAGGCAGAGAGCCCTCGAGTGTTTTGCTATAATTAAAATAAACCAAACCAATCGAATCTGGGAAAAGGGGTGACGGCACAGGCGTTTTCGTGATTTTCTCTACGCGTATTGCGACTATGGGCCAGTTTCCCTTAGAATGAGGACCTTCTCATTAAGGTATCTTTCTCTTAGCATGATAGCCGTCGCTTGTTATGGCTTAATTAAAATCAACCAAGCATGTTAAAAATACTACGTTTATACTTTTGAGATTTGACTGTTTTTCATTGCAGCCCTGGTCTGTAATCTGACGAATAAATAGGAACCGCCTATACTAATAGCGATTATTTCTGCATGAGAAGGAATGAATTTGCAAATTAAAAAATGCTTTACCGAGAAACTGCTTAAAGAAATAAAGTCTGCTTCCTAAATTGTGAGACTTTTTGTTTTTCCTTAGAATGTTTGACTTAAACTTGACTCAAGGTTGCTGGAAAATGTCTGAAAAGAAGAAATTTGAAGGGATGAATTTCTTTAGCAAATTTCAAAATTCAGCGAAAAGAGAAAAATGTTAAGAGTTACGGGATTGATAACATCTAAATGTAAAACTAAAGTACCAATATTTACTATCAGATTAATTGAGAACTGCCTTCAACAATAACTAATGAAATTAGACTACTCTATTTAAAGGCAGAAAAAAATTTAGTATGATAAATAGTACACAAAAATTTGAATAATATGGAGTAGAGAAGGGAAATATTTAATTTATTGCATCGGATTAGTCTCAGATTCGCTAGCACGCATGCTCAAATTTTAATTTTTTCGGCTGACGCACCTTAAGTCTATTTACTGTGATAGTTAAACTGCTAGTCTTTGTTACAATGGAGAAAGTCATTAGAAAAATTCAACTCACTAAATCATCTTTTCACTTTTATCGTTTCTCTGTCATCACCATCTCGCAGAATATTGAAAATTCCCAAATTTGAAATAATTTTTAACGAGGTTAGCAAAACTTTAATTTTAAATCCTAAATATTAAAAGCTACAAAAAAGAAACATTTTTGACACCTTCGATGCATTCGTTTAACCGAATTAAAATATTATTAAAGGGGGGAAAGGACTAAGATTACTTTTTAAATTTTATTAAGATTATTCCCGGAGTGAACAAAAACTAACAAAAGCTTATCAATTTATGAATTTTCAGCATAGCACAGTTACCAAAATTATGGAAATTCTTTACCAAATCCTATCAATAAATTTCTGCTTACACCATGTTCTGAATTTAAGAGACTATTCAGAAGGGATGAAAGTCTGTAAGGTTTATCCTAAGTTTATTAACAGTTACTTTAAGTTTTGTATCTTTCCTATCTTATTCTAATTTCAGCTTACAATTTCCTGTCAGAATGTAAATTCAGAAACGTAGTTAATGCAAATGAGAAGGAGTACTATTTAAGTCGTGACTGCAACGACTTCGAGAGAGAGAGAGTCTGATTCCCTGACTAGCGCGCGTTTGCCTCTTGGCTACGTCTCTCTTAGCTATTGCTACGCTCGGCCATACCTTAGGCCCTTGCTTGGCTTCGCCGATTTAATTAATACTTAAGGGACAACTAGTTAGATCTCTGATAGCTTCGACTATATCTTTCAAATAGCTTAGTGAAGCTAGTTTTAGTTTAAATTATTATTATTTTAAGTTCTAGCCCGAGTGGAGGCTTATGTAAAGTTCCGAGTAGGAACTGATTGTAAATATACTGAAAAATAAAGGGTTGTAAACCCTCTTTAAGTCTTACGTGTTCTGTTCACACACTTAAGCGATTATTTGCTTCTTAGTATTTGTGGGGTTCTAAGTTAGAACTTTTAGAATTAAATAAGTAAAACCCCACAAGTCCATTAAATCATATATGTATATATAAATATGTCTGAAAAATTACATTTATTAAATCAAATTACAAAATCTAATTACGGTTTTTAGTTTTATTTAAAAAACTGATAAAAAAGCTCGCGAAGGCAATTATGTAATCAAAACGTAAAAAGATATATGGATGTATGATACATTTAAAATAAGACAAAAAAATAACACCGTAGTTTGACTTATTATGTAGACGTTAATGTTAAATGCATAAATCTTCCACATTAGCTCTAAATCAGGGCACTCAGTATCATATCAAGTGTAACTGCTGTCTTCTTACTTACTAAAGAATAAAATTCTATAAGATGCTCCTAACAAGGAACTACATCAGAATCTGATAATGATTTAATACATTTTATGATGCCATCCAAATATTATTTTATAGCAGACAGTTTGGTTATGGGGTATAATTGTTTCCTTCTCTTTTCATCATCGAGATCCTCTTGCTTTTCGCGAAGAATGCTTCTTGTAACCGCTGCCTCAGAAAATATTTTATAATTCTTGTCACCCTCCCCATTTACGAATTCCTTCCCATAGTTTTCATCTTTGTTGCCAGACCTCAGTAGAGTCTCCTAAAAAACTTGACAATTCAAATCTTCACATATCTGCTTTCCTGTTCCCTGTCGTGAAGTAGTACCTTCCATGTACTGGAAAAGTATGGAATTCGTTCCCTTGTATGACTTTCTGTAGATTTTAGTTTAACAACATTTAGCAAAAATACCACCAGAAAGTACTAAACACAGAAGTGAAGTAAACATCTATACGGCGTTTTAATTGAAACTGTTTAGTTTTATTTCTAACTTTGTCAGAAACTGTATGCTTGTTGTTTCCATAAATCTCTTTATATAAGCAACAAACATATTACTTACAAGTACGTCAATCAGCTCTAACTTTTGTTTGATACATGAGTTAAAATGCCTGGATTTAATTACTTTATCTCTCGAAGCTTTAATAGTACGAAATATTCTGCATTTATAACTAATTCAAAGAGAATTATACATATATATATAAGTACACAGATATAAGTATACATATATAAGTACAATTAATTAAAATATAAATAAAGGATTTAAAATGAACTGGTTTTGTCAAATAATTCCCTGGAGTTCACGATTGCTCTTGGTATGAGCTTTCTTTTCCGTTAAATCCGAATCAGTTACACTTGTACAGTTATTTATAATTTTTTTAAACGGGAAAACGTCAAAAATCAGTGATAACGGGATTCGAACTTCAGACCTTACAACTGCTAGCTGGACGTGCTACCAATTACACCACAAAGGCAAGCAGACAGAAAGGAGAAATTCCTTAAAAACTGAGACTCGTAAATTCGTGAGTTGACTGCACTAAACTCTTAGCATGCTTTCCGAACTAAATGAAACACTGGGTGCAAAAAAAATTCACTAATCATACACTCATTAAAAATAAATTGAATAAAATAAAAAATAAATTTTAAATAAAGAATTTTGAGCTAATTATACTACAATGAAGAGCCGAATGTTGAGAGATAACAGCTATGTAAAAAATAAAAAAAATTTTTGCTATTATATAGTCAGCTTGAAAATGTTAGTTTTTGTGTAATTTGTAATTTCCGATTTTTGAGTCTCCTCTTACAAAACAAGATTTTCACCACTACTTTCTTATGATGTACAATAATTTTTCTAGAGTTACCAATATATACGTTTAAGCTGCAGAATTTTCTTTCAGTTTTCTTTACTATTTATCTTCTTACATAGGGAAGTATTTTTATAATACACTGCTCAAAACAATTAAAGGATATTGTAAGTTTTATATAAAATAAAGATATAAGGGAATTTTTTTTTGCCGAAAATGGAAAAAGAGAATCACAAATGCAAATTTTTCTGATTTTCAAACTGTGGAGTATGCTAATTTTGAGTTCGACGTCAAAAACGTCGCTTCAGTTATCAGGACTTAGCATTCTGTGTGTATTCTTTGAGAACATGGTAAATTCTGTAAAGGTTCTTATCCTCAAAATCTAAGTCCTGAACTGGAACAGGGAGCGGAAGGTACGCTATGTTCTGATGTAACTGCTGGGCTGGAGAATAACTGCACGTGAAGGGATTTGAAATCCTCTCTTATTCACTCACTATTAAATACAAACCTCCCAATTCGGGAGAGATACAGAACGTAACAGACCACACTTTGGTCGAATTTAACAATCAAATAAAATTAAATACTAAACCTAAAATAGAACTTAATTAAACTTTGCTTCGCAGAGCAATTCGCGGAAGTTGGCCTCTATCTAAAAGGGTGCGTAGCAAGATATACTAAATACTACCGCACTTTAATTTATTTTACAATGCAATCACGTAGTAAGCACTATGGCTTATAAATTTAAACTGCTAGCTGGTC
>KK113095.1:28951-158540 GCA_000611955.2 Stegodyphus mimosarum | reverse complement strand
ACCCCCACAAACTCTCCAAGAACTGGAAAGAGCTCTTCTGGAAGAGTGGGACAGAATACCCCAACTCGTGATTAATAGCCTCATTGACTCCATGCCTCAAAGGTGTTCAACGTTGCTGGCCGTCCGTGGAAACCATACCCCCTACTGAAAATGATTTCCTTTGAAGAAAACGCCTTTTCTTATTCTTTTTTCTCATATGCACAAATTGTGTTTTTTTCCTTTTGTATACAAATGCGCAATAAAATGCATTTTTTTCTTCCAAACATGTGTAATTTATTCTCATATAGCCTACTACGTCTGTCGACCATGCATCAATCAGCTAAAAAGTTTCCCAGCCACAAAATCCACCTAAAACCGCAATATCCTTTAATTGTTTTGAGCAGTATATATTTCTACCTGTCGAAGTATTTATTGAAGCAATTTTTGAGTTTATAATCGTAAACATAACAGCTTGTTTTCATGTCCTTTGCCACACTTTATAGGCTTTTCTTATCTTAAAATCCTTCTTTTATTCTGGGACAACAATTTGTTACGGTCGAGTCAACATCATTGGACCGTACATTAAAAGACTCGGAATAGAACCAAACTACAGTTCCTTGTAATCATCGTACAAGAAAACATAAGATCTCTATCACTGACCATTGCACTTTGTGCAGTTATAAGATTCTGGGTAATAAAACCAGGAAACTAATTTTTCTTCAAAGAAATATTGTGTAGAAAAATAATTTAGTACCTCTAAGCATTAAGGATTCCCAAGAAAATTTATTAGCAGCAGTAAGGAACCTCAGCAACAACTTAATTGCAAAAGTTAAAAAATACCAAGATGTCTATTAGTTCCTCAAAAATCGGGGAACAGATTGTGAAAAATGTCTCCTGACAACTTAGTATGTCAGGACTGTTCGTTCGGTGCACGTTCTTGGCAAACATGTTCGTGTAAATCTTAAGTCCTGATCTTGAACAGGGAGCTGAATGCAGCTATGTTCTGTGGTAGAATACTGTGACTAAGTGGTAGAAGAACTGCACTTTAGAGGGATTTAAAATCCTCTTTTATTAAACCACAATTATATACAGCCACTTCCCAACTCGGGAGGGATACAGAAAATAATGACCGCCACTTGGGTCTAAACTGAACAATCAGATAATTTAAACTAAAGCTAAATAGAAATTAAGTAGTCGTTGCTCACAGAGCTATGAACGCGAGGTTGGCCTCTAAACTAAATGTGTGCGTAGCAAGATTTAACTAATACTAACGCACTTAGAATTACTTCAATAAGCAATACCGTAACAGCGCTACGGCTTAGAATTTAAATACTAGATGGTCAGGCGAACGTTGAATAGAGTAACAGTGGTCTGAGACTAAAAGCTCTCTCACACTGAGAGGTTCCTATTCCTTTAAATAGAACTTGGCTCCACTTCAAATTAGCATAAAGCTGAAACGCGCGCTTATTCTAATGGGAAGTTGAAATGAGAACAGATAGAAAAAGGCAAATTAAAATAAAACTTTGTTAGTTTAACTAAAACCTTACAAGTATATTGATTTACATGTGAAACAATTATAAGAGTTTGGGTAATAAAAGCGGGAAACTAATTTTTTTCAAGGAAATACTGTCCAGAGAAATCATTTAGTATATCATCATCTAAGGATTAAGGATTCCTAGCAAAATTTACTAGTAGCACCACAACTTCAACAATAACTTAACTGAAAAAGTTGAAGAATACCAGGATGTCTATTAGTTCCTCAAAAATCGGCGAACAGATTCTGAAAAATATCTCCTGATTGCTAAATGTGTTCATTTACATATGAGACAATTGATTGCTTATTTTATCATTTTTTCTTTTGTAAGTAAAGACAGATATAGATATTTAAGATTTTGTTCATTATTTTTTCTAATTTGGCTTACATTCTTATGATCGTTCAGGAAAATATTGCTATATTTTTCTTGGAAAAAGGACAGCTTTGTATATCCTGAACAATTGCCTAAAATTACTGAATACTGCTTGCGTTTGTATTTGTTTCCGCAAAACATTTTTCCTTTTTTTCTTATCATATTTTCACTTTCGGGCCAACAAATGCAGCAAACCCCGCATTAAACGGGGTGATAAAGGAGAGGTTTAAACGATTGCTGGTACAGTGCAGTAATAATGGGGACGCCCATGATTAAAATCATGGGTAATCCGACAGCAGTTAAAAATTACATGAAAGATGAATAACTCATATTATAATTAACAGAAAAATGCAATTAACAATCTGCATGTATTTTTAAGCACTTTTTGGGTTTGGTGAATGAATATGTTTGGTTAGATACGTTAAATCCGCATTCAAAACCAGATAAACACACTTCTAAACAGAAATATCGATGCCTTTGTTTATATTACTCTCGGATTTCGATAGGAATCAATGAGAAACATAAAATTGATGGATCTACAGTAAATTTAGTTTTACAAGTCAGTAGTATATTTCAAACAGATTATAAAGCAGCGTTTACATATTATTCCAGATTAAGTTATAAGGTATTTATAAGGCCTTCTTCGCAGGCCTTCGTGGTGTAGTGGTCTGCACGCTTGACGCGTAACCGAGAGGTCCGTGGTTCGATTCTCGGGAAGCCGTTGCTCATTTTTCATGTCTCCTGCTTCCAAATAACCTAATATCTTCACAAAGTATAGTTAAATTTCGTGTGAATAAAAACAATTCTTAAATACGCTAACATCAACTTGCCATCACTGCTATTATTCTATACCTCTGTATTTCCAATAAAACCTTTTCTTTATTCTGATGGTTCTCTAGTAATTTTTATATCGTTGAGCAAATAAATAAACTTAACTTAGGAAAAAAAGTCCTAATCATGCGCAACCTGACTGATACACCTCATTATCGTTTCTGACGTCCAGTTAACTTCTGAGTAAATGAAGCTAACTGCATGGCAAAAATGATAATAGAACAAATATTTCCTTAGTATTAAAAATCATGAAATGGAATGAAGATGTAAGTATTCAGCGTTATAACTGACAAAAAAATTCGCTATTTGAGATTTATTGTAGTTTTTATTATACTCCGAGGAATCCCTACGAAATCACATTTTGAAAATTTCATAAATAACTAGAAGGGACACATTTCATAAGAAATTAATTAAAAACTAACTTGACGTAAACTGGTGGCGTTAAGAATTCGTCAAGATTTGGTTTCAGACAATTCTAACTGCGTTACATTCTTTCGTTGTTAATGTTTCAGAAAAAGCTTATAATTTTACAGAGTATCTGCATTTAGGTTGATTTTTTTTCCTCGCTGCTTCTCATTATAATTATTACTTATTTAAGTTGTATTTTTAGCTGGTGCATAATTATAAAATAGAGGGAAAATATTTAATTTTCATTATTAAACTGAAGATTATAATAGTTAAAATTAACTCCAGCTGCAATAACTCACTAAATTCATCTTTTGATTGGAAGTAAAATCAAGTGAATATGCTCAAAGTATTTTGAGACGACATGGTCTCTGAAAGATATCGATCCTTTTTTCTTTATGATCAACACCAAGTAAAGTTTATAAATTTCTAGAAATCAAATTATTTTTTCCAAGGAATTAAGGAACTAGAAATAAAATATGCTTACTAATAACCATATCAAAATTGCTGAAACAACCTTGTATTTGGCGTACATTTATTACAACAATCAATCAATTTCGAGGGCAGCTACAGGTCTCTCCTCATCAGAAAAACAAAATTTCTAGAAAGTGAAAGTTTTCTAGAAATTTTTACTTTTATAGAAATTTTGTTCTTCTGATGAGGAGGGACCTGTAGCTGCCCTCGAAATCGATTGAGTGTTTTAATAAATGTACGCCAAATACAAGGTTGTTTCAGCGATTTTGATTATCACATTGAAGTGTTTCTCTTCTATTTTAATAACCCTATGCTATTTTTTTCGCTGAAAACTCATCCTCACAAAAAGCAGCATCTAATTAACTGCATCAACGTCTTGGTCCAACGCTTTTTCACATTTCATTTACGCAAATACTTTTTGAAAAACAATATTTTATAATAATAATTAAAACACTATACATAAAGATCTAAAGTTCCAGGGAAAACCATCTCAGAAGCAACTTGACGTATCTTTTCAAGAGTTTTAAGCATAACTTAAAATTCTTGAAATCAATACTTTATTTAAAATCAAACTGAACTTCAGGCGAGACAGCATTTTCTTTTAACAAATGAGAACTGAAATTCAAGAGATCCAGTGCCTTACGTTCGTCTATATAGGACAAAGTGCCTTATATATGCTTATCCTTCTTTACTTTTATCTACTGACCATACATTTGCACTTTAAGCGTTCATCGGCAATGGACAAACCCGTGGTCATTAGCCGTCTCTTCACCAAAAACGCTACCCAAGGGGCCACTACAAAGTGTGATGAATATTGTATTTATTTACGCGTTTTCCCTTTTTTCTTACTAATATTAACGCTGGAAAACCGGAAGGGAAAAATAAGCAACCGAGAACCTTAAAACCGAGAGAAACTGGGCTTGAGAACCAGGAGGAAAATAGTGCTTCTGAAGAGACGGTTTAAATCCTAAACATAGCTCATTAAAAAGTAAACAAAAAGACGCATTAATATTGTTGTATTATGTATTTCAGAGGACTTATGAATTTCAATAATGTTCTTTCACTTACAAATACTTTTTTCATGTTTGTGCATACATTTTACATTGTTACCATAAAATCAGAGATTTATAAATCATATACAGAAAAAACTAGGGAGAAAAGTACGCGAGAGGGAGAAACATGCGAGTAATACGGTATTACACATGCAAGAACGGGGGAAGACAGTTTCAAGTATCCATGCCTTCTCCGAGATTCACAATCGGGCTCAAAGATAGTACGACAAGCACTAGACCGAATGAGCGGCACATGCATTCTTTTATCTTACTAAAATACGCTCCCTCAGTCTAAAAAAAAAAAAAGTAGTGCATTATCTTAGTGCTAAATCAGGTCTTTGACTCAATTCATGAAAATATATATCAAAACTGAATGACTTTGCGCTAATGTTAAAAATAGCGTTAGAAGCACCTCCCCCCCTGCCAATCCGAAATGAAGGAAATAGTTTTTTAAGTTTATATAAACTTGCCTGCTTAATGGCTTGAACAAACAAATGTTCGTTCATACACCAATTCAAGATGGATGATTATTAGCTTGATTTAAGAGAAAAATAATTCCCGGCATTAGTAATCTCTAATAAAAAAATTTATTTTGGAGCGGGATACGTTCTTGTATTGTATTACTAAAAGTTACTCTATGTTAATAGAGATAATATTGTTTTTCGTACTTTAAATTTGTACTGTTCTGTGCTATGGATAGATTTGTAAAGTTTTGTTAAAAAGTAGATATTTTTGTTGTTTGTTAAACGTTTCAGTTGTTTAAATTATATTCCAAACTTTATTTTAAGTTTCTTCCTTTGGATAATTAGCACTTGATTTATTTAATGCGATGGCAATACACAGAAGACTCTCGAAATGTAATGTTCATGGAATAATGTAAGAGACAAACTGCTATCAAAAATAATATTGACAAAAGATAGCAATGTTTAACCGTATAGTTGCAAAAGATTCATTGTTAAGGAGGCGCGCAAATGTTTATTTTAATACAGGAAACCTTTTATAAATTACAGTAATGTTAAAAAAACTATCAGCTAAACGTAATAAATTATATTAATAAGCTAAATTATGAATTATATTAATTAGAGAAAATATTTGAAAAGTAAAATAATATTATAAAAATAGTTAAGTATACTGCCTTTAAGGCGCTAGATTTATTAAGTAATGTATAATTTTTATTAATCCTGTAGTAGTGTAAATTAACGAACGTGACATAGCGAATAAAGGGGAACATAATGGGATGAAGAAACGGCAATATTTTTGCAGTACCCCCCCCCCCAAGAATTTAGATTGTAATTTTTTCAAATTCATCCTCTGGAGCAGATGCGGAAATTTGTACTCCAGAAACTAATTCTTAAATTCAAAATATGCACAAATTCAAATGATTTGAACCTCTCAGAAGCTGTAATCCGAGCACTGGAAGAACTTAAATTTTAAATATAGAAAGTGTAAGTATTTATTTTATGAATGTTTTCTCATGAGAGTATAGTATATACTTTCAGGTGGATTTGTGTTCTTGATAGGATTATGCGTTAAGCTTTTACTTTTCTTTCCTGTTTAGCAGTTAATTAGATTAATTTTTGCACGTGTGATTACATGTGACTAAGGTTAAATAGATAATTTTGAAGGAAGTTATTCAGAATTACGATTAAGAGGAAAAGAAATAAGAAATGAGGTTATAAAACCTCTTTTCATTTTCTACCTTTTCCAGCGTGAGATCTCCTTCTTCTATGGCTTGAAAAGGATACAGAGCAACAACAATCTTGACGCAATTTGTTTTCATCTGAAAATAAAAAACAGTGCTCTTGATTTTAACAGGTTTAAAGAAATGTTAAAATGTTTACCTAAAAGTAAAATAATAATAATAACTTAAAATTTATTATTTATTCATCTAATAGATAAATTCTGTTATTGATTTTTCGTATTTTTCAAAATGCATTTCAGAATCCGTTCATTTGCTTTTGCTTGCAGTTTATACTCTTCTAGACTTCTCTTTTTTACATAATTACACGAGAAATAATAAAGTTAACTTTTTTCTCTATTA
The DNA here is from genome assembly GCA_000611955.2 of Stegodyphus mimosarum. NCBI lineage: Eukaryota > Metazoa > Arthropoda > Arachnida > Araneae > Eresidae > Stegodyphus > Stegodyphus mimosarum. The sequence continues at coordinate 151,851 of KK113095.1, read as the reverse complement.
TGAAATTAATATTTCAATATTGCACAAGAGTTATTCTGAAAAAATTTAATAATTAAAAAAATGTTTAATTTCAGTCAGTTGCTATAAATGGAAGTCAAATATGACAGCGGGAATATTATTGTTGTTTTCCACTTGCGAAAATTACATAGGGTATATACACTGCGAAAAAAAAATTACGAAATTCAAATTACGTTTTCCATATCTCGATAGTGCGACTTAGGATATATATTAGATTTATATTAGATTTTTCTGAAATAGAATACCAATGTTTTTCCATATTTCGTTTCTACGACTCAAATTATGCTCAGTATTAAATTTTGTAAAATTTGATGCGAAATTTACGGAGAAATTTAAAATTTTAACTTGGCGACTTTTTTCAGTTTGCGCCAAGAATAATTCACTTGGAAAATTTCTTAATACATGGCAACCTATTTTCCTATCCCTTCCATAGCGCAGGACGGAAAAAAAGTCACAGCGTTCCTATTTTTACATTGTGGATGGGCGGAAAGTCACATCGTTCTTACTTTCAAATATTTTTAGAAAGTGCGTAAACTACATTTCCGCTATTATCGCTTTCAACAAATATGCCAAATTTCAAAACGTGCCAATATATAAATTCCGTATATCTTCGGAAATTTTGAATAAAAAGCTCTATTTTTTTGCAGTTATGCTTAGAAATACGTCTACTTTAAGATGATTGCAAAAATTTTATAGGTTGTAATTCAAAATATTTTTTGAAAAATTTACAAAAATTATTTAAAAATACAAATTTTAAAAATAAATCATAAAAATGGGAAAATTTTATTTGGAATGAACCTAACTTTCGAACTGTGTAGAAAGGAATCAAAGAAGTTTCATAAAAAAGGGTTATTAATAAATACGTACCAAATTGAATTAACATTGAGGAGCTAAAATTTTGAAAGCCAATTATTTAAAAACTACTCGTGCGCTTTTTACAAAATTCGGTATTTTGGTATAATTTGAGTCGTAGATTCCAAATATGAAAAAAAAATGGTGGCATGACGTTTCAGAAAAAGTCCGATTTGTGTCAAAATACCTATATTAGAACAATGCTATATATAAATCTAACAAATATCCTAAGTCGCGCTTTCAAGACATAAAAAACACAGTTTGAATTTCATCAATCGGCCCAGTAGAACGGGAGATATAAAACTGTCCCCCCTTTTTTTTTTCGCAGCGTACATCTAACCGGTTAAGTGTAAGTATTATTTTATCGACTTACAGCCAGCGTTCTTCACGACTCCCAAATTTTACTACTTAACGATCACTCTCAACACCCAACAAAATGAATCCAAAATTGCCTTAAGTTGTCAGTGTCACAGGAAAAAATAACTAATGGTGCAGCTGTAGAAAGAAATGTTCGCAAAAAATGGATTTATTGAAAAGAACTGAAAACAACTAATGAATTTTAATAAGAAAAGTAAGAAGGATAACTTTGCAGTTCTGATATTTCTTAATTAATCATTCTAATAATTTTTAGTTGAAATTCTTAAACAGTACAGCTAAGCATTAACGCGTTAGAAATAATAATAGAGTAATAGTACATTTAATATTAAAACTTGTCTTTAAGAAATTGTCATTAATTACATTTAATACTATAAATTGTCTTTTTTAGGTACTTACATGCAGAATAAAATATTTATTAATTTTCTAAAGGAAACACACCTTTAATAAAATTTTTTTATTAAAGGTCAGACCCATAGTTTAAAATAAGAACTGAAATTTACTTCTTTTGCATAATAAATGTTCAAAATTATGCATCTATAAATATAAAAGTTTCATAATGTGTTTCGTTCATAATTAAGTAATATTAAATTAATATAATAACGATGGTTGTTTTTGTGCCCGGGTGGCCAACAACTTAAAAAAAGCCTCTCTCTCTCAGCAATTTACAAAGACTGGAGTTTGAATTTATAAAGATAATATATTTTAATATTCACTAAATGTAACCTAAATTAATTATATTAAGAAAACATCTGATGCAATTTTGTGAATCATTTGTAGACAGGGCTGGAGGCTAGAGATGGTTCGACCGCATCATGGTAGAATTGAGGGGGCGGCAAAATATTTAGAATTTTTAGAAGCACCGAGAGACAAAATTGAAGTATAGCAAAATTCTTAAAATTTCTGGACTTCTTAAAATTTACTGGACAGCCGAGTTTAGAGGTTCAGAAAAAAAAATCAATTTAATTAGGCACCGAGCAATAGAATTTATTAACCGCAGAGATTCCACTCAGGGACAAAATGAATACACTTCTTCATTACATAGTACGTTTATTTACACAGAAACCGACATTTATCGACGAAGCGTATGAAACGGCTTCTTTAATATGTCTTGTCAGAAGGCGGAATCTCCATGCCACCACTGAATATCTCTAATGTTGCAATTAATTTCGAAACTAACTCATTTGCGGCTTTTTTTTTACTTAATGAGAAAGGTGCGAAAGAAAGTGTTATTAACTGTTTATTCTTAATTACAGGATATTTAAGAAATCTTGAGTCAGAGCTTAAAAATAAAATACGGTGTTATCACTGAAATTAAGCAGCACATAGAGGATGAGACATTTCAACATACAGTTGTTAGAATGGGAATAATTTATAACATACATTTTCAGAAATTTAAATATACGTATTATTATGATGGAAATAATTTGAAGTGGGACTCAAAATATTAATAGTCTTAAAAAGCTTTGCAGGAATTTTCAAATCTAGCCTTGCAGAGTATGAAATGCGAAGGTGCCAAGCTATAGCTTAACTAAGTTGTTATTAAATGAATGCTCTTTTGGACGTTTAAAACACATAAATCAAGCATGCTTGACATTTCCAAATCCTCAGCCGTAACCGTTACGCTGAAATCATTTCAATTTGTCTTTTCTAAATAAGCATTTTCGTTTGTCAAATAGATAACAAGAAAGATACTTTCCCACCAGCCGTAGCAGTTAAAATAGATTTCCAACATTTCTCACGCAGTTCTTGGGTAAGAAAAAAAACGTAGGAAGAAACTTCGAAAGAAGATGAAGCAAGTAAGAAAGTTTAGTTCTTTAAGAAATATAATTTTGTTTGAGTGACATAACCAGTTCTTTTTAATGACAAATTGAATTACTTAGAATACAAGCAACAGCCATAAATCACACGAAAACTGGATTTGTTCCATCTGGAAATTTCTATTCTTAACCTTCATTTAATTTATGACTCACTAAACAAGTGATAAAGATGATGATCATTGAGCCAAAGAGAGAGAATCCTTAATATAAAAATTAAGGTATCTTCCCAAATACGTTTTAAGTTTGATACTTTTATTTTGATTTTATTCGATTCGGTTTATTGGTCGATACTTTTATTTCTGAATAAATATACGCTTACATTTTGCGTGTTTTACTCTTGTTACACCATCAGCGCAAACAACTTCTCAGAATGTGTGATCAACATTTATAAACAGTTAAGAAGGTTTCATGAAATTTTATAGCAAATTACTGCTAACATACTTGTAAGGTTTTCCTCCCTCTGGACAGCGTACCTTCGTAGCGTAACTGGAAAGCATGTCTGGATAGCAATCGAAAGATCCCGAGTTCGAGTCTCGATGATGGCACTACCCAATTTTTATCTTTCCTATTCCGAAATAAACCTATTTACATTATACACTTAATACTGGCTTCGATATCCTACTTATGTAAAACATCGCAAGCGATTATGGCAAGATTAGATGCAAAGTAATACTAATATCTAGTATATAAGTTGTAGAGTCATTAGGTTATTTAGAAGTAGGAAAGATGAAAAACGAGCAATGCCCTCCCCGAGACTCGAACCATGGACCTCTCGAATACGCGCCGAGCGTGCTGACCAGTACACCACGAAGGCATGCTAAAAAGGCGGGAGAAATACCTCATATACTTCCCCTTTTAAAGGGCGACTGGGGATTAGAGGACCCAGTCGCCAAATCTTGGTGGTGAAGAATCATCCTCCACCACCTTTTTTAGTTCAGGCCCCTCTGTAGAGACATTGGGTTATTTGGAAGCAGGAGACATGAAAAATGAGCAATGTCCTCGCCGGGTCTCCAACCTCTCGAATACGCGCCGAGCGTGCTGACCACTACACCACGAAGGCATGCTAAGAAGACGGGAGAAATACCTTATAACACATCTTCACAAATGCTCCAATCATTAATCTTTCAGACCAAGCATTAGCAAGCAAGTAAGAGTGGATCCATATTGCGTTAAGAAGCGAGCAAAATGTTGGGTCCACTGATGAATACTATAGCGAGACTTCGGGAACTGCTGAAGGCATAAGATAATTTTGGGAATCATGGCAGTACTTCAGCGACTTTGAAAATTAAGCACTGAGTCCAGCCAGTAATTTCTGAAGCGTTCTACTCTTGCTACCGTTGTTTCCTGACAGCTTCTTTAAGAGACCTTATGATATATGAGAACGACAGAGGAATGCATGGTTCTCTATTCAAGGAAGGAAGAATTTGGAACTTAGCTATCAAAAATAATAGCCAGCTCGTTTGCAACTTGCCTAGCAGAGAATTTGAATCTTTTAATAGCTGAAGTACTAGTCAACTTGCTATTTGCAAAAATACTATCGTATTTTTTGTGCTTACCTCGAATAATCTCATCTTCCGAAAAAGAAGGAAAGATTTTATACATTCATTGAGCAAATCAAGAACTTTCTTTAACAAGAAAAACAAAGAATTTTGGTTTAAAAAAGTTTTTTTTTTTCGGATATTGAGCTTTTAAAATGATAGCCCATTTGAATTCTCTTATATAATTCTTTTTACATAAATAATAATGCTAAAAGATTTGCGCATAAAATGTTGTATATTTGAATTTATTTTGTAATAACGCGCATTATTCCTCAAAAAAGCAAAATGCGTGGACTCATTTCCATTTAAAGAATACGCGCACGTAATAATTCGTTTTAACAGTGTATAATACTTCCATATATTTCACATTCTATTATTTTTGCCACAAGAAAAATTTATCTGAAAACATATTTTGAGAAAAAGAGGGCGAAATTCCATAAAATATTACTTTAAACAATAATACTTATAATAAATATTATTATTTCAATAATCTACATTTTAGATATTAACAGCTCTAATAAAAATGCTGTTATTTTTTACATTAACTTATGTCTATTAATCTGAAATCGGTGGTTAGTATTTCCCACGGGCTTTATTAATACGGAATCTTATAGTACAGAGGTTAAGGTGTAATCTTAAAGATTATGTCTTGATCTGCCTGCTACGATGATATATACCTTTTTTTCAAATTTCACTATTGTCATTGCGGAAAATTTTTATTCATTCATGTGGCTTGAAACGGAAGCAAAATTTGTAGAGACATTAGGTTATTAGAAGCAGGAGACGTGAAAAATGAGCAATGCCTTCGCCGAGACTTGAACCACGAATCTCTCGAATACGCGCCAAGCCTGCTGACCACTACACCACAAAGGCACGCGAAAAAGGCGGGAGAACTACCTTATATACTCAACCTTTTAAAGGGCGACTGGAGATAGGGAACCCAGTCGGCAAATCCTGGTGGTAGAGAATCATCCTTCACCACCCTTTTAGTTCGGGCGCCACTGTAGAGACATTAGGTATTTTTTCGACGTCAAGAAGCTGAAGAAATGAGCAATGCCTTCGCCGGGACTCGAACCACGGACCTCTCGAATACGTGCCGAGCGTGCTGACCACTGCACCACGAAGGCATGCGAAAAGGCTTGAGAAATACCTTATAAATTTTAAAACATATGCTTAAATTGAAAAATTGGTAATATACTTCGTGGGTCAATTTATCAGTTTGTCTCTGCACAGCTGTTGGGAAACACTGGATTAAAGAAAGAAACTGGGACACCAACAGTGCTAATTTAATTTTCATGTACGAGAAGTGATTTTTATTAACTTATTTATAAACTTGCGAAATTAAGGATTTTTTTTTACAAAATTAAAATAAAAAAAAATTCTACCAGCTTTCTAATTAGGATGAACAGTTTACTAGGTGTATCTTTTTTGAAATAATGGCTGCTGTACATTCAAGTACTACACTCTGCTTTAAACAAAATTTTAAGACTAACTTTACTACTTCTTTAAATTCTTCTACTTTATGTGCTAAACTTTATTCTGGTTAATGGTCTTAATGTACTAAATTCAAAAACAAATATCTTTATTTAGCCCACAACTTTACAGGAACTCGTAGTTTAACTTGAAATTGTCATATATCAGTTCAATTCAAATGCAGTGACAGCTGAGCATATTTTCAATCCGAATGTTTCTTAACGTTATTATTTCTCGGAACAGACAATGAAAAAGATATGTTTAGAGCCCATATGAAGACAACAGTTTTGTCCTGCAGTTATAATATATGCAGAATGTAAAATATTAGAACAGACTTTAATTTGTCAATAGCATGCAAGTGTGATAAAAAATTCTGATGCACTAAATGTTAAATAAACTACTACCAACTCCTGCTATATAATAAAAAAAGCGCAGTGCGACATTTAAGCAAAACAAGGTTGAGGTTATTTGAATAATGCATAGCCACAAGGACTGCCTGCCTAAGAGAAGGGATACTTTTGTGGAGGGCTTTTAGAAGAAAACTGGCTCGTATTCATGTTTACACATGAGGAAAACCAACCACGTAGCCAGATGCGTTCATTTGAGTTTGAGCCCAAAGCAGGTCGAACTACTAGTATTCAGCAGTCTTGACCACTCAGCCATTGGTGGGGCAAACGAAACAAGAGTAGTAAAAGGAAATAAAAAGAAATAGGAAAGAACGATAATCGAAAACCGCTCCGAAAGTGTTCACCGAGAGAAATAATGAACAGTGTCAAGTTATTGTCTCAGTTTCTATCTAGATTACAATTTGAACGTGAATTCGAAGAACTTGAAGGAAATATGACTTTAGTACAGAGAGGAAAAATCTGTGCAACATGCCAGCGATTCCTTTTAGATAAAGAAATGTAGTCACAGCTGGAACGTATTTCTCAGGTAATCCTTTAAGGATGTATTAAAGACTTAACAAGTCCCAAATTCTTACAGATTATCTTAGTTACAGATAGCATTAAGCTGTTGACAAAGAAGTAGAATACAATAACTTATCAACAATGACTTACTACTTCACAATAATCAGCCACCGCCCTCTCTACGTATGTCCTATTAAGTCAATTTCCAGCGTTAACTAAGCTACGACAGTTGCTGAATAGCTCGGAAATAATACAAATCCTTAAGCTAAACAAAAGAAAGATGGCCTCCCAAGTGAGAATTTTCGAGGTCATGGAGACGAAAGCTGAGAAAAGGACAAAACCCATCTCGCCTATCATATGCGTAGGAAGGCGGAAGTGCGGAAAAGGTAGAAAAGATTGACTTAGCACAGTCATGCTGCTAGTTGTGTTTTCAGCTGGTTTTGAAAAATTATTTAGGGAAAATTACGCTGTTATTGTTGACACTTTGGGTTCAACAGAAAAAAAAACAAGAAATTCAATTAGAATAAGTATATCGAGAGTGCAAGTTTAAATTTCATATACCATAGGGAATTTTAATTTGCTTGCCAAATAAATTATACTCCTCATGGAATCAAAAAATAAAATCCTAATAGCTACAAGGTTTTTTTTCTCAGCTAATAGCTATTGTATATTTAAACCAACCGCATTATCATTAAGAAATTAAGACTATATCAACTATTTTTGAAGCGCTGTTATCTTACATTTCCGTTTTCCCTATAATGACTTTTAAAGTTAAAATTTCAGAAGTCAGATAAATTTAATACAAATATAAAGAATTCTCACAATTCAGTAGATGATTAAAAATTTTCTGATAATCTAAAGATGTGAAAAACTTTTAATTTTTAACAGATAAGTGAAAGAAATCTCGAACACTTAATTTTTAACGTGTTAATAAAATTAGCGCTGAGAATAAGAAGAGCGCTAAGAAGCTTAGGTATAGGACTTATCTGCTATTGTGTGTATTTTAAATGACCGTCAGCCCTCATTAACGTATGTTATCGAAATTCATTTGCACTCAGATAAATTGGTTTAACTAAATTGTCTCTGTGCATATAAACATATTATTAGAAAATGGATTTTAATATTTAAAAATTTCATCATGATTATTGCCGAAAAAGTATATTAGTATCACTCTTTTTAATGCAGCACAAAATTATCCATTTCTTTTAACTGTGAAAAAATAGTACTTATGATCTTATTTAATACAAAAGCACTATTTCTTTTTAAGATTTTCTTTGTACGAAAACCCCTCCGTCCCTGAGCAATTATTTTGGAAAATACGCGAGAAATTACAAAACTTCTTTTTTGAGAAAAAAGCAAAATTTTCCCCGTTAAATGAGGGTTTAAAGAAAGGTGGGAGTATCGTGTTTTCAGACTGCATTTCTTTAGCTAACAAATTCTAAAAAAAAAAATAAATAAATAAAATAAAATAAGAAAATATTTATGAAATTGAATGAATAGCAATAACGCTAGTCAAAAATTGAGGAATGTATTAAAGTTCCTGATAGGTTCTTTTGTGAAAAATAATTCCCTAATTTATTTTAAAAATTGTAGAGTCTTCTGGTTCCTTTTGGGAGCATAAACTGTAGACCCTACTCAAAGACGAAGTAGTGAATTCTCGCTATGCCTTAAAAGAATAGATAACTGCAGACAAAGGTTATAAAAACCTTTTTATTTTAACTAAAGGGAACAGAACATGCACTTACGCGGTGCTCACAAATTAACCACCACTTGTGGCTAAGTATCTTAACACAAAATAGTATTTACAATCACAATGAATTAAATTTTAGCTACACGACTGGCTCCTATTCAATCTAAGCCGCTTAATCGACAGCACACAGCGAAGCCGAGCATAGAATATCAATATAAACTAGCGTTAGTGGCTAGAACAAAATATTCAGCTATAGAGTTGCTTTCAAACACTCGGCAAAAATTCGAAACTAGCTCTCTTACTGCGAACTCTTAAAATCTGCTACTTAAATACTTTTTCCGGACTCGTTTAGTACGTCATTTAAATCTGCATTCTGGCAGGAATTTGAAATCAGAAGGGAAAGGAAAGTTTCTTAAAATAAAAATAATTGATAATAAAATGAAGTCTTTACAAAACTACACACTTTTTATAAACCGCAGTTACATTAAGCCATTCTTGATCTTTTACAAGTACATCTATGTACTTGTAAAAGATCAGGATCTTCGCATTAGTAAGTCGGAAAATAGCGCTTTGCATACCTGGTCTACATTGCAAAAAAACCAATAAAGGCCGCGAGAACGATGAGCATAAAGCAAAACCCGAAGGCATACATAATTTGTAGTTTAAAATTTAAAGGGATATACTTTCGGCAATATTTGATGTGCTAAGAATATGAGCACTTAGTCTTTGTGCAGACATCTCAGTAATTGGAGTAATCCTTACGTATCTCTTTGTAGTTTATTAATGGAGCGTGAAGGTAGTTTCCCTTTGATGAAAATACTACGGTAAGAAGATATGGCTGATGTAGGAAAACTCTAAACTTCTAGAAGACTTTACAACGATTGCTTCTTTGAATAAAAGAATGACTTTTAAAAATAAATGTGAGGTATGCTTTTCTTAATCTTTTATCTTAAGTTATAAGTCATGATATCATATTTTATCTCATAATGCTTTCTGCCAATATTATGATTTTACTTATTCAAGTTTCTTTCTCGAATATTTATTGTAGTTTGCGTTTATTTTTTCACCAATATAAAGGATTTCTTTTCTGCGTTAATTTTGATCACTGATCATAAAAGCCTTTTGTTTCAAATATGCTGAACAAGTGAAATCTTTTCCAAACTAAAATAAATTTAATCTGTAAATAATTCTAAAACGTATGGTTGATTTTCAGTGTTTAAAAAACACAAAGATATTCCTTTTTCTGTAAGATGAGGTAAAATAGATTTCAGACTACAAAGTATAACGGTACAGAAAAATATTTTCAGGGATCAATTTTAACTAATAAGGGAAATTTGATTTCTTTTGAAAATTTCATCGGCTGAACCAAAGCAAACAACCCGCTAAAAGCTCTCTCTACCTTAGTGTAAACTGAAGCTTTTCAAATGTAGAATTTTAAAGTTTATGTGAAATGGTGAGAGGATTTCTAACATGAACTTATAAGGTATTTCTTCCTCCTTCTTAGCATGCCTTCGTGGTGTAATGGTGAGCACACTCGACGCGTATTCGAGAGCCGAGGTTAATGCCCCGGCTAGGACATTGCACATTTTTCATGCCTCCTGCTTCGTAATAACTTAATGTCTCTACAGTGGCGCCCGAACTAAAAAATGTGGTAGATGATGATTCTCCACCACCAGGATTTGGCGATTCGGTCCCCTAATCCCCAGTCGCCCTTTAAAAGGGGAAGTATGTAAGGTATTTCTCCCGTCTTCTTAGCATGCCTTTGTGGTATAATGGTGAGCACGCTCAACGCGTATTCGAGAGGTGTGAGTCCCGGCGAGGGCATTGCCCATTTTTCATGTCTCTTGTTTCGAAATAACCTAACGTCTCTTCAAACTTGACATGAACATGGACTAACATGAATTTGAGGAGACTCTAACATGAACTTTTCGCCAGAGTTTAGTTTTATTTTTATGCCTTACTTTTTCAAAATAAAGTAAAAATATTCGTTCGCAATCAAAATTTCTTATTATTGAACTTGTTTCAACTACTGTTAGTGTGATCTGATCGCTAAACCAAATATTTCTATATTTCAGCGAAAGAGAAACTTAATAAAAGTTAAAGTAAGGCAACATAAATTTATAACTTGAACTTTTAGGCATTTAAAAAATATTCTGCATTTAATGCAAATATTCAAATCAGTTATGGTGTACACTAAACTTATAAGATTAGAAATCTCTCACACAATTCCTTATTTGGCTGTTTTCGGTAGAAAATTATTTCTTTTCAGCAAACTTAATTAGTGAAACAAAAAAAAATATGGTTGAACTACCATACAGATTTGGGTCACCACGAAGACCTCATAAAGTGTATAAAAATGTTACTGTACATGAAACATTAACGGATAGAGAGAAAAAGTAACTAACTTTTCAGTTGTTGTTAGCCTTCTGTTTTACAAACTTCTTTCAGTCCATCCAAAACTACACTAGTTCGCATATTTGGGGCATAGCGGATATAGTATATAACAGCATTTATTTTGTAGCAAAGCAGTGTTTTCGAAATGCGCAATATGCAGATGAATGTTATGTTCTTTGCTGGGCGTTCTCTTGTAAATAATAGCGGACTTGGGGCTAAGCCGACTAACCTATTAGTAAACAGGTGGTATCCCCTTCCTCCGTCAACAGTCAGCAACCAACGTAGCCCACTCATAAAATTTCTGATACGTGCTCTTGAAATTCTTAATACCCTTTCTAGAAGAAAGTTTCTTCCTTAATACATTTTAAGGATAGAGTTTTTACAATATTTTTTAAAATGCGTTTTTTATTTTTTAAATATTCAACATTGTCTACATTTGCTAATGATTACTATGATCAAATTCTTTTTTATTAGAAATATTTCCACAACTCAGTAATCACTTATTATGGAGAAATAGCAGTATCAGCTCCAAAGCCTCCCAGATTGTATAGTGGTTACGGGAGACGACTGAGATAGCAAAGAGCCCAGTTTCGAATCCCGGAGAAGGCATGGCTGTAACTCTTCGTCTCTTCATAAGAGGCAAAGGTGGCCCACCTATTATATGCCTCCATACTAAAGTGACCACCGCTTTTGGCCTTAGTAGTGGCCAGCGTCTATGTTGATGACTTCAGCTCGCCATTGGAGGGGGGATATCAGATCTAAATTGCATAAATTATTTTCTGAAATAATGATTCGTGAAATAAAGAATGTATTTTGTATTGTTTCAATTATGAAATAAGATAATGATACTGTAATAAAGAAATCTTTTTTAACCTACTTACGCTGGCTATTGTTACATCTGACCTTGATGACAGCTTGAAGCAACCTTTATACCAAAACATCCAAGTATGAATGATCCAAGGTTAAGTAAGAATAAAATGACAATTTGAAATTTGTAGATGTTTAATCCAGCAAATGAGAATCTGATGCTTTAAAAATTATGCCATTATCAGTTTAGAAAATTCTATAATAGCATTTTATATTTTTATTAGAAGAATCTTCATATCATATTAATTATGAATAAGTATTATAATCATGAAGCAATAATCGATAGCGTCATAGGTTTAAAAAGTTTATTAGATAAATTTGAAGTAGCAAGTTTCATTTTTTAACTTGTGAATATCAAAACAATAACTTGATGTATAGTTTATTATGTTACTGATTATTAACTGATTATTATTAACTGATTATGTTCAAACTTCGATAAATCAAACTAAATGCTGACTGTTAGATTTCGATATCTCAGATTATTAAGTTTTCAGTTTCCTACATTGTTAAACGTTGGAAAGTTTATAGTTTGCACGATTGCTTATACATTTCTTTCAGACTATAGTAGACTGTTGTGTAAGACTCCATATTTATCAGCATGGTATCATAAAATATTAATGAAACTTTGTCATTCCCGTAATTTATATTTTCAGGTACCTCATAAAGGATAAATTAGTCTCAGCGACATCTATTAATCTCTGAAGACATTCACAGAAAATTTTTATTTTCATCCAATTATTCAAAACCATATGTATACGTTTATGATTGAAATTATTCAGTTAGAACAATAAGTTATTACCAGGTAAATTCTGTCAGATTGTTTCTTCCACTTATAAATAATCATCTTGTTAAAAAATGAAAATAATATATAAAATTAAAGGAAATGATGTTTACATTCATCGCACGCCTAATCGTCGAGTTCGCAGAATTTGGAACTCCATGAAGTATTCCACAAAATTTCCAGCCTTAAAAATGGTGATCTCAAATATAAGCGATTAAAACAGACAAAATGCTTTTTTAAGCGTTATGAATAGTTTTCATGTTTTTAAATATTTTTCTACTTTAGTTATCAAACTGTTCCAAATCTTTTCCTAAATCAGTGTCACTTTCTTGCATCCGTGAACTTTTGGCAATTTCTCATGAATATCATGTATTGAAACGACAGATTTTATTTTCTTCTGCGAGAAATTTTATTTTACACCTTTCGTTTGCTTAGTTTAATTTTAAATCTTATGTTTACATATGCAATTTCATCTTTTTATTTTTTTATTTTTTTAACAGTAGCTACAAGCAACTGATTTCGAGAAAAGCTTAAGATAAAGAAAGCTTAAGAAAAGAAAAAGAAAACAGAATTCACGAAAGCATAGGATTATGTTAATACATACACATGCATTAGCTCTCAGCACCCGTTTTCACTTATGAATTATTCATAATTTGAGACAAAGACTTAAAACTAAGAAACATTAACACGGATTTTAGAAAGATGGGTGGGTATTGCCATCCTTTCACAGATAAATTATGAAAAACCTCGAACTCTCATACATATTTGAGCAGTTTACCTCAACCTATAAAATTACATTAAGGACCGAATACGCTTGCATGTCTATTTCCATTATCCAGGGTAAGTATATCTGCTCATGTGTAAATTTTTCTTCCATTTTATACCTCAATATATACAGGCATACATTATTTTGGAATAAAAGCTTTCTTTTCACGTACGTTTTCTTCTAGATAAGTTGCTTTCTTCAAAATTGCTGGTTCATTTAATACCTGTTAAGCTTGGAGTTTACCTTACATTAAGTTTACTAGTATTTAATTAGTCGAAAAGTTACCAATTTGAAATTCATGCGCGACCTTTTATAATTTTTTTTCCAATACGTTAGAAATTCAGATATTGAGTTTGGAATTCTTCATCTTAAATTTATCTGCTTTATTAGAAGTTTAAAAGCGATTTTTAAAAAAATTTAGTCCTGTTAAAATAAGAAAACAATTTTTCCCCCTGCAGCTCCAAGAAAGAAATCAAAAATGAATTCATTTTCATTGTTTGTTTATTTTTTAAAGCAAATACAGGAAAGTGCATTAAAGCCATCCGCCATAGACGAAGGATGCCTTCATAGAGGATTTCCTGAGAAAAATTGGCCTTATGTTTACTTAACACACGAAGAAACCACAAACAAAGGTACCCATGCAGACAGCCCGTTGGCTGGTCTCGAGCCTGGGTTGAACTACCCGTGGTTAACAATTTTACTTACTCGGCCCTAATTAATTTTTAACTTAAAAGAGGACGCAAGGAAATATATATTATATCGACAGCAGAGTGGTTTGGTGGTAGCATATTATATCGACATCAAGCCCAAACTTATGTCGAACATTAAGAAATACAGAAGTACATTAAGTAATGTAAATAATGCTTGAAGATAATTCTTATTAAAATATATATATAATAAAAATACTTTATATGTAAAACAGATAATGTGTGTTAAAAGAGTTGATTGGAGGTAATTAATCAAGCATTTAGAAGTATCTAATACAGTAAATTTAAAATTGCTTAAAGTGAGAATTTCACGACTACTACCAAAAACATCTAATTGTTAAAAGTCTTATTCAATAAAACATACATCCTACAAATTTCGGATTTAAAATCGAAACTGCGACATTACAGCGAAAGCTTAATGCTCTTAAGTGATTACTTGACACAAGTCTTGTGTGAAAAAAATCTTGTAAACAACACTATGGTGGAGAATTATTTTGAAATGGAAATAGTGCATTGCTTTATAATCTGAATTTTAATCTTCTTAAATAATTTTAGAATTGATCAGGGATCAAGGAATTAAAAGATTAACAGCTATCGATAGTACAGAAATAATGTACACTATACTTTTTCTAAAGCATCCTTCAGGCACTAGCTTTTTGTTTACGTAAGCAGTTACCAACTGTTACTGATTTATGTTTCTACTTTAAACTCGGACACACCTGCTGTATCTTTTATTGCCGCCCTGATCGATATTAGTTAGCGTTAGCATTGTTGATTGCAATATCGTTGGTCCCGCTTTCGAATCCAGATGATGGCGTGGATGTTTGTAAACGTATAATGCCTGTAAGGCATGAAGACACTTAAAATACTGACGAGCCGAGTGTTTTGGTAGTAGGGGTAAAGGCGGATACACTCGGACATATACCCCCGGGACACATACTCCATCAAAATTAGGGGGGCTACACAGCTAATGAAGTTTCACTGTGCTCGCACGACCAGTGTTTAAATTCTGGTGTCCCGTCCACATCTACTTGCACCTGTGTTTGTACCTTTTATTAAAAAATAATGTTTTAATAAATATGTAAGATATAAAAAAATACGATAGCTGCTTTAAAAAAAATAATTGGCAACCTCAAAATTAACATTCTAGACTTGGTGCTCTCTTCCTAAATTCATCTGTTCTCCCAATTCGAGATCTTACTATGTCATGTAACGGTACGTGAAAAGAGCAACTAAAAATAATATTAACCAATCATAGCTTGCCTCTATAATTACATCAAACTTAGTATAAATACTTCCTAGCGAGTTAATTGCGTCGTCCTAACTGTTGCTCTGTCAACACCGCGTCGCCTTACCTTTGCTTAAATGCCTGCGTCATGTCTTATAAAATCCCATGTACATAGAAATTTATCATATTTCATTATGACTGAATTATAGGAATGTATCGGATTTCATAATGATTGGATTAATATACACTGAGATGATTTTATATGCGTGGAAATAAATAGTGGGAATTCGTCTAATTCATTTTTGTGTCGGCGTCGTCTGTTTGTCTGACCGGCCTGCCACTGTGCCATCGCGACTGCGATTCGAAAACATTACATATAAATTTCTGCACATAATGTGCTTAAGTAATACCTACATTTAACCTTTCTGTTTAAATAAAAGGTTATTTTGTGGTTAGGTTGAATAGCATCTACTCCTCCTCTTTCTTCGATGCATTGTACTATTGCTATCCTACTATGGGATATTCTATAAAACTTAGTATCCCGACTTTCAGAATGAAAATACACTTTATTTTTAAACTCACAAAACTTATTACGGCTAGAAGTCGAAATGCCTGCAAAGAATAACTATTCCTTGCCCTAAAATATCTCACATCGCTGTTTACTAATCATATCAGAAATTCCTCTTGCCTGCTAGTCAACTCTCCCTTTTTCCTCGCTTAGCTTCATCTGCATAATTTTTCCGTTCTTTTAAAAAGAACTTTCTCTTTTCTTGATCCTTTAAGACTCACTGGTTTTATTTTGAGGTTTTCGTTCATTCTGCTTTTCTTTCTTCTGTATTGCGTCTGGTCCATGCAGTATTGAGGACGATACTCTCAATAATTGGAAGCCCTAAGCAGTGTTCTTATAACTGTTTAATCATAACTCTTCTCAGTTAATCTCTTGCGAATGACTTGAAAAACGAATCCGTTGAGTTAAAACCGGAGATTCACCATGCATATAATACCATGTTTTTGTATGAAGACTTGGTAAAAGTACAGCTTTCCCATCAGGCTATGATGACTTGTGTTACCAACGTTTTCTCTCGCTTTACATTCTTGTTATATATTTTACTACTAATTTGAGAGAAAAAAAGTAGTATTGTAAGAAAATGTACCTAAAATGAACTTTCCAGTTTCGATTAATATATTATAACACCTTTCAACCTAGTCGATTTAAAGTTGTTTATCTTTTCACTTAATTCTATATTCTGAAAAATTTTCTTAACTGAAAATAAACAGAAGTATAAAATGAATGAAACTTCAGACAGGTACAATTTCATTAATTTTAGAAACCTATACGTTAATGAAGTTTTACAAACTTCTTTGAACCATATGTAGTTCCATACCGGACAACACTTGCTCTATTGTGAGTCAAAGGCAATAAAACTTCTTCAGATTAAGGAATTAAGGATTCAGCTTCAGCTCATTTAAAGAGGAATTTGATTGAATTTAAAAGAACTACAAAAAAGGCCTAATTTTGTTCTATATTTTACCTGAAGTTCCGATAGATATTAATACTGGACTTCTCCTTTAGTGAGAAACACAAAGTTATAAATTCTAAGCTCCATTCTCTTGTAGTAATATAAAATTTTAGATAACTTCCGAAAAAACTAAGATACTGCATAGAACATCCTACTTTATTTCTTCTGCTAATATCTAAAATGCATTCGAATATAAAAAGCGGAAAACTTTGCCGAATTAAGCAACTGCAAGATTCGGCTAAAACATTAATCATATAAAGGAGAGCAAGGACGTGGAAGAAAATATGCGAAGAAAAACCAAAAAAATAGCTCTTTCTTTCTAAAATCCTTACTGATTTCTTAGCCAGTTTCCAACAGACGTTTTTGTCTGACTTATTCTGAGAGTGAGAAGAATATTAAATTTCAACTCTGCAGGCAGTGGAGATCATAACAGCATGGCAACCAGCTATTATTTTTAACATACATGTAAGAAAATACTTGTCACCGATCTAAAAGCAAATACGAAAGTCAATATTTTCTTTAATATTTCATTGTCTACACAGCTGAATTTGTTTTTAAAATGTATCAACAGCTTAAATAACTACATGGAATAAATAGTAATATCAAAATAATAAATGCTTTTTGCAATTTATCTTTAGCAACAATTACACTATATACATAGTATAGTTGTTGGTATATATAATAATATGTTGCTATAAATAATAATATATATCTGTACCTTTATACATATATAAATATATATATGTATATAGTTTATCCACTCTATTACTCGGCTCAGTGTGTTACAAAACTTATTTATTCATTCAAGTAAAAAAAAACAACTTTTTATGTAAATATTGTATTTATTTACTATATTTTCTATTTCTAGATTAATTTCCCATTATTCATGCTTTATAACTTATTGTAATACGGAGTACGGAGAGTTAAAAAAATTACAAAGATTAAATATACATATATATAAGTTTCAGACAAAATTAGTATAATTAATGATATATACATATATATATATATATTTGTCTGAAACTTATATATATATAATATATATATTTATATATATATATATAAATATAAGTTTCAGACAAAATAATTCATATATTCCTTTAAATCTTACTTTAAAGATTGAAACTATCAGGCGCCAAAAATCGGGAAAAAAAACTCTCTACCGATAATTCGTTTTTAGGACTTTTCTTACCGATTAGAATATAGACATAAAGAATACTCAGTGAAAAAGGTGGAAATCATCATCAGATTTTTTTTTCCCTTTTCTCGTTAGTCACAGCTGAAAGATTAGTATCTGCAACTGACACTCAGACTTTAAGTCCAGAAAGATATTCCAGTATGCTGCCACTTCTTTCATTCGTCGGGCTTGGGATATCAAGAATCGATATTTTTTAACTGGATAATGGACACTTTCTTACTACCTTTCTTTAAAGTTATGCATTACATAGATTAACGTTAATCTGCATAGTACTATGCCTGAGAGCGCAAAGAAGCTGTGAGGATAATTTTTCAAAAAAACTTATAGGCGATATAAACTTATGTGATTAAGTACAGAGAATACTAGAATATAAACACTTAGATTGTTAGTAATATGTATAATACAACAGGAAATCATAGACAATGAGATCTGAAGCATAAAATTAGCTTACTGCAGGACTTAAATCATTCCAAAAAGGTACTGGGATTCCTTTAAATATCGTGTTTAATTTCAGTCAACCCACAGTTAATCAAGAAGCGAATGAACTGATACTATCAGACACCCTCACAATAAAGTAAAATTTCCGTGGAAAATACAAAAAGAAGAAGGAAATTCAATGAATAACAACAATGATAACAGATGATGTCATGGGATTCAGGAATTGTACAAGATTTATTTGTATATAATCTGAAATGTTTAAGCATTGTTAAATCAACTGTTTAAAATAAATTGCTAAATCATGAAAATAAACTTTAAGTGTACAGCCATTAATCCTCCGTTTCCTACTGATTCTACCGAAATAAAGAGTAATAAATGTAAACAAAAAATATTGTTCTTTTTGCTGCGAGGGCCCACCAGCGGCCGAGCGGTAAAGTCTGTCGCTGAACACTGGTAGTTCGGTTCGAGGTTCGAATCCCGCGAACGGGCTGGCCACATGTACGTTTTCATGGTTTTCCTCCACGCGTAACATGCATACGACCCAGTTTCTGTTAAAAAATCCTTTACTAAGGTATCCCTTCCCTTAGGTAGATAGCCCTCGAGGTTTTACCATAATTACATAAAACAAACCAAACCTTTTCATTGTGAAGTGCATTCTACTTATTTTGAACGTTGATTCAACTTACATAGCTAAGTAAACTTATTCTCCAAATTAAACTTCTTAAAAGATGCATGTAAATTGCTAATAATTATTTTCCCTGTTAATTATAATATGGGTTATTATAGTTACAACATTAACAGCAAATTGAATGATTTAGGAACAATATACGTATTTTATAATTATATAACCTTTTCTGTGTGTGTGTGTTTTAAATGCTGTCGGACTAATAGTGATTTTAGGTTAATCGCGGATGTCATCATTTTGGTTATTCAAGCGGCTACATAACAACAAAATTATTCCGAATGCTCATATTGAGCTGTCTCTAATTTCAGCAACTGAACATCTTGCTGAGCATTTTGATTTACAGCTATTAAAATTTTAAAGTAATTTACATTTTAGAAAGATACATTGTAGAGCCGTTAAGTTATTTGAAGCTGGAGACGTGAAAAATGAACAATGCCCTCGCCGGGACTCGAACCTGGACCTCTCGAACACGCGTTGAGTGTGCTACCGATACACCACGAAAGCATGCTGGAAGGAGGGTGCAAATACCTTATAATACTATTTAAGCAAGGTTCGCAAAAGCTGTCTTTCTAAGTAAGGATGTTTTTATAAAGTGCGTTTCAAGAGGAAATTAATTGCATTTGTGCTACACAAGCAAAAACAACATCTAAATCTTGGAACGAGAATGCAGTATATTTAGTTTCTTGTAACCTCAACATTTTTTGTATTACATACGACAAAGATGAGAAAATTTAGATTCATTGTACTGAGATTTCGCCGACTTCATTTTACTGCAATGTAGATTTTTAAATAATTCCATTTTTTCTCTTAATTAAATCAAAATTATATTCTTTTATGCTTAAAATGTTTCACAAAGAAGATCTCTTGAATTTCTAAAGGGTAATAAATGTTTATCGTATTTGTGAATCCATGCTGGTTGATTGCAAGGAATTAAATCTCTAAGCTTCTAAGCTATTTCGCAATTTATATTAAGCACTTTTTGAAAAAAATTAGATAGCCGAAAGAGAAAAACTCTAGTCTTTCTCAAGTTTCAGTTGATACAGAAGTATGGTTATTAAATAACTCGGTCATGCCTTATCTTAAAATAGTTAAGTCTAATCTTAAATAAATTTCAGAGGTGTTGTTAAATTTATCATTTTTCTTTAATTTCATAATGATTACTTTCCAAGTTAAAGATATCTTGTTATTTGGAGTCTCGTGTAGTTAAATATTTTTTTAATACACTGATCCTTAAAATTTCACAAAAATACATTTTTTAAATAACAGATATATAAAAACCCCAATTACTACTGTCTTTTTAACATTTTTCATTCCAGAATTTTACTGCATCTAAGTTGGTTTCCGTATCATTGACAGAACTGTAACATATAATATATAAGATTGTACGTATTAACACATTACCGACCGGCCGTCGATTAATCGACGTTTGCTCCCTAGCGCTTACCGACCGGTCGTCGATTAATCGACTTTTGATCTTTCTGTTAGATTTGGTTAGGTTAGATTGACAAGTAGCAAGCAGCAAGCATTTCGCATTCTTTATTCAGATAATCGGTGCTTTTTTCTAAAGATCAAAAGTCGATTAATCGACGACCGGTCGGTAAGCGCTAGGGAGCAAACGTCGATTAATCGACGGCCAGTCGGTAATGTGTTAAAATAGTCTACTGTTAATTTTCATTGTTTTCCCATCGATTAATGACTAAAGTGCTTTTTTGACTGCACATCCTTAGTTAACAAATCTCAAGTTCATTTCCAAATAGGAATTCGAAATTATCATAGTGTAAAATGTTTACACTTCAGATATTTAACTTTAAGCTTCATCCAACGGATGGTCCAACCCACGGTTTGACCACAAATTTAAATGCGTGGATTGCGTTCAGCTAATCTGATTCCAGGTCACGGCCATCAGCAACAAGTCTTCTAAGAATGCTGTGACAGAATACAATTAACAGCCTCGTCAAGCTTCGCAGATCCTCTGTAGGGGGCGTTACGCACGGACAACACTTTCGAAGTTTTTATAAGTCTATGGTGGACTGATGAAAAGAAATTAACTCAAAGGTAAGAAAAGATAATCCGCAGTCGTTAATGCCTAGCGTTTCCTGCAATTGAAAGGTGAATGACTTGCAACGTAGCCATGGAAGTAGATTGGTTATGATGATAATATTTGAGGTTAAGTGAAGGTTGGTTATTATTTCATACTTTACAAAATCACTCACTTGCTATCAGTGGAATCCACAGCCGTTAATAACTCTTATTAAAAAACAGAAGCCTGTCTGCCTTATTGATGACTTCTTTTAAAGGGAATCGGATTCGTGATATTGTTTCACACCAATCCATATTGGTTCTTTTTAGATGATCCTATTTTATTGTTGTGAATAGCATAACTTATTTCATTTTCGGAGATTTGTGATTTCGCTAAAACTTAGCCTAATGATCTTACAAATCGAAACATGAGTAGCTCGATAAATTTGCAAGATACCTAACGCAATTTAAATTATTACAGGCATTTCTCGGTGAAATTATGTTGTGTTAAATGTTAGCGCTATTACAGGCATTTCTCGGTGAAATTATGTTGTGTTAAATGTTAGCGCACGAAAACAAACATTTGATATAAAAATAATTGTGCTTTCAGTATTCTGAAATGAATTTTTTAGTGTTATAAACGTCCACAAACGTCTGTTTTTTATGAGGGATTCGAGCTGGAACCCATGTCATGGTGGTAGAATCTCGACTAACCACCTACCATCTAGGATTGCTGGTTAGAGTTAGAATCAAACCACATTCGTTGTTCTGTTTTCACACGATCAAATTGTAGCTACTGCTAAATTTTAGTGATTAATGTAATCTGATCAGCTGGCACAAAGCTGTGATGCCTAAAATTCACATACTTCAACTCTAATTGAATAAAATATTACTCAGTTAGAATTCCAAAATACGAATGTAACATTATTTTCTCGTCAAGAACATCATGAGAAGGATCAGGAGGCAGATCATTATTATCTATGAAGCGTGATACTCAGATTCTAGAAAGACTCTATGCTATTTGCTTTTCTCTTACGAGGCAAAGTAGAAAAAAAAGTAATAGCTGACTATTTCCTACGAGTTTAGCTTGAAGCTTGCTTTCAAAAAGTTTCTTCTTTAACGTCTGATGAATATAAAATGCGCGAAATCTGTGCGAAACACTGTGGTTAAAAAAACCTATGCAGGAAGCATACTGATCAAATCCTAGATCGTGCAGTACTGGAGACAATTTATGACTTAAAGTGTAACCCTACATAGCTTTGACGTATTTCGAAGCGGATGTAGGAGCACTGAATTGATAGTAATTTTTTCCCAGTTCCAGAGGAACGTAGTACTTTAGATTTCACCTCCGTACAAGCATGTATATTTTAAGAAACTAAGAATATGCATTAGGAAAAGTAAACTAATTGATGAATACATGACAATAAAATTTGGGATTCGGATTTCATTCGACGTATCTATAAACGGCACATATACGTATAACGAAATCGCGACTGTAATGAGAGGAAATACGTATAAGATTTTAACTTACGCATATTCCTATGAGTAGTTAACTCTTGCCAAATGTAAAGAAGATATTTTAATCGTCTCCTGTCGTTCATTATACTCGCGTTCCACTGTTTTTAAAGGAGTTCTTAATTTCATCAGCTTTTATCTATCTTAATTATAAATACAACAATAAAAATAACAATTTTTTCTGAACTCACATAATGCTTAGCCCAACATTCGACGGGCAATAACTCCATCGAAAGAAGAAACGCTTTATTTTCTTTAACGACATTAATTATTTCCAAAGTGCATCAAAAATCAAACATGTCTGCCAGTAAGATAATGATAATTATAATAAAATATATCTGACCTTAAAATCTTAAGCAATATGTTTATGGAAATTCAAAATCAGTACTGAAACACACTAAATTCGGCTTAAATATAACATGCCGCTGTGCTTATAGATATGCATGCTTCGGATTTTAATTTCGGAGGATACTGATTATTTCTCATGTTAATATAATTTGCTTTGATTAATTTCAGTTTAATGTCCTTTTTTTTTCACATGCACAGAGCCTGAACTGAGTTCCTCAAATATATGGTTCCCTCCAATAAAGGGAAAACGGTATTTAAATAAATAAATTACAATTACTATGTCATAAGGAGATTTGACTTTTTATTAATGGCTCTTTCATTTTGTTTTGTCGAAATGTTCTCAAACTATAAAATATTATAAACATAATATTCAACGGAAAACTGATTTCTATAAACTGGATTTTACTTTAACGGCCAGCGACCTATAAATGATGGGAATCACTGTTTTAGATTTACGATTATATTCATAACATTTTTTTCCTTGATTACTAAATTTAACTGCCGATTTCAGGAACTCGTTTGAAAACGTTGGTATTTGAATATAAAAACTATTAGATACTACCATAACAAAAAATAAAATTAAAATAATGGAAAACTCATTAATTTTCCTGTAAATATTTCTTTAAATTATGCATTTGAACTTTTTAGTTTCACATTAAGTTTGTAAATTTCCTTTATGGCTTTTTTGAATTGATTTGATGGAATTATCATTTCGGATGCTTTCCCAAAAATCTGCAATCATGAGTAAGTCAAATTCCTCTTATCTACAAACTAACGTAGTTTTTCAGAAGCAGACGCCAGACACTTCTTATAGTTAACATACTGAAAACGTTTTCAACAGCTGGCAAAAGCAAACGTTAATTTATCGGATTAATTCTTCTAAATAAACTTAATCTTGCTGAGGAAACGTGTCATCCCATCAATTCTCAGTAGCATCAGCCAAACTTAATGCATATAAGCGCGCTATGAATTCACCATTTTATTTCTAAATTCTTTGTGATTTATCTTAATAAACATTATTATTAAGATCTGAAAGTTTATAAGGTATTTTCTTCCTCTTTTCTGCATGCCTTTCGTGTAAAGGTAGCACACTCGGAGCGTAGTCGAGAAGTCCAGGTTAGAGTCCTGGCGAGGGCATTGCTCATTTTTCATGTCTCCTGCTTCAAAATAACCTAATGACTCTACGAGCTATATACCAACAAATTATTTTTAAAAGCACATTTATTAAAAAAAAGTAAGGAAAGCATGCAATGTACAATGATCTCGCTCTGTCTCTTTTTCTCTCTGATGAACTTTTTGAGGAAAAGAACAGTAACTAACTGTTCTTTATAACATGTTATAAAAGTTGGTGTTATAAAGAGCAAGATGTTATCAAGATGATGTTAAAAAGAACAGTGGCAGCTGTCTTACTACCGATGAGGCAATTACAATGCTGATTGATAAGTATGCTTTGGATGAATGTTAATGTCTGTTTTCAATTAAAATTGTTTTTAAAGAATATCACCGATTATGAAATTCTTAATAAAAATTTTAAATCTACCATTCAGAATTGGCTTGTCATCCATCTTTCAAACCAGTTTCAAGGTGGCTGTAAGAGGTTATTCATTTAACTCGGATTTGATACTTACGTTTGACTCTTCATATTACTTTGATGTCAAGAAAGGAAGAAAAATGCGAAGAAAGAAAGAATGTTTAATTTGTCCCTCCTCTGTCATTTCCTAAATACGTGGGTCCTTAAAATGCTTATATTGAAGAAATTAAAAGGAAATTAAATAAAACTCTGCTGCTTAAAGAAATTTCTAATCCCCCACAATAAACTATGGCTTAACTTCTCTGAAAATTTATAGCAACTTCGTTAATTAAACCGTTAGCAAGATCAATGGTAACAAAAAAAAGAAGAATAAAGGTTCAATTTCAATAATTCAATACTTTAAGCTGCTTATTTATTTTCCAAAAAGAAAGAAAGAGGAAAAGAGAAGAAAAATCATTTTTCTTCTTTTGTAGTTTACTACGTAATTTTTTTAGTGGCTATTGATTTCTTATAATGAGAAATTGCAAGCTCTGCGCAATGAATTATAAATGGCTCGATTATTGTGAAACAATTTTTAAAGCACTGGAGCTACTAATAATTCACAGTAGTTTTATTTCTAAGCTGAACAAACAATAATCATTTGGGTGAAAACATTCGAAGCTATGGCTGAAAAGAATAATGTAATCCAAAGGAAACCTGCGTTAATTCTTGCATTCTCTGTTTCATAAATTTTATGATGTTTTATGTTATTAGGCTATTTCATAAATAACAGAATTTATAAAGTAAATTCATAAGTAATAGAATTTATAAATTATAGAATTTCATAAATAACAGAATCATTTCATAAATAATAGAATTTATAAAGTATTCGTTTTTCCTTTCTTACCTCGGATAACCATGATAATTTTGCTTCTGATATTTATAAAATAAAATGCATTAAAAGTACTTATCTTGATTACTTGACGCAATCATCTGTAAACTTTCAGTAATGATACCATCAGTACGTCATACAAGCCGCTTCACCAAACTGCTAGGAAAATTCCTCTCTCTGACAAGGAAAGGGGGGGGGGAATGAGATCGATTTGTTTCAAAGCAGATTGCTCATTTCATCAGTCAAAGGAAAGCAGTTTTTCAAAGATGGTCAGTCACATGAAACTAAGCATTTAAGCGCATTTTGTAAACAGCAAGAGCAAAGTGGGAGAAAAATTTATTCACCACTTTCTTTTTAGACTCATTAGTGATAATTCAAATGAAGAAGTTCTAATTATTTTTATTTTATTCATTTTTACCCTACATATAAATAGTGCATTTGAATTAATTTGTAAAAATATTTCTCTACTTTATTAATTGCATTTAATATATCATCACTACACATTAAAGCTCGTTCAATAATACTCACTTCTGCAGATATAAACCGTGTTTTTTGTTTAATTCGTAGAGATATTTTTTTACTTTATAAACTACATTTTAAATTTTAAGTGCTCACATTTTTTGGAATTTTAATGTTCAGTTATCCAACTTCAGAAAGCATAAATTTATACACAAGCTGGAATTAAAGTTTATTCTAGGTACACTTAATTAATGAATACATTTCTCAATACATAAATCAGCTAATTGTTTGAATAGGACAAAGCACACAAGGGCTGCCTGCCTACGATGAGGGATGCCTTTATTGAGGCCCTTCTAATGAAAACTGACTCGTATTTAAGTTAAAAAGGAATAAAACCACGAAACCCAATCACGCAGTCAGTTCCTTCGCATAGGATGGAGAATCCAAGTCAAATTCCTAGTATTCAGGCTAACCATTCAGCCACTGATGCGACCCAGACAGCAATTAAAACCAGCTTACTAAATTTAAATTAGGTAAATATTTTACACAAACTTATATTTATAGACAGAAAAAAAGCGACTCGTTTACTTAATAAAATGCTAACGTCTTCGTGTGATAATATGATAACTCATAGAACTTTAAGGTGTTAAAACGTTTCTTTTATAAACGCGATAACATTCTTTTACAGAATTTGCGCCGCCCAACCAGTATAGTGGTTAACGTTGCTGACTGCTGTGCGAAGGGCTCGTGTTCGAATCTCGGAAAAGGTATGCATATTTGTAAATGTATAGTGCCCCTGCGGCACGGAGGCACTCTAAATATGCGGCGAACCGAAAGCCCTCTTGAGAGGCTGGTGGTAGGGCAAGAGAGGAAACCCTTGAAGCCATTCCCCCCGGAAGTGCTCTCCATCAAAATTGGGGATGAAACTGAGTTAAATCGCGCTGTCACCTGTCAGGTGCTCAAAGCTGTTACCAACGGCAGGGGCAGCTTGCGCTCCTTGCCACGAGGAATTTCGTGGGCTTGGGCTGACTATAAGGTCAGACAAGTGAGCATTAGTCAACAACAACAGAATCTTCCCAAAAATTATGATTACTTTTGCATTTTAATTTAGCTTAGCAAAAGTTATTTCCGATCCTAACTACTGTTACCAAAGCCTGTATTTATAAACTCTAAATTTTAGTCTTTTCCCTTAAAATTTCTTCCAAGGGAATTACACAACAGTATACTTACGTAATATTATACTTTTTACATACATAGTGTAACAATTTACTGACTTTTAAACAACGTAACTTTATTACTTAGTCTTAATTCGAAAAATTTCTTTTATTTAAACTTGATGGTTCTCCTATTTGAAATAGTTGTAGATTTTGCACTGACAGTTTCAGCTTAATTAAATACTACAACCACTTTTAAAGCAGAACGTTGATAAATTTTCGGCCTTTTATATAAATTTTCATATAGTTTCTACTGCAGTGTAAGCGAAATTTTTGCAGTGGTCTCATAATCCATATCATATCATTATGAGAATTAAGAAAGCCTATGAAATCTATCTTGCAGCAGTTTTTCAGCTGATACATAGTTTTGTTGTTGTGTAAAAGCCTACATTTCTGTACCTCCCCGAAATGATTACGAGCAGTTTCTCTGTCATGACAAACAATCATTATTATTCATCGCGTCTTTAATTTTATGCTAAAGTTTTAGCCGTACATACAAATTTGTTTTAAACTCCTTTATTAGTAAATTTTCTTCCCCCCTCCGCCGCTGGGAAGTCTTCACTCGAAACACCAGATGTTATATGATCATTTATCAGTCATAAAAG
Organism: Stegodyphus mimosarum; assembly: GCA_000611955.2. Classification (NCBI taxonomy): domain Eukaryota; kingdom Metazoa; phylum Arthropoda; class Arachnida; order Araneae; family Eresidae; genus Stegodyphus; species Stegodyphus mimosarum. Next base: position 124,031 of record KK113095.1, on the reverse strand, counting down.
ATATTTATATATTTTAAGACTTGAAACTTTCGCACCTAATTACGCTTTCTTGAGAGCAACTAATGGCATAGTAGATAAAGCCACGGGAAACACTGTTAGGTCAGACAGGTTCAACTGTGGCCACTGAATGAGCTATCAGCAAGAGATTTTTATGCTTTTCCTTATACGAGACGTGAATACCATCCAGTTTCTTTCAAAAATCTGCACAATGACAAACAATGTCATTATGGCATGCCTCTTAAAGCAAAGAGTCCTACAGCGGTTTTATCACAATAAATGATCTATGTAACGCCTCACCACCACCACCATGCGACGCACACACACACATACGCAATTTATTCTTAAATTTTTATACTTTTTACACATTTGTATTTATTTTTTAGACATTTATATTTAAGTTCTTGGACCTCAACGAATTCGGTTTCAACGTTTAACTTTTTGATGACAGAAATACCTTTATTCCAGTCTGTACCCTTCGTGTCACTTTAGTTTCCACAGCATTAATCATACACGCGGCCTGGCAATTTCTCAGTTTCTCACAGCTGTTGCCAATTTTACAGGAATCTGTGAATACATTTTTTTCTGACCGATTCTAAAACTGTTGCCGATCATAAGCGTAGAAGATTTAAAATTTAGCTTTCAAATTAAACTGACGTAGGTGGAACCGATTTACATCCAACTCTTATCTTACAAATTTAAACACTTTGTTGTACGTACAGGGATCAAACAACTGAGAGATCTAAAAATAATGCATGTGATTTTTAACAATTATTTCTCTTACCGCATTTTTAGTAATATATATTATTAGTATAATTTATAATGTAATTAACACGACAATCATTGTTATTGAACACTGTTAATTTATCCCAGGTTCTTAAAATACGAGCTTCTTATAGGCAGTTTTCCACACAAAGTCCTTCTCGAGGGCATCCCTCTGTTTAAGTTTCCCTTTATTTAAAGATTGCAGTTTGTCATAATCAATTAAACGAATAAACTCTGACGCCATTAAATGTAAATCATGGAAGACGTTTATAATGCGCTATTTATGTATTCGGCTACTGAATGATGGGTTTTAGTAAACGTAATTTCTTCTAATGTGAAATTTTTATGGCTTAAAAATACAGCTTGGCGTACATCGCCGGGGATGTTATAAGCCCAGTACTTTCAATTTAAAATAAATAACAATTTTAAACAAATTTAGGATGCAATTGCAAATATTCATCACATCATTTTGGATACATATTAAATAGCTAAATCATGGACAGATCTAAATGAAAGATCTGCCGTAAAATATTTAGGAAATAATTTAAGTTCGAGCAATATATTATAGTTTTAAAGAAGATATTTTTCAATTGGTGTTATATATACATGTTTTATGAACAATAATTACTCATTTATACCATGAATGCAATCAATAAAAACATTTCAAACATCATACATTATGTACTTTGAACTACATAGTTTCTGATTATTCAACACTGTCATTCAAAAAGGGTATTTTAGTACAGAAATCAATGACAAAATGGAAAAAAAGATGCAAATGATTACAATATACAACAGATATTTACTCTGTTTTTCAGCAGCTGATTTCAGATGTGACAAAACTTTAAACAAATTCAGTTTTTGTTTGCTGTACATCACATAAAAGTTTGTTATTCCTTTAAAAGCTTCTCTCCTCTTTTTTTCCCCAAAGACCATTTTATCTACTGAGAATTGGTGTCGTTAAAGTTATATTCAGATTGATGAAGTTCAAATTCGTGTTCTTTTTTCACTGGCAACAAATGTAATTTTCGAAATTACATTTCAGGCACAATATATGTGACTGTTACGTTTCTTGTGCAATATATGTGAGCATTACGTTTCTTGTGCAATATATGGGAAGGAGGAGGTTGCACTGGCATGTGTAATACTGAAATCTCGTTCAGTATATTTAAATCACATATTTTGCATCATGGAACATAATTCATCACATTCAAGTCTCTTAATATATATTAAAGGTCAAAATTCGGGAATTTCATTAAGAAAGGAATAAGAATTATTTCAGTGTTTCCAGCATACTTACATAAAAATTACCATGAATATATTAAATGTTTAAATTTAAATAAATGGAATTATGTTCTAGCCAATTATTTTATTTATTCCAATTCAACTTAAATGCCAAAATTTTCTAAAGCAGGAAGAAATCAATAAAATCTCAATTAGGAAAAAACTGGGAAAGTATGTATCTGGCTTAAAATAGTAATATTTTCAATTTCAACCCGGAATGATCATTTAGATAATGAAGAGTTGTGAAGTAATTTGATTGCCTTGTATACGCAACAATTTATCAAGATATTGCTCAAAGCATCTACTATTAATATTACTCATACCCTAAATTATTCACACCTCAAGTAGTTTATATGACAGAGGCCAGGGGTAGTTCCGAAGTGAGAATCGTTAAAAAATTCGTTTTCACTCGGAATCGAACATAGGATCACTGGCAGGCCAGATGGATATGCTGGTTGTAGTCATTAATAAAAGAAGATCAGCACATGGAAGGAAAGCCTTTCATTTCCTACATTATGACAGAAAAATAGTCTTACGCCTTTTAGTACGAGTAACTAAATCATAACTTCAAAATAAAATAGCAAGATCGATTCAAAGCAACATTGTGTGGTTGTTAAATGGTACGTCCGGTGCTATAATAAAAGATGATTTAATATACATTTTGGTGATCGAAATGGTAATGTGGATCAGCTTCATAATCATTATATAAGGCATTTTCTCCCTCCTTTCTGCCTGCCTTCGTGGTGTAACGGTAGCACACATGGCGCGTACTCGAGAGGTCCAGGTTTGAGTTTGATGCGATTGCTCATTTTTCATATACTCCTCCTTTAAATAACCTAATGTCTCTATAGTTGTAACCATCAGTATTAGCTTCTTATAATAATGAATGAACATACGGACTATCTCTAAATTTAAAAATCGCTATATTTATGGAATCTACAGCATTTACGGAGCTGTTTATATTTTTCGGATTATTGGAACCTTATATATAGTTAATCTATAACTACGTTAATTAATTTTCAAGACAGTGGGTTTAAAATTCAAACAGATTTCTTCTTCAAAATAAATCCGAAGATGGAAAAATAAATTATGAAATACAACTCAACCTTTTTAAAAACAAATGAAAACCTTCAGTGTTTTCATATGACTAAGACAGATTATTAGATGCGGCATGTGGTGGAGAAAATCAGTAACCCTAAGTATGTCAATCAACAATTTATTTAATGATTTCAAAGCTCAAAAATTGCCTACTGTTAACTGAAAAGATGTGTACCTATTTCATAAATACCTACACTACAGGTTCTCACGCAAAGCAACTTCTTTTTATTGACATCTATGTCTGCAAAGTAGTCATCAGAATCGGCCTCGCACTGGGCGGTAGAGATCAGGCAGACACGCAAAAGAAGAAAACACGAAATCCCGCTGATTTCGCAATGGACCTGCGTGACGAGAAACTTTTTATTTCTTGCGAAACTAATTAAGCACCAGCGTTAAGAGTGACTGAACAAACAATTTGTTGATACTTACGGAAAAATATCGAGGGCAAGTAACCGCAATTTAATAAACCGTTGTTTAGGATTATTACACAAATTACTTACTTCTTTTCTGCTTTTGCTATTTCATTGTGGTAAAGAAAAAAAATTCAAATTTTACTCAGTAAGTATTAAAATGATATAAAGTGCTGTAAAAATGAAACTCCATTGGCCATAAACTCGAAGTTCGAATTTTGCTTGTAATAAGTGAATCGTATCAGATTTAGAAATAGTAAATATTTGAACATAGTAAATACATGTGAATAGTAAATACATGTGAATTTAGAAATAATAAACAGCTTTGTTTTCAGTTCCGCAGATCATATGATATATTAAGAATAATTTGTTATAAATATTTCTATCATTTGCTGAGAAACAAGCAACGCCCAGTCTATGCTATAAAGGAAGAACAGAAAATTTCGTCATCAGAACACCTAAATCATTTGATAATAATACTTCGAATTGCTGAATCACAATTCAAGGTGGACGTAAACTCTTTTGAGCTATCAAAATTTATATATTTAAGTACATTTCACTCATCCTTCACCTGTCCCAGATTCTACGTGTAACATTTCTGCAAAGAATTGTTATTGCTTTTTTTTAACTTGTTATCTCCAGCATGTTATTGGTAATTATTTTGTGTTACGCATTGGAAAATAAATAGCTAGCCATATTTGTCTCCGTTAATTAGAATGCGTCATTTTCTTTACAAAAATTATGCTCATCTTTCCGTTGTGGACATGTGTGTAGCATCTAATGTTCAGAATAGGAGGAACTTCTATTATATTGAAATCTCAGGCCCCGAAAGCGAATTTAATGAAAAGGAAAAGTCCTAGGGAATTTATTGAAAAGATCTGACAAATATTATTAAATATTCAAATAAATCTCATAAAATCAACATAATGATGACTTAAAATTAGCCAGAAAATAAACACCTTTCAACATAAAAACAAACAAAAGTTACCTAACTTTAAATTTCGAATTGGTATGCTTCTCCTGCATAGCCGCCCATACCATATAGTGGTTAGGAGAGCCTGGCTGCGATACCGAAGAGCCCGGGTTCGAATCCAGGAGAAGGCATGGATATAAAAATTGTCGTAGTAGGCAAAGGTGGCCTACCTATTACATGCCTTCATTATAAACAGACCACCACATCCGGCCTTAGGAGTAGCCGGTGCCGACATAGGCAAGGGCCCACCATTGAGGAAAAAAAATACTTTTCCTTCATTTAAAACTGATGATTCTTGATCGAATTCAAGAACCCATCTATCATCACATTAGAATTATGGCCTTTCAGAGAAAAGATGTAAATAAATGAATATCATAAAAGGAAAACTCTAAAATAGAAAGACGGTATATGTTCAATTCTAGCATAAATTTATCGGAAAATTAGCAAAAAAATGCAATATAGATTTGTATTTATCTCAAGGGTTATAAGCCAGGAAGAATTTCATAGTTTCAAACGGATTTGGTCAGCCTTTTTCTTAGCTATTAGGTATTTAGTCTTTAATTATGGATACAAAAAAAACTACTTTTATTCAAGTTTTGGAAGTCATCAACTTTTCCTATACTTTTCGTTCTTTAATTTATAAAATACATTAAAGAATAATCTAAATCTATATAAAAAACAGAATGTATTTTTCGAGTTTTGGAAAGGAGAGGGGAGATGAAGTTCCAGCAGTGGTGAAAGGGGTACATGGGGCAGAAAAAGTTGAGAACCACTGATTTATTTCTCTACTCTGCGGGAGGGAAGGGGCTTGTTAAACAATTTTTTTCTCAAATTTAAAATTTTTTAAAAAAAAAAAAAAAAAAGATTCTTGATTAAAATTTTTATAAAAATGCTGTTCAATATATACAATTTGAACACTTACTATCCATTTCTCCGTGGCAGTCAAAATATTTGCAATACCAAAAGTTTAAAAAAAAATCATTTTACGCTAACAGAAGTACTTCAGAAAAATATTACTTTTATGCCATACAACGTGCAATTTCGTTACATTTTTCTCAGTTATTTTTAAGAAACGTAATGTGCAGTTATCTTTAAAATCCCCAAAACAAAATAATGAAACAAAAACCCGCACTTAGAAACAAGCCAGAGTATTCTTTCGTACCGGACGGCGTAAAACTCATGGCCGCATTCAGTTAAATACATTCATAAGAACTGCGAGTGAAAAATAAATACGATATGGTTTTCATTTGAAAATCACAGACGCTAATTATTTCTGCCACTCGTTTAAAAGATTAGCTTCGGGTGCCGCCGATTGACAAACTGTATTTTTGTTCATCTTCATTGTCGCAACAAGACACAGCCAAAAATTGCTAAAGTGTACCACTATTCACTTTGCACACGATCAATAGTTATATTTTATTGTTTCCAATTATTTTCTTTCCTGCGAAAGCTGATCAGGAAGTTAAGCATAGACATCGCGTGATACCGAAGCGCTTTTTATCGCGGAACAATAGGCAGTCATTTAAATGGTGGTTTCTCTACGCTGACCTGTTTCTTTCACTTAGAGTTACGAAACATCAGCCCTTTCAAACCAAGCTGCAGGTTCCCCCTTCCAAGTAAATTAATTCAAATGTCAAATTTTAAAAAGCTCTTCAAGGATGTCTACATACTGAATACAAACCTTTTTCTGCTTAAAATACAAAGCAGTGTTCTCCATACACAGTAGCGGTTTCTACAATAGTAAAAACGTAATTGCGAATGCTAGTTACAGAAATAATAGCAAATGCCAGCTTGTAAGGATCTTAAGTTTAACTAACGTTTATTTTATTTTAAAAAATTTACTATCATCTCTTATTTTCCACTTCCGCCCAGAATCAACGCGTGAATATGTTTATGCAAATTGTACTTGCTAACGCTTAAGTATTTAAGTTGTGGCTTTTTGCCAAGAGCGTAGAAGGAAGGAGGGAGAGCCCTCTTGCTACGAGTCTTTACGCGAGCTTGCATTCAGTTACTGATCGTCTTTAAGGCCAGAGGTTTTACCCTCTTGAAAGTTAAACACGTATTGTAGTTTTCCGCAGTTTGCGTACTACAGACGTAGTAATTTAAAAGGCCAGTCTTAGTGCTAGTCATCTGTGTGAAATATTAAAAGTTAGCTCTTATTTAAATGTTAGTTAGTTAGTAGTCTTATATTCTTTTACGTTCAGGCCACAAGTGGTTGGTCTTTGTATCCAGAACAGCGGGAACGTCTGTAAAATCGATAAGCAAATAAAGGGTAATTTAAACCCATCTTATCTTTGTTGTATCTTCTACACAGGCACGAACATAGCTTTTAGTAAGCTTCCTGTTCCTACTCAGGACTTCAGCTATGCTTGCGAAATCAACTAGAAGAAACACAAGTCCTGATTAACAATTTAAAAGGAAATTTAATTATTGATGAAGAGTAGAACTAAAGAATTAGGAAAGAATGGAAAATAATATACGTATTTCGAAAATTAAAATTGAATTTTGCTTTAACTCCTATTAAATCACAAAGGTAAATCGTTTACAAAGAAGAAATAATCTTGTAGAGGCATTAGTTTTTTTTTTTTTAAGAGCTGGAGACATGAAAAAATGAGCAATGGCATCATCGGAACCCGAAGCTGGATCTCCCGAATCCGCGCCTAGTGTGTTACCGTTACACCACAAAGGCATGAAGAAAGAAGGGAGAAAATACCTTATATACTTCCCCTTTTAAAGGACGACTAGGGATTAGGGTACCCAATCGCCAAATCCTGGTGGTGAAGAATCATCATCCACTACCTTTTAGTTTTAGTTCAGGCGCCACTGGAGAGTCATTACATTTTTTTTTCTTTAGCAGGAGGGCTGAAAAATGAGGAATGCCCTCGCTGGTACTCGAACCAGATCTTTGGATGTGACGCGCCAGATGTGCTACCATTACACGACGAAGGCATGCAGAAAGGAAGGACAAAATACCTCATATTCTTAGCTACGGTAAAAAGTAATGTTTTCGCTTTTATTACAATATTTTATAAGATTAGCTTCCTTTTACACCCTGGAAAGATATATTTGGATTAGCGGAAAAAAAACTGTGTTCTCATTCGAAAACAGGAAAGAGACAACCAGTGCTGAAGGATTATTGAATAACAATATTTACATTTTATTTCCATACTATTTTTCGTAATAAAATTCACAAAGCTCTTCAGCTCTTCAAAACATTCTTCGTCGTAAAACCTATCAATTTGTACCCTGAACAGAAATCTGGGAAAGATAATAAAAAGAGATCTGACGTGTATTCAGCACGCACAAGAAGCGTGCACGCACAAGAACGAAATATCCATTGCCTAGTTAAAATCCTCAAACTTTTGTCAGAAGTACATAATATTAAGGACTGTATAATTTTCAGAATTTGTCATCACCAGTGGTCCCAAAAAAAATATTTCCATTACCAGTAAATATTGACAATACCGGTAATAAGCAAACACTGTTTTAAAAAATAACTATAGCAAGCTAATATAAAAGTTTTTATATCTTTAGCATTCAATTTTGCTTAATGAAAATAAATTATTTTTAGAAAAAGGCGAATAAAATCCATTAATAAATATATAATGAATAGGAATCTAAAATCCTGACAGTAATATAAAGTTTACTTAGACATTAATAATTTAAAATTATTTATATTGTTTAATATTAAATACGAAATCAATATTATGTACTTTATGTAACTTTCCATTGGTTATTGTTCTTTGACATTTGCGTGTGATATTGGGAAAAAATAGCAACTAACTGACAAATTTTATGTAATTTTAAAGTAGTTTTGCGCATTGAGATGTGCTCGGAGGGTGCAGTGAATTTTGGTGCAAATTTAAACATGCGGCTTAAAATAGTTTTTCCGAGAAAACATTCGTAGACAGTTTTTTTTTCAATTAAGCCAAAACAAATCCTTAGTTTATAGTATATTTTAATAAAATTATCTCCATCGATATTGATCAGACACAAATTCAGACTAGGAACAACAGTCAAGTCCAGACTGATCAAGACAGTCTGATCAAGTCCAGACTTAATCAGACTAGGAACGATTGAAGGGTTCCAAATTTAGAAAACAAACTTCCAATTCAAATGTTTTTATTATTTTCTTTTTTTTAATTTTTTATCATTTTTTGCTCCATGCAAAAAACATTCAGTGCATATGCAGAGATCGCTATTATTTGAAAATTATACATTCAGAAATTTGAAAAAATATTTTTCCCCAAACATTTTAACATAGAAATAGGTGACATCAAAATTAGGCTACGTGTAAGCATATTTTAATGAAACTTTTGCATCGAGAACTGGCAAAATAAAGAAGTATGGCTTACAAATTACTAACATGAATGACAGCTTAGACGCAAAATTTTTGTCACATGTCCTCTTTTGGTTATACGTCATTGCTGCATGATGGTAACAGAATGAAAGCAATATTAGAGTGTGTCAGTGAGTTAAATGATTTAAGATTATTTTTTATTCGACCTAAATCTCAGATGCCGAGCGAGTAAAACCGCTAATTCTGAGTTCATCCCGAGTTCGGTGCATGGAAATATGTCTAACTGAAGAAGGTTTTGTTGTTTTCTCGATATGTAACTTGAATACAAGTTTCCTTCAAGGCCTTTTTCGGCGATCGCTTCTAGTCTTCAGATGCTTTGTCATCATCAATTAAGCGGCGGTTCTATACAAATTATAATAAGGATGATATGATATGATATGATTTATGCCTGATATCCATGAGTGAAGAAGACCAAAACGTAAATTTAAGAGCACGAGAGACTTGGTGGTATAGAGTTTGCTTTGAAAAATTTTAATTTTTGCTTGATGAAAACTGAATTTTTCTATTTGATGATTTTAATTAAAGCTTGAGTATTCAGAATTGTAATTTATTAAAAGTCGTAATTTCTTGATACATATTTTAAAGCTTTCTCCGTGTTATTATTACATAGTATTCCAAACAAATATATAATTATTGATATATTTATTCATATGCATATACTACTATGTTAACCAAAACAACTACAAATAGTTGCCTTAATAAATAAAATATATACTTTAGTCAGAATTTCAAAATGTTTAATATTTACTAGATTTTCCTCCTTAAATATGGTGAGAGGTACATAGGTATAGAAATCTAACTGGCCAAAAGTTTCTGAAGAGTCATAGCTATACAGAATTAAAAATATACCAAAAGAGTTACAACTTCAACGCATTTAGATTAGTGCACACTTTTAAGTTCTGAGATAGTGAATCTTAAAATGGGATATGAAAAAGCAATGAATACTGTAAAGAAAAAGGCATGAAGATATTATAGTTTATCTTATTTGAAAATAGAATGGAGATTGTAACACGACCTATTTTTGTGTGTTCTTTTAAATGAAATTAACCCTAAGATAAAAGTGTAAACGACTTCATATTTCAAAGTAACACATGCAAACACTTCAGTTTAAAGCCTTCCCAGTGAATACCGAAATTCTGTTCGTTTTTGACGGAATAAAAAAAAACTTGAGCTAAATTATTTCTGAAGCAGTGTAGAAACATCCGCTTTTTTTAATACTTCCTGTTCTGGTATATAAATGCCCCGGTTGGGTTTTTCTTTCTTTCTTTCTTTTTAATACGGCACCAATTGTTTGTTTTGTTATCATTACTTTTCTTTCATGTCGCTTGTTTCCTTTTGGTAGTATTAAGATGAACATTTTAAATTTTTACATCACAGAACCTCAAATTGGTGTTCACTGCCTCTCGCTTCCTATCATATTTATGTAATAAAATAACAATCAAATTCTTTGTATGGTATTTTAATGCTTATTTCATTGTGTCAGAGCATCCCACGTGTTACAAAATTCATTTAAGATCCCAATTACAGTCGAATCTTTCAAATAAGTATCACTGTATCGATTCAAGTAGATATAACAATTATTATACCTATTCCAATCTAACTAATATGGTCAAATCTTTCGTAAAAGGGTTATTACATCTATATATTTATCTATGGTATTTTAATGCGTATTTCTATTACATCAGAGCATCATACATGTCACAAAAATTCATATAATCTCTCAATTGTGAACGAATCTTGCATATAAAGGTTATTACAACCTTAAAACAGGGGGGGGAATGGCTAAATAGAATTTTTATAGATTCACCACATGTAAGAGAAATACGATCTTATTCATCTTCAAAAGTCTTCCATAAAAGCATTCCTTTCTTAGGCAGATAGCCTTCGTGTGCTTCGCCATAACTGATTAAACAACAGAAAACCTCAATTTTTTTCTTATTATTCGAAACACAGCATTGATGAAATATTTTGCTTCTGTTAAATCACTTTCGGAAATTCGTTGACTATCATTTTGTTTTATCATTCACCGAATCCAACGAAATACTTTTATAACGATTTGCTTGAGAAGCAGCGAAATCTCCTTTGATCTATTTTCGGTTTCTATATTTTCTGAGGTAATCAAACTTCTTAAACAAATATAATTTGATTTTAAAACATATTCATATTTTTATTCTAATTAAATATATTTATATCTTAATTCGCATACGATTAAGCTTACGCTGTTGTAATTATTCAGAAATATTCTTAAATAACTACTTTTTAAAATTCTTTCAGTATTAATCTTTATGATCTCATTTTGTTCTTGCCAACTATTCTTTAAATTTACCCTAACAGTTAATGAAAAGTCTGTCAGTCATTCTTCTAAAAACTTTATTACGCTTTGTTTCATTTTTCCTCCATAAGTACTTCGCATATACTATATAGATACTCTTCCTCTCATTTTACTCGTAGGTGAAAAAAACTAGTCTTTAGAGATTACATTTCCCACACAGTGGCAGTCAAACGCGGAAGTTATGAATGAAAGTTTGTGTTCTCGCTCTACACTACGCATATGTATACAGTACGAGCATATATGTATATATATTTTTAAAGGCATTCGAAATAATGCTCTTTTCATTTTTTTCTTTATTCCTCTTCATATATGTATACATGTAATAGATTCTGTACTAGAACGCAGGCGTTTGAATCCGTATACGGATAGATTCATTATAATGAACAACAAGAATTTTGATGGCTTAGAGATGTTGAAACTCTAATCCACAATGAATAAGAGATTTGGCAGTCGAGGCAGATTTAATTAAACTTTACTTCAGCGAGCATGTTGCGACCACAAACAAATTGGCACATTATTTATGCCTATTCTAAAAGTTTACATTTTTGATAAATTTGCAGTAAGAAAGAAGGAGCAGACAGACTGTAGCCCAGCTAGGCCAAAGCGTAGAAAGCAAGTGCGTTATGTTGAGGGTGAAATCTTAAGTCAGACCGAGTTAGTTTTGGTTCTTAATGCATTTTGATTGGATAATTAATACTGCTGTAAAATTACGATTAGCTGTTTGAATTTTAGTTGCAGTTACAAGAGTCATATGACGCGCATTAATCTCGAAATGAAGCAGTGGAGAGGGATTACTGTTTTTAGAATAAAGAAGGGAAATTAATTTACGCTGCTTGTTAATTTAATCTTCCACGTATTGTTTATTTTTCTTACATATATCTATATATATATATATATATATAATTTGATCAAACCCAGAAAAAGAAGAAAGTTTTTTGAATTGTGGGGTTTTAGTTACTTAATTCGGTGTTCAATACTATGAAACCCTCAAACACTAATATGCGAATAATCGCTTAAGTGTGTGAACAAATACGTAACACTCAAGGAGGGTTAACTACCCTTCATTTCTCAGAATAAATACAATCAGTTTCTGACTCGGAGCGTACAGCAAAGCCTCCACTTGGGCTTGAACTTAAATGAATATAAAATTAAACTTAACTAAGCTTAACTAAAGCTAACTGAAGATATAGCCGAAGCTATCAAGATTCTAAGTAGTTGACTCCTAAATCTTAATTAAGTCGGCGAAGCCAAACGAGGGCCTAAAGTATGGCCGAGCGTAGCAGTATCTAAGAGAGACGTAGCCAAAAGGCAAACGCGCGCTAGTCAAAAACCCAGACTGTCTCTCTCGAAGCCGGTGAAACATCGACTTAAATACTACTCTTTACTCATTTGCATTAACTGCATTTCTGAAATTACATTCTGGTAGGAAATTGTAAGCTGAACTAGAAAGATAGAAAAGATGCATAAACTTAAAATAATTGTTAATAAAATTAGGTAAACCTTACAAAATGATAAAAATATTGTTGTTTCTGAGCTGAATTTTTACTGCATTCTTTTGTAGTTTTTCTCCCTTCGGAGGGGTCAAATCTGAGTTAAAAATTTCTGTTTATAACATAAAATTACAGCTGTCTGATTAAAAATCGAGAAGTGAAATGCTCTTCTGGCGACAGCTATGTTCTGTTCTCACACTCAGTTTTTTGAATCGCTGTTGCTTTTATTTGTCTTCAAAAGGAAATTACTATTTTGAAGGCAGATAAATGTAACAGCGATTTTAAAAAATTTAGTATGAAAACCGAACTTAACAATTTCATGACTATATTACGATGCGCTCACTTTTACACAGTTGCTTTCAAGTGACAGTTTAAAAAATATTCCTTTGTAAAGAGCTTAATCCCTCAAATCAGTGTTGACAGCGTTTATATTGTTCACCGTGGGATTTTGATATTGAAATTTGTGAATTAAATGCTTTTCAAGTAATAAATAATTTTCGCCTTGTCTCAAGTGTTAAAGTTTTCATGATTTCGATGACTGGCAAGAATTAGCGAGAAATGTAGGGGCCCTTTCTATTTTCTAATTTCTCTCTCTCTCTCTTTTTTACCCTTTTTGATAAGCTTTAAAATCCATTTATTGCTTTTATCCAAAGGAAGATAAATCACGTGAAACTCTTAATAATAATGCTGCGCAAAATGATTGTGTAAATCATTTATTTACGTATTTATGTATTTAATGCGCTAGCGCATTCGAAGGCTTTTAGGAAAGGGGAATGCCTTCACTAAAACCCCGAATGAGCTACTAGTATAATGACTTTTGTAGGATTCTGATATGTCTAGAAGCTTATCTCTAGGTCCTGGATACCCTACGAAACTAAAAAGCGAGTTACCGCATTAGTATGAAGCCAATGCCAAAGTCATAAGAAGGTTAAAATAGCCTTTTCATTTAACTTTTATTTTAAATGAACTGAAAGCAATACTTGTGCTACAGACGAACCACAGCTATATACGGATATTTAATGTAACGTACGATAAAATTAATTTGTGTAGTTAACGTAGTCTGAGACTACATACACAACAGACTACTTAAGCTGACTCAGATAATTAACGGCACGTATTTTAAACGTCAGAGACTACACACACATGGACTACTTAAGCTGACTCAGATAATTAACGGCACGTATTTTAAACGGCAGAGACTACACATACAATAGACTACTTAAGCTGACTCAGATAATTAACGGCACGTATTTTAAACGTCAGAGAGTCCACACACACAATGGACTACTTAAGCTGACTCAGATAATTAACGGCACGTATTTTAAACGTCAGAGACTACACACACACAATAGACTACTTAAACTGACTCAGATAATTTTAAAGGCTACAAGATGCTAAAGCCAAAATAACTTCTGCAGGATTACCGATAGTGAGCAACTGCAAAGTAGGACTGCCAGAAGCTCTAACTCTGAAACATTCAACACCTCAGCTTAAATATGCTCCTCAACTGCAGCAACTAGTTCGCATTTTGGTGAGGATTATGGAACGGTGAAGTTAAAGTAAAGCTTCAAATCATGATAACTGGTTAATTAACATAAAATCCTACACAATTAGCTACAAAAATAGTGAAAAACCTTGATTCAATTCCAAGCTTAATAATTTTCTTGTTGCAATGAATTTACACTGAAAATTAGAATATGTTTGGAGTGAATCAAGGCGCTATAAATTCACATACAAATAAAATACACAGTCTGCATGCAAGATAATATTCCAAGTTGAAGACAACACTTCAACTTACAACATTTTCAACGCTTCAACTTGCAAAATATTTTATTCAATTCGCAATTGTTGTTGCCCAATTGGACTTACCGAGTCCACGTGCTTTTGATTCGGAAATTTAAATTCGGTAATTAATTAAGCATATTTTGTGAAGAGAAATTTAACACAACAGCTCAATAAATTTGTATATTCCCCAGTGCTCTTTCCAAAGATTCTTATGAATCAATAATAGATGTAAGAATAATGGGTAGTCTAAAGCAGACTTATGCTTGTAATGACTGTGGAGTTAAAGTATTCATTATAGAGAATATATTAGAAAATGCTGTAGTCAAAATCTCTTACAAATAATACTATCTCTCAGAGAAAATGTAAACAGTGAGAAACTTTTCACAGAGAAAATTTCAGTGCACTTATGTCAAAAAATTGTGCAAATTGGTGCAGTTTCCAGTCAGCCATATGATACGGGAACATAAGAAAAGAAAAACGTCTGTTAACTTTTGAAACTCGCTCGAGGATACGATGACATTCTTTTCTTCTCTTTTCTTCGCCAAGATAAAGATTAAGGAAAGAAACAGACTTTGAGACGTTTTCAAAATGTTTTCATAAAACATACGTGTTTACTCAGATATTCAGTCACATATCAAAGTAAGGCTGATTCGCGTTTCTTTCAAATTCAACGGAAATACATGATGCAAATAATAATAATAAACTTGTGTTTAATGAGACAGTGGTTAAAATAAAGAAAAATGAACACTACAGTCCAATATTAAAAGCTACCTAATAAAATTCCTTTAATCACGTATCTCTTCATATTGGACTGTAGTGACAAGCCGAATACCTCAACGTCATACAATAAACGCCTTTTCATCCTTAGTTGGCGACAACCTGTGAAATAAATAGACGCATTCGCATTCTCTTCTGTCGACGTTTTAATGCTTTTCGAGCAGGACAATACATAGTCATACGCAACTAACATTAGCAGGCATCTTTTTCAAAATGTTCTCGCGATTTAGCCAGCACAATTCCAGACATCTCGCAAATCGAGAATTTGTGGAACTGGTCGTCGAGCGAATGCTCTGACTTGGGAATTTTAGTCTACGCTATATGGTTTACAGTACCCCAGGACAGAATTCTAGCTCTCTTGATAAGTATTATGCCTATAAAACAATTGTATCATTCAAACTCATAGCCCCACTTATTACTGAATCCGGCAAATTTGGCTACTGCTTACAATTAATGTCTGAAATTAAAATCGCGTTTTCGGAATTTCTATATATGTCCCAAATTTTGTCTCATTTGAAGTGCTTTTTCATGATGCTACATTTTCTTTGTGAAACATTATCTTAAAATCGAAAGATGTTTAGAAATTAAAGTTCACTTTCAACATCTGAAATTTATCCGTCTTAGACTATAAACCCTTTCTCCCGCCTTCTTGGTATGCCTTCGTGGTGCAGTGGTCAGCATGCTCGATGCGTATTCGAGAGGTCCGTGGTTCGAGCTCCGGCGAAGGCATTGCACAGTTTTCATCTCCCCTGTTTTCGAAAAATACCTAATGTCTCTACAGTGGCACCCGAACAAAAAACGGTGGTGGATGATGATTCTCCACCAACATGATTTGGCGACCAAAAACCCAGTCGCCCTTTGAAAGGGGGAGCATATAAGGTATTTCTCCCGCCTTCTTGGCATGCCTTCGTGATGTAGTTGTTGTCTCGACGCGTATTCGAGATGTTAGTGGTTCGAGTTCCGGCGAGGGCACTGCAATTTTTTCATTTCTCCTGTTTTCTAAAAGTACCTAATGTCTGTCTCTGCAAGACAAATCACATTATACTTGTAACAGCAGCTCTCTTAAAACTAACCGACACCTAAACTTTACGTTATTTTTGGTTTTTAACTGCCTATTTACAGACATTCAGCAGCTGACCGTTTAGAGTTCTTAAATGAGCAAATTTGAATATATTTTCCATTTCCTGGAGACTTTGAGCATTTAAGACTGGAAAAACCTTCCTTGTTAGCTGCTTTGGCTTACAATCAGTTATTGATGTAAAAGACAGATTACTCTTAGCTTTGTGTATAGCTTAACCTAAACCCCATTTTAAGATAGGTTAGTTTAAGCGAAGCAAAACTAGCTAAAGACAGAAACAAACCGGAGAATGTTAGTACAGGTACATGTTGAAACAAGGCCGTTACCTACGTATTCCATCAGTTATATATAATATTAGGTATCGCTGGGCTTTGCTAACTGTTAAGCTTCTTCCCCAGTTTTGAGGAAAGACATCCCGGGAGACGAAGCTAGGGTCTCCCAACCTTTTTCACTATCATCAATCTCTCGAGAGGGCTTTCGGCTCGCTCGTGTATTTTGAGAGCCCCCTTGTCGCACAGATATTATATACAATTACAAACATCCATGCCGTCTTCGGGATTCGAACCCAAGCCCATCGGTTCGGCGGTTAGCGTCACTAACCACTATTAACCACGGCGAAGAATATTAATATTAAAAATTGAAAGGAACCTTTAATTAGAGAGACAGTAATGGACGACTGCAATGAATTTTCTCCTTCCTTACTGCGTGCCTTCTCGGTGTAATTGAAAGCACTTCTGGATAGCTATCGAGAAGTCTGGAGTTCCAAACCCGGCTAGAACACTGCTGATATTTTACTTTTCCAGTTCGCGTATAAACCTAACGACTCTACGCAACTGCCGACATCAGTTATTTAGAACGAGAAAAAATTAAACCTTTTCAGCAACAAATAAATAAAATTTAAGACATTTTAGTGGATCTATTATTACTGAGAATGTAGTTACATGAAAATCGTGTTAAACTAAGAAATAAAAAAAATTCCCACTGCAAAATTCAGTTTACAGTCTCAAACTTCAAAAAAAAGTTTATCATTCTAAATCTAATTTTTTTATGTTAAAAAGTGTAAATTACCAGTTTAAGAATTAATCCCCAGAAATTAAAGATACAGAACACAAAATCCTTTACTTAAAACGGCTACTCAAAGTACCAGTGGCAAAAAGATGTTGAAAGGAAAGTATTGCTGTGATATTACTGAAACACAAATTAACCCGAAGTGGAGACTTTTGCCCTTGCTTAATGATCAAGAGACTTAATTAATCAAAAAGTAGCAGTGTATCTTTTTCATCGCTTGAATATGAGGCTCGCAACAATCATTTTTGACAAGTGTCTCTGCAGTAACTGTTTTACCAGGGCGTAAAATTCGCTTAGTGAAACACTAACATCTGTCTTTCAAGTATTTATAAATCACCTGTGGGCGTTTTTCTGCACCGTGTATGCTTTTTCACTGTAATTAAGATTTCGCAAATATCCGATTTTTTCGAATCTAATAATATACAAGCCCGGCTAAAAACGAGGTACTTCTTGGAATTTTTCTGATTACTAGTTACGTTTATAAAATAAAAACTTACGAATTACTGATTTCAATATTAATACCATTGGTGTTAAGAAATCATTATCAATTATTAGCAATACTAAAATAGAAAATACTTGCTGGGTTACTTTTACGTTTGAGTTCTGTCATTTTACTTTCTGAGAAATTAAGTCTCTTCTCCGTTGGTGAAGTTAAAATTGAACGGTAAGTCTTAGATTCGAAAACCTTGCAGTGTAATATTTTCAGTTGTATTTCATTAAAGTCAGTTGTGTAACCTAACGACTTTTAAGCGCGTTGTCACGCAAGACAGATATTTTTAATGGTAAAATGGCAACAGAAAGATAAATTTTTAAAAATGGTTTTAGGAAAAGCAGTAACTGACATCAAACAACAGAAGTTAACAACGCTTAGATGTATGGCCCTTTGGTTTTAGTTGCATTTTACTTATCTATCAGCTTTATGAGCCTTTAACATCTTTAACAAATTATAAGCTTGATGTTAAATATTTACCATCATTCTTATAATTGTACCATTTTTTTAGTTAATAATAATATTTTATTAACAATTCTATAATTATGTTACATTATTTATTATTAAATTGCATCCTGATAATTAATAATTAATTTTATGTAAGTAACATTTGTTGTTAAACATTTAACTGATTTATTTCGAAAGATTCATTCTTTTCAATACATTTCTTACGATCGAGTTTAATACCATGTATAAATTACAAACAACACTCAGTGATAAAGAAATGCAAATAAATAAATATAAATTTTTTTAACAAACTTGTCTCATTTAGTAAGGAATAGACCACTGAATCTCGCAAGGGTGCAAAGGGATTAGGGTTTTTTTTAGGAGGGGGGAAGCTGGAGACGTGAAAAATGTATAGTGCACTCGTCAGGACTCGAATGTTGGACCTCTCGAATACGTGTCGAGTATGCTTCCAATTACAGCAAGAAAGGAGAATATACCTTATACACTTCGCCTTTTAAAGGGCGACTGGGGATTAGGGCACCCAGTCGCAAAATCCTGTTGGTGACGAATTGCCGTCCACCAACTCTTTTAGTTCCGGTGCCCCTTGTAAAGTCATTAGGTTTTTTTTTTTTTTTTTTTTTTTTTTTTTTTTTTTTTTTAAGCGGAAGTCAAAAATGTGCAATGCCCTCGCCGGGACCCCTCGAATATGCTTCCACTTACGAAGGAAGGCATACGTAAAGAAGAGAGAAAATATTGTATATTCTCCCACCCAACATTTCTTTTTTCAGTTGGAGACGTGAAAAATGTGCAGTGTGCTCGACGGGACTCGAACCCTGGACATCTCGAATATGCATCGAATATGCTGCCAATTACACCACGAAGGCATGCGGAAAGGAGGGAGAAAATACCTTATAAGGGATCATAAATTACCTGACCCTAGCTATTCACAGCTACATTAGGAAGAAAAAAAATTTTTTTTTTCCATACACATAAAATATCCTTTCTAACATTTATACACTAACATTTATTAACACTGTCTCAGAAATTAATTCAGAGATAAACGCATGAGCAACTAAGCGGAAAATTACAGTTATTTGTTTTGTTGTCACTGTCCCAAGATGTATTTGTAAAATCGAAGAATCAACTCTTTGATCATTCTTCTCATGTAAAAGGATGGTTCTGTATGATTGAGCCTGATTTAAAGAAGTCTGCAGTTTGGAATGCATGCTAACGAAGCCATTCACATCGCCCACTACTGAAGAAGATTGGCCTTTATTTTTACTTTTTGGCTCTATTTTTACATAAATTTTGGTTTTGCCAAAAGTGTATATAAAACAGCTCTAGTTGTGTTCAAAAGTGCAGAGGGAAATTTAGAACCTTTAAAATCGCATAATACCCTAAACATTTTGTATCATTTTATATTTAAAATTGTTAACTTCTAAACTTCTTTAATATCATTTTGATGATTGACTTCAAAATGAAAGACAGGTTGTATTAACTATCCATAATTTAAATAACAAACTATACGAACTTTCCTTTCAGAATTATTTTACATCTGATTATCTCTTCATCACGATTATGAGGTTTTTAAGCGTAAAACGAATGTTAATATTGATGTACTTATTTTATTTACATTTTGCGCTAAAATGAAATGCATGTTGATGCAAACTAAGGACTTTAAAACCTAATCATAGGAAATCATTTTCAAACTAGAGACTCAAAGCGATAATGAGGTAAGTAAACGTAATAAAGTAACGCAATGTGATAAGAGTAATGAAACAGAATATGATATAAATAATAACTAGTGTTTTGAATCTTTATGATAATCTTCCCATACTCAAACAAAATGGTTAACAATGATGTAAGATAACATGATATGATAAGTAACATGAAAATA
The DNA here is from genome assembly GCA_000611955.2 of Stegodyphus mimosarum. NCBI lineage: Eukaryota > Metazoa > Arthropoda > Arachnida > Araneae > Eresidae > Stegodyphus > Stegodyphus mimosarum. The sequence goes on along the minus strand of KK113095.1, from coordinate 103,780 downwards.
AAAAATATGATGTGTACACCACATGACTTCCTTGTACGGAATATTAAATTATACGCATTTTTCCTGTATTTCGTTTAAACTTATTTCCTCGAATTTCATTAGAGATACATTTCTCATTCAATTAATTCAGTTCTCACTTCGCGACAAGGGAAAAATACATGAAACTTCAAAATACCTTTATTAAAAGTTTAAAAAATATAGAAAAATATAAAACATAAATATAGTTAAACCAATTTAAAGAACAATGTTTACAATTAATATTAAACTGTCTACACAAAAACAAGTATTTCAGCCAGTGGGCAAGAAAGCATATCTTTCGGTGCACAAAACTGAAAGTTTACTTTTGGTTTCCCTCGGTAAAAAGACACTGAAGGCGTCGAAACTGACTTAATTTGTTGTGGACGCTATGCTGAGTCAATATATGGGATAATTTAATAACTTAAATGATAAATCCAGAATGGATTAAGCATGATTTAATTCTCAAAAATAAAAGAAGACCTTATCTTTGTTGATGCGAAGCTTAGTTTCTATAGATTGGCAACAAATCCACTATTCCGCTAAGTTTCAAATGTAAGCAAATATGGCTGCTATGGTAAAAAAATTAGGCTTAGACACACTTAAACAACTTTTAAATTGTTGATATTCTACAATTATAACATGCAGGTTAACTAAAGACATAAAAACCTTAACCCGAAGATAAGAAAACATAATTCAATCATTTTTAAAGCAAAAAATGCACAATTTACCAACATATAAGAATAAAAAAACTGAATGAGCGGAGTAACAGAGTGGGAATATATATATATATATATATGTGTGTGTATTTTTGATGCGGCCGATTGCCACCAAAAAGGGGAGGTGCACAACTACATACTATAGTAGTCCTATATACGAAATTTCAATGTTCTGAGGCTATTTGTTTTTGAGTTATGCGAGGTACATACATACATACATACGTACGCACGTACGTACAGACACCATGAAAAAACTCTCTTCTGAATCCATTTTAAATCAGTTTTATAATTCGCTTGGGGAAAAAGAGTCCTTTATTCTCTCCTTACGTACAGATGTCACGCAAAAACATCGTTAAATTGCATTCGATAGCGGTCGAAATGGATATTTTCGTTGAAATATGGTACCCGAAATTTTTCGTGATTACAATACTTCCTTTACTTCGTACGACTAAGTAAAAAGGAGAAAATGTATTCTTTGACTTTATTTTTAAGTCAAAAAGAATTAAAGAGAAAAAATATGCTACAGTAATATATTTCATCTCACGTGAGGGAAAAAAAAACAGTGTAAAATGGTAATAAGATATTCTGATTTCTGTGTTACGTATAAAGCATAAGGCAATGCAAAATACGGCAAGCTGCAGACAGAAAGCCTAACATGACAGCCATTTTCAAAAGAAGACAATTTCCTAAATTACCTGCTGTCTACTGCCGAGAGACCCTTGCTTAAAACAGAGGTAGAGCCGTGGATATAGCCCTCATTTGCTCTGCCTAAATTAAAAAAAACCAACTTATCCTTCAGTGTCTACCCAATTGTTTACTAGAACTTTCCACTACTGATACTGAAGCAATCCTGTAAATAACGTATCACTATGTGCACTTCATCTTATCTATTTGCATGAGAGAAAGCTCCAACAAATATTTAATTTACAAAATTTCTTGAGTAACTTAGTGTTGTACCTCTTCTACTATAACACTGTAAATGTTTAGTTTAAATTTCTACTGTTATCAGTCTAAATTTTATAAGCTAATATTCGAAATTAAATTGTGCTTTGAGAGACTGCAATATAACAATCGATCCCATTTTACTTTTATGACAGCCGTCTGATTTCTAAAAAGTTTAAACCATGGTACAGTTAAATAGAAATTCTTATGCATTATTCTTATTAACATCATTCTTATGCACATTCTTATGTACTTCATCACATTTCTATGTGATGTTACAATGCAATTTTAAGTATTATAAGTAAAATATGAAAGTTAAACACAATATTTTATTTTACTTCTTTTGCACAATATCTAGTTGAAGCACTTCATCCTGTTCTAGGCTTTCTTTAAACCACGTCCTCGCCCCTGTCAGTGTCATATTGTTAACATACGAAAGGCGCTGGCTACCAAGTCAAGGAAGTTTGAATCTCGAGTAAGACATGGACGTTTGTAACAATGATGTCTTTAAGGAAAAGCGCGCTTAAAATTTGTTAATATGAAAGTCTTATCAAGAGGCTGTTGAAGAAGAAAATTGGTTACAATACCTTTAAAAATCTCTCTTTTTCTCCTTCGAATCCCTTCAGGATTAAAATTGGGAAGGAGCTGAGGCAGATAGTCCTTGGATGCTTGAGAATTGGTTTGATTATTTCAAATAATCAAACCAAATCCCTTGAATCATGTTTTAATGCACTCGACATGAAATGCTGTTTGTTAAACAAATCACTGTGCCATATGATGGAGAATTATTTTTCTTTAAAGGATTTCTGTTCAATATGCATATACATATAAGGGTAAGCAATCGCTCCTGGAGTACTTCGAATGTCATTCTTTCTCTAGCCTAGCTATATAAAATTGCATAATTTTAATATTTTTGTTCAACTTTACAAAAAAACTAAAATAAGCAATTTTATCCAACTGGAGAGTGATGGAATCATATCCGAAAGACCCCACAACATCGTATAATATATTAAACATTTTGTAGCATTTTATATTCAAAGGAATATAAAATACTGCAATATGTTTATATTTTATAGTACTTTATATTCATCTGAAGTAATTACTTATTTTTATTTTAGCGAACAAAGAATTATTATTATGTAGATTTATCACTTGAGAGTACAATATTTTCACTTATAATGTACCTTAAATAAAATATTTATAAAATGAATTAAAAATTCCTCATTTCTTAAATTAATAAAAGCAATATTGACATATTGCTCATAAAGTAAGCGACAGTTTTTCAAGGGAACACATGAAGAACTAAAAACGAATGCTCAGAAATAACATATAAAAATTACTAATGAAGTAAATTTCTGTATGTAAAACTTGGTATACTCGATATATTAAAATTCATTCGTGACAAAGCTAATATATGTTAATATATAAAGTCAAAATTTATTTAAGTAAGATGCACCTAAAGTGAAAGTATAAATTATAAGACTTGATATTTTGTTGGAATTTAAAAAAGAAAATCGTTTACCGCACGAAAATGATAATACTATTTATCCTACTGTGTAGATTACCGTTCTGATTTCTGTAATGTAGGTACCGGTATTCAATGTCTTTCCATTTTTTTTCTTTTCTGAATTGAAATATATTTAATAAAAAAACTGCAAGTAAGGAAATACGGTAGCGTAAAATATGATTCAAATTTTAATATAAAATATATGTAGTGTAGAAATGAATCTAGACTGTAGTCTTTAATCAAGCATTAGGACTCTTGCTTTCAACTAAAATTATTTCATTATAAATTTTAAATATGAATAATATTCTAAAAATAGGCACTAAAAATGACTGTTTCTAGTAACGTATTTATTTTCAGCTTTACCAAAGTTATTTTATTTATACACTTTTATATTTCAAAATATTTATGGTTCTTTTAAAATATAATTGTATGATAGGATGTTAGCGCTCCTTTTTCTTTTAAGTTTTAAAGATTAATATCTGTAACTTATACTTTATTACGAGTTTAAGATTTGAACATATTTTCCTTTTGTGACAGTCTTTCTATTAATAGTCAAGTATTGTCTTTTGAAAAAAAAAAAAAAAAAAAAAAAAAAAATCACAGCTTTAATTATTTAGATACAATTAAAAATTAATCACTCAAATACTCACTTTCATCGAAGAATTAAAACTGGAGATATTTTATGGTAATTTATATCCTTTATACAAGAGGCCGCACAGATATAAACAAGGCATAGCGTCAAAAAACTACACTATACACGCCATTCTTCTAAAGAAAACGTAGGTAGCAAACACTACGTGTAGCCGAAGACCTACATTCTTCCTGACTGGGATAACATACGACAGGTTATTTTCTTGATTCGGGGTTGCTGTAAAATCTCTCTTATTATTGTGTCTTAGATGAAGGTATCTTGGCGATGTTATAATTAACTGTCGCCGATAAGGCGCCAAAATACAAACAAAATAATACGGCAAAAGAAGCAGGTAAAGGTTTCGCAACATTTTTATACATCGCGTTTCCTTCTCATACGCTCAATTTATAAAATGTGTCGGATAATTTATTTTCATACAGAATAAGTACATGTTACGGCCGTTAAGAATATAAAACTGCCAATCAAATGAAAATTGATGAAACAAAATTGAATTCAGCAACACTTTTACCCCGAGAATTACAGCTTATTATTCAATTTTTTTAATAAGTTTATTATGTATGTATCACACACAAAAATCGCATTTTAAAATTAGATGTAATTTTACTCATCCTTTCAACAACTTATAAAGTATTTCGGTTACGAAACGCTATTCACTTAAGTACGGTAAGGGTAAGTAAATTAGTGTCTTGGGAAAAACGTAAGAAGATAAATGAACAAGCTTTCATATTTGCAATGTAGGAAAATGCATTAAAACTATGGGAAAATGTAAATGAATTCCTTAGAATTACCTTTAAGAAGGATAACGACACTCATGAAAACATTCCCAAGAAAGAGTGCGAGTTCTGACGTGTTTCTAGAAATCATACCATGTAAATAAAATTGATTATATTTCCTAATGAAGAAGCTGAGCTTGGTATTTTCATTATTTCACTTAACTCATTGAAAGAAGCTGAGAACTTGATATTTTGGATCCTAACCATTATCAGGTATTTCTCCCGTCTTCTAAGCATGAGTTCGTGGTGTAGTGGTCAGCGCGCTCGACGCGTATTCGAGAGGTCCGTGGTTCGAGTCCCGGGGAGGGCATTGCTCATTTGTCTCTTCTCCTGCTTCCAAAAAAAAAAAAAAATTTTCAAAAAAAAAAAAAAAAACCTAATGTCACTACAGTGGCGCCCGAACTAAAATGGTGGTGGAGGATAATTCTCCACCACCAGGATTTGGCGAATGGATCCTCTAATCCTAGTCGCCCTTTAAAAGGGGAGTATATAAGGTATTTCTCCCGCCTTCTTAGCATGCCTTTGGGGTGTAGTGGTCAGTACGGTCAACGTGTATTCGAGAGGTTCGTAGTTCGAGTCCCGGCCAGGGCACTAGTCATTTTTCATATCTCCTGTTTCGAAAATCCAAATACTCTACAGTGGCGCCCGAACTAAAAAGGGGGTGGATGGTGATCCCCCCCGCCAAGATTTGGCGATTGTGTCCCCAGTCGCCCTTTAAAATGGGGAGTATATAAGGTATTTCTCCCGCTTTCTTAGCATGCCTTAGTGGTGTAGTGTTCAGCACGCTCGGTGCGTATTCGAGAGGTCTGTGGATCGAGTCCCGGGCAGGGCATTGCTCATCTTCTATCTTTCCTGCTTCTAAATAACCTAATGACTTAACACCATAAAATACAATGCTAGTAATTTAGTAAAAATACAGTGCAAAAGCTAATAAAACATTGATTCAATAGAAATGCTAATAACAACTTCTGTTGAATGCAATTAAGAATGCTTCGAAACAGAAATTCCGTGCCTATTGCAATTTGTAATCAATTGCAACTAAAGAAAAGAATTAGAATTTCATATAAATATGCCGAATATAAGCAGATGTCATCAATGCCTTTCTTTAAACACTTCCAGTATTTTTCACTGGCAATCAAAAACTACGGGAATAATAGATAGCAGCAAGTTTTGTTACTAACTATGACTGTCGTGACTGCTAACTAAGAAGAGTGCATTAGTAATAAGTTCTTTGGAAATTGTTATACTATAACATATTCTATAAATTACTGAATGGCATTCTGATTCGAGAATACAAATTCTTCTTCATAAAGAATCACTTACGCAAATTTTATTTAAATTGAAATTTTCGTTAGGAAAGCACAAATTATTCAATCATTGCAAATCATAATAACTGTTTCCTTAATTCGCAAATAAAATTACTTGTTTTAAAATAAGAAAAATTTCAAAATTACTATTACAACATCCCGCATAGAAATAACTGTCACAATTTTGAACTGCATTAAAGGAATTTACTGTTGAGACACACAATAGGAAATAAAAGTACAGATTATTAAACATTAATATAAAATACCTATCCGTAAACATCTAAATTTTTGCGTCAGTGAAAATAACGGTTTGATTTTCTCATTCTCCGTGACTTAAAAAGACTCACCAGAAGATGACGCGCCAAATATGAAGCCCTTTTCGCTATTTCTACTTCCCGGTGTATTTTTCGAAATAAAATAAACAGAAAAATTGAAGTGATCCAACCAGTTCTGAAATCAACAGAATGATTGGCTACCAGGCAATTTAAGCGGCATCTCTTTGAAATAGCAAAGTGAGTTTTTCTTTCTTTTTAGACTTTCAGTTAAGACGAGTTTGCTTGAAATTAAGAGGAAAACGAGGTAAAATTAACAGTGACTGAATCTGAAAGGTATGATGGGAATATTTGTTGCAGCTATTTATCAAGTAAACTTTCTTGGCGTTTCTGGGTATTTAATTATTTCAAAGCTGATTATTAAAGATTTTTTTCCCTTTGCCTCATAGCAAACCGTCGTTATTTAAAAAATAAAATAATAAATTCTTTAGGTAGTTGTGTAACCTTTCTCTTACTTGCACAGACAGAAAACAGTAGAAATTATGAAGATCATTTTGCTGCAAAGTGTTACGCCACTCGATGAACGCCGGGTACTTGATTTTAATTTTGTCCCTTCAGTTCGGTTTCCAGGCTAATTATCCTACATTGAATGAGTGATCCAGTAATAACAGAACAGTAAGAGACATTTTTCCTGGCTACTGGTCTGCAATAATTAAACAATTTTATAGAACAGAAAATTAAAAAGTTAAGCAAAATTTCTGCGAATGATTTTTATGAAAGATAATAGGAATCATCGTATTATAATACCAAACAATACATTGCAGACTATATATGTAATTTAAAAGCCTCTAAAATTTTAGTTAATGATATAAATCATCGAAATCTTGCCATCGCAGCAAATAATCTGATTCTTCACTCCGCATCCTCCTCTCACGATTTTAATTGAACTTTTATTCCAAATTACATAGCTTTCTTATTAAAGCGTCAGAAACTACTCCGTTATTTCGATATGGCACGAAATAAAACAAATTTCTACAAAATTCAAAGGATTTAAGCATTCAGAGCAATATACACTTATAAGGAGCAAAATACTAAAGATATAACAGATTGTTTAAAACGAAGCTTAAAATATGTCTTATAACAATTTTAGAGCATTCGTATCATTACAGTGCTAATTCAAGTGCAATTGACAAACTTCTTACATTAATATTTACATATATGTTAAGCCGATTAAAAAGTCATTAAATGTTTATTTGGATGAAATTCTGTACGAGTTACCACAGACATTTCTGTTGGAAATGCATTTAGACGTAGAATCGAGTATCTCTAGAAACGTGCTTTTACACTTAAACTATAAATAAACTCAGCATATTGGTGTAAAAGAGAGAGAGAAGAAGTTGAGAAGTGCATATGTGTGCGTTTCGTTTCTCGAAGAATCCTGAAAAACTAAAAATGCTGTTTCCGGAAATCGAACCAGATTTTCAGATAACCGGACTAACATGGTTTTATACCACAAAAACACGTACGAAAAATGTCTCTAGTTGTACATCCCTCCTTGCTTAACGAAGACTAAAGAGAAAAAAATCATACTCGATTAAACTAAATTGATGACGAATTACCGTCCACAACTGTTAGCTACAGCATAACTCTGAAGACATCCAGAATTGAGCAGAGAAGTATTTACAAAACAGGAAGCCACAGGCAAAGCTTCTTACGAAGACCCCTTTCCCCGCTGAATTTTTATTTCAAAGTTTATATAATGCACTTTGTACACATATTAGGTTACTTAGAAGCGAGCGATGTGAAAAATGAGCAATGCCCTCGCCAGGACTCGAACCACGGACCTCTCGAATACGCGATGAGTGTGCTTGACCTTTATATCACGGACGCATGATAAGAAGGCGGGAGAAATACCTTATATACTCCCCCTTTTAAAGGGGGACTGGAGATTAGGGCACCCAGTCGCCAAATCTTGCTGATGGAGAATCATCATCCACAACCTTTTTCAGTTCGGGCGGCAGTGTAGAGACATTAAGTTATTTAGAAGCAGGAGACGTGAAAAATGAGCAATGCCCTCTCGGCGACTCGAACCACGGACCTCTCGCATACGCGCCGAGTGTGCTCGACCATTACACCACGAAGGCATGCTAAGAAGGCGGGAGCTTAGATACTCCCCCCCCCCCTTTTAAAGGGGGATTGGGGATTAGGGCACCCAATCGCCAAACCCTGCTGATTAAGAATCATCATCCACGACCTTTTTCAGTTCGGGCGGCAGTGTAGAGACATTAAGTTATTTAGAAGCAGGAGTCGTGAAAAATGAGCAATGCCCTCTCCGCGACTTGAACCACAGACCTCTGGAATACGCGACGAGTGTGCTTGACCATTATACCACGAAGGCTTGCTAAGAAGGCGGGAGAAATACCTTATGACTTCATGAAATAAACTAAAGATTAAATACTTTCATATAAATTTTTTTAATAAAAGGCCATATTTCAGTTTTTTGTACATTTTGATTTCATGGTTTCGATTTATGATATGCTGTATAAAATGTAATCTTTTATATTTTAAATAAGCATTTTGTTTTTTCCCAGAAGGAAGTTGGAAAAAAAGTCCTAAATAACTCTTATTGATTTTATTGCAAACTTCGTAAGTTTTACGATAATTAACCAGTTATTACGATTTAAATCTTTATTTTAACTTCTTCTTTCCGTAGTCCTTACCAGAATGCAAATTAGTTACTTTGTGTGCTTAAACTGAAAGTCTGAATATTTAAAGTCTTTGGAAGCTTTGTCTTCCTGTTACTTCTTATCGCCAGCTCTGTCCAAGTTTATTTCCCGCTTTAGGAACTTGTTAGCCGACGTTTAAATGCGAGCAGCTAAGTAGTCTATAGTGCTTGTGTAGTCTCAGACTAGTTTAAACGCATTTTAAATTTATTTTTATCTTATGTTAATTTAATTATCCGCAATTAGCGGAGGTTCTTCTGTAGCACAATTAATGCCTTTCTGTTCATTTAAAGGATTTTATAAAAAGGCTATTTTAATCTTTTTAAGGCTTGGTCATTTGTTACAGACGAAAGCGATAACTCACTTCCAGTCTAGTAAGGTTACAGGGCATTGACGCAAGCTTCTAGATACAGGAGAGCTATACAGTCTTAATTGAATTGGAGAGATAAGACACATTAAAGATTATTCAGTTGCTTATCTATTTAATAATAAATAAAGGTGAGCTAATTGGAGAGTTAAAAAATTCAGTTTCTTTTCTCTACGGAAGAAATATTTCTTATAGTATTTTCCCAAGAGAAATTTTTATCTTTATTTTAAAATTTATAAAAGTGCACTACAACTTTATTATGGTAACTATCAGAACTTGTAAAGTGATTGTTATGTGAGCTTTCCTGCAATAACAAAAATATCAAGTCATTAAACTCAAAATTATAGTTGTAAGGTTTATCCTAATTTTATTAACAGTTATTTTAAGTTATGCAACATTTCTATCTAATCTAATTTCAGCTTACAATTTCCTACCAGAATGTAATTTCAAAAACGCAGTTAATGCAAATGTGTAAGAATACTATTAAAGTTGATGTTTCGCCTACTCAAGAGAGAGAGTCTGATTTTCCTGACTAGCGAGCGTTTGCCTTTTGGCTACGTTCTCTCTTAGCTACTACGCTCGGCCATACTTTAGGCCCTTGCTTGGCTTCGCCGGTTTAATTATTATTTAGGGGCTAACTACTTAAAAACCCGATAGCTTCGGCTATATCTTTCAGATAGCTTTAGTTTAGTTTATTTTAATTTAAATTCATAATTATTTCAGTTCAAGCCCAAGTGGAAGCCTTTTTGTATACTCCGAGTTCGGAGTTGATTGTATTTATTGTGAGAAATAAAGGGTAGTTAACCCTTCTTAAGTCTTACGTGTTTATTCACACACTTAAGCGATTATTCGCTTGTTAGTGTTTCTGGGGTTCTGAAATTGAACATTGGATTTAAATAAGTAAAACCCCACAAAGAAATGAGAATTAATTATTTTCCTACGAAACTTTTTACAGCAATATTACTTATCATTCTGTCAAAGCATAAACTGGATGCTACATTTTCTTTTCGGGATAATGAAAAACTAAAGATAAGGGAGTTTAGAATCTATGGTTAAAGTGTATTAGCATATACTTAATCTCTTAAGTATAGAAGATGAACTTTACGCTGTAGAAACCGACGTAGGTAATAATGCTAAAAATAATTTTACCACTGACTACGTAAACAAACGCTTAAAAGCATAACAACTAAAATGCAAGTTAAAAATTTTGTTTCCGCTTCGAATGTAATACATTTAGAACCTACAAATTAAAATACACAAAATTTCAAAAATATGGAAGGATTTGTCCCCACCCAAAAGCAGAGATTAGACGAATATGTTCCGTTTCCTGTTGGTTAGGCAAAGACATCAGAGCAGGAACCGAAGCAGCTTTGAAAAGCTCTATGCGTCCTCGTTGGTAATCGAACCCAAGCCTTCAGATTAGCCAACATATACACTGACTACTAAACAACAATGCAAATGGGGGCTATTCTTTATACCCAAGCCTTCAGATTAGCCAACATATACGCTGACTACTAAACAACAATGCAAATGGGGGCTATTCTTTATTCCTTACAGCATAAATAGAAACTCCTAAAAGTATTGCTTATGACTCGTCTCCTAGAACTCCGACTTTTGGATGGAACTAGCAAAGTTGCTGTCATAATCGACTATGTTTTAGTAAAGTGGCAAGGGTAAAATATTATGTGGTTAAACGTGAAAGCAGGGAAAACGCTTTCTTAACTCCGGGTCAAGAAGGAAGCGCTCTTCACAGTGCTATTCAAAGGACGTCTAGATTTACAAAACCCGATTGCGAAGCGTAGGGTCAGGAAGTTGTATGAACACTGATAAGTCAAAGTTGAAACTATTTGTTTCTTTACAGAATAGATATTTCCTTAAATTTATTGGTATAATTTTACAACTTTGTAAACACCATTAGGTTTTTCGGAGATGGAAAATTTGGGAAATTAACTGTGCCCTGCAGGATTCAAGCCACAGGTCTTCCATATGCTAGCTGGACATGATAACCAATTCTATCACCAGAGTATTCTCAAGAGAAAGCGATGATTCCATGATGAGTTTAGTCCCTGACCAGTTCTGTTATCTCTTTCCTAAGAGAGACTTACAATTTTCGAATTGATTTTTTAATTCTTTCATCTAAAAGTCCTATCTGTGATTTGGATTTTTTTTTTTTTGCGTTTCTGTACTTAGTATATCTTTGTGATCCATTCATTTCAATATTACAGCAATATGTCATTTATGGTAAAAACTAATTTTCCTTAATTAAATTCAATGCAATACATATTTTGCAAAGTAAATGTAAAATTAAGCTAACAGTTACATCGACATTTTATGATAAATTACCTAAAGTAATTGTTGTTTAGAAAGTGAGAACCAGATGTTCATTTTCATCAATCCCAATCATCTTCATCACCATAAACTGAAATATAAAGCATCAGATTTGGAAGAAACTGTAAGTAAATGTAAAATTAAGCTAACAGTTACATCGACATTTTATGATAAATTACCTAAAGTAATTGTTGTTTAGAAAGTGAGAACCAGATGTTCATTTTCATCAATTCCAATCATCTTCATCACCATAAACTGAAATATAAAGCATCAGATTTGGAAGAAACTGTAACATTTATTCTCATCTTATGTCCAGAATATTTGTGTGCAGTGGTCAAAATTATTATAACAAAAAGTAATTTAGTCAAAACCAAATACTTTGCGAAGATTTACAACGTGAATCACACACTTATTTTCATAGCACTCACAATAAGTAAGCGAGTTAAATTATTTACAAATAGATAAAACGTTCGTTAAAAAAATAATAAGAAGAAAAACATTACAATAGAGCTATTTTGCTTGCAAAAGGTTTTTGTCTTTTCGCAAGTAACTCGGTTGTAGGTTAACTTCATCTGTTTTCTTTTTCGAAGGAAATAAATTTCTCTTTTGAAAGAATAACTATCTTTCAATATAGCATCTCGTATTTTAATAAATTGTTCCAAAATGATTTATTATTTTAATTTGAAGATCACGTATATGTATAATTAAAACGGGTTTTTTTATCTAAGAAATTTTACAGAAAATACTTCAGTAAAAATTCTTTAAATGAGTTGAAGATTCTTAAAAATTCAAATATTGTTTTTAAAGCAGAATTAATATCTTAGAATTACCTTGATTATAATTATATACTGAAGTTATGCAAAGAAGTGAAAAATTTCGTGACCTAGTATTATGGACATTCTGCAGGCTGACAGATGTTGAACTTCACATAAAAACAGAAGAGGATGAAGTGAGCTTAACTTGCCTTAAGGCGTTAATCTTTTGCATAAAAGAAATTTATATTTTTACTGGTAAACTTATAATTTAGATCAACGAAAATTTTACGTGCAAATAGTGGTCTACCAACATTAGATTAGAAATTCAAAATGTCGCGTTTGCGTTTAAAGCTAATTTAATTTGGCCTTGCAAGTCACAACGAAAATTTGAACTGTGCGTTCTATTATTCTATAAATTTAAATTTCTACTAGTAAATTTGTAATTTAGGTCAACGAAAATTCTACCTGCAAATAGCCATCGACTTGCATTAGATTAGAAATTCAAAATGTCGCATTTAAGTTTAAAGCTAATTTAATTTGGCCTTGCAAGTCACAGCGAACCTTTGAATTGTAAATTCTGTTATTCTGTAGACTGTAAATACTAATAGATAATGCAGTATATATGTATATATAATACTACAATATATATAAGTATGTAAATATATAAAGATATATATATATTGCGAACGATTTCAGCCACAGTGCACCAAGTTTGGATCTGTAATTCATGTAAGAATAAAAATGCTTTGTCTTAAGCCCATATACTGAAGTAAGAACCATAGGCTATGTTGCAAAAGAAAGAAAAAAGTCTTCCATAATATTCAGAAAGGATTACTGAAACACAGCGTATACACAACTTGAAATAGTGTTGTTTTCATAAAAAATGACGTTGAAGGAAGAAACTTAAGGAACGAGTACATGCCGTCAATTAATTTTTTCACATTTAAATAAAATCGAGAAAAACACTGGTTATCGTAAATTAAGGAAAAGTCACAAAAATAGCGATAACTTCCTCAAAAATAAGCCAAACCGTGTAAACTTTGAATATGTTGCCAAATAAGATTACTTGACTAAAACTGCAATATGCAAATTAGTGGCGCTGCGCTCGGAATACGTCATCTGCGAGGAACATAAAAGTCCATGTTTAAGAGCAAGCCCACATATTTCACTGTGATAATGACATCAGAAATCTGAGATAGCCAATTGGTAACAATGACTTCCAGGCAGCTGCGATGGAGAGCCATTGGGAGACTAGAGGTAGGACAAAATCAAACAGAAGTGGCCAGATGGTTAAATGTGAGTCCTTCTGTGCTTCATAAACTTTAGAGGCAATTTCAAACCACAGATTCGGCATCTAGGAGGTTCAGCCAAACACGGCCAAATGCTACCGCGAGCGCCGATGACCGATATTTGACATTATGTGCACCCAGGAATAGAACCCTTACTCCGACTCTTCTTAGATCCTCCCTTGTGCAGCCACCGGAAGGTTGGTGTCAACGTCAACTGTGCGTAGAAGGCTTCACGAAGGTGGTCTGTATGCGAGGCGACCAGCCAATTGAATGCCGCGCACGTCACGCCATAGGAGAGACCGTTTGTAGTGCGCACGACAACGTGTCCACTGGACGCCTGATCAATGGAGGGCTGTTCTCTTTACGGATAAGTCCAGGTTTAGTCTAGAAAACAACAGTAGGCGTTATTTGATATGGAGAGAACCTGGAATCCGTTATCATCCGTCAAACATCCGTGAAAGAGATGCATACGGAAGAGGCAGTGTCTGTGTTTGGGGTGGCCTCTCTTTGGGTGGACGCACAAACCTCCATGTCTTTCCAAAGGGGAACCGTTAATGCTCAGGTTTATAGAGATGACATCTTGATGCTTATGTGCGCCCATATGCCGGGGCAATAGGTGATGCTTTCCTGTTACAGGGCGACAACGCAAGACCATGCAGGGCACGCATCGTACATGATAATCTTCAATAGGAAACAATTATGCGCATGGAGTGGCCAGCTCGATCCCCGGACTTGAATCCTATCGAGAACATTTGAGAAGCTTTAGGGAGACGTCTAGCTGCTCTCAATCCGTTCCCTCAGAGCCTTGCCTCGCTTGCAACTGTTTTCAAGAGCAACGGCTCTCGCTTCCTATAGAACTGATACGCCGCATAATTGAAAGCATCACACATCGCTGTATGTGCTGTATTGCTTCTAGACGCGATCATATTCCATATTGTAGGTACTTTTCCTATAGCAAACTGACACCTTCGATTCGTTCACCTCATACATGTGATAATTTCTGTACTACCATAATTGTCTGGCAATTTCTTTTTATGCTGTTTAATACCTTACTATATGTTGTATGTAGTGGGTAAGTTTCATAAAATTCTACATGTAACGTTTCCAGTAATTGTGATTTTTGTGATTTTTTCTTACTTTATGATAACCAGTGTATATCTTGAGCAATAAATTAAAAAAAATCAAGATACGAGCAATATGATACCCTTGGTTTTATTTTTGATATTGTAGATATAAAGCTTATTCAGCTGGCTTAAGATAATCTTGACAAGAAAAGCGGAGAATTAAATACAAATGGATACAAATAGATCCATACAAATGGATTTTGAATGTTGTATAATCAAATGTTTTAGTGAAGTGTCAGATAATTCGTCTGGATCTCATGCCATGTCCCTCAGTTTCAACAGAAGAACAGAGAAATTTTCAGTGATAATTGGCCAAATTTCTGTGCTACTAAACGTTAGATGAAATTATTTCAAGTATAATTCTCGTAGGGTTTTACATGCTTAGTCAGCATTAATGATATTATTTCAAGTGAATTCTACTACGCTTTACTCATTACTTACTACGTTAAGTAAATTGTCAGCGTTCCGATGCGAAAATTTTTCTGGATTAATGCTATGCTTAATGTTTCCCGAGCTCAAACGCAGCTTTAAAATTCGGAAAAAGTTCGGAAAAATTCGAAAGACTAACATCTCTGTAACACGTAGAAAGGAACTGAGAAAAAGAAAAAGAGAATATTTTAAAATAACATGGAACTTCTTGTATTATTTTCTACATTTCTTTCTGTAAGCTAATGATTATAAACGCAGAAGAGGCGGAAACAGAAAATATCAGAAAGATACAAACTCTCTTAAGAATGACAGGACAACTAATAACCATTCCAAGCTTCGTTCCAATCTATTTAAAAAATAATGCTGAATGAACAATATTGCTTTCGTATTATTTTCCTTAATAAACTATTAATCATTTATAAAATTCATATAGGACGTCTGGAAAGGCAACATTCCTTAAATACTGATGTTAGGCATATATTTCTGATTACCGAACTCCTCATACTATGATAGAAATTTTCATGAAAACTGTTTCAGAACCCGGAGTAGAATTCTTCATCGTCATAGCAAAATATCAAGTTCTTAAGTGTTTACCAAATTTTGATTAAAGCGGCTCCTAATCGATGATGGGCATTGTCAAATTTGAACAGAAAACGTTCCATATATTTACGGGCAAAACTCCCAAAGAGGCTAGCTAATTGGAAATTTCATGGAGAGAGTTATAAAGCTCATAATAAGTGCTGTTTTATCCAGATACAGACACATCCGGGGCGAATACTCCATGAATTTTGCATGCAAAGGTACGGAAATTTTTTAATTTAATTTATTAAAGCGTAATGAATATTTTACTAACTGGAACTTTTGTCTTTCGGGAACTACATAAAAAGTAAGATTTTGTATTTTCGGAAGCTTCCCACAAATTAAATTTATATAATGGAATATTCTCATAAAACTTTCTGCCTTATTTTGAGAAATTTTTTACATCGAAATACTAAGTAAGGAAATAAAGTCTGCAGCTATTTTTATCAAATACCTTGAATACATAATAAATGGAGAGATAAAAATCACATATTAAAAATTACCCTTAAGGACCCTTTTGCTTAAAATGCAATAAAAATAAACATTAATACGTGTATAAATAAACGTTACACGTATATTCAATATTCATTATTAAATATAAAAAATGATTCGCTTGTACAAAAGTTAAAAATTTTGACATTTGTCTAAAAAAGAAAATTTATTCATTGAAGTCATACAATTTTTTCAGAGTTTGCATTCAGTAAAAATTAACGATAACAAATTTCTCTTTCTTTTACTGCTGAATAAAAGTTAATATTACGAGAATATGGAAAAATCATCTTTGAAAAATTAAATGCCCTGCTTAGCGGGTCCTGTGAATTCTAGAGATTACATGGAGTCCCTGTCACCGCTCCTAATAAACTTCAAATCTACATCTCTGATTTTGTTCCAGTCAGTATAATAGTTTATAACAGTGCCTTCAATTAATATCATTCAACATTTTCCTATTATTATATATTATTTCTCTTTTGCATATAATTTTATCATTACTGTTGCACAGAAAAATATTTGCATACATAATATGTTTTCACAACTAATGATAGTATAAGACATAAAGTAGCAGGTAGCTAATTCAATCGAATAGTAATTTTTGAACCAAAGACTATGTTTGTGTAAAGCTAACTTTGTACGGTATCTTTTATTAACTAACCAGTTTTTATAATTTCGGTTTTTACTATAACTTCTCTTTCCGTATTCCTTAATAGAATGCAAATTAGTTGTCAGTATTTAAGCTGAGGTTTTGGATTTTGAAATACAGTGTGTTCTGGCATCGCGTACTCGCTATGGGGTTAGTTCCTGCCAGCTCTAACAGTTGTAATTATCTGGCCTCGCTGCCGGTACTTTATAAATCCGTAAATCTACCACTACCGCCGCTGGTAAATCTACTGAGTCAGCTTCTAGTTTAGCATTAAACTGCGTAGTCTTGACTACTGCCCAACATTTAATTTAAGTCTCACTTTTCTATTTATTTGCATCACCACGAATTGTGGTTATGGTAGCTCAAGAGCGTGCCCTTAAATTCCAAGTTCTGTTTAAATAAAAAAGTTCTTAAAAACTTTTTAAGACTTTGTCGTTTACCTCAGATATAGCGATAACTTGCTTCACATCTATTAGGATTATCGGACTAAATAGCATTACCATATCAAGTGCAACTCTGCAACTTTACCATCGATTTCGCATCGATATGATCTTGCAAATTTGTAGCAGTTAAATACATAGGAAATATGGAATGTGTAATTACATTTTCCTTTTTATTTCCGGATGTAATAACCGCTAGTGAATTTGCAATAAGGAAGCTGAACTGAACTTTAAGAAAACTGATAAATATAAGTTTTCATGAAATTTCATAGAATATCCTTTTCTTCCCGTTAAAGCAAATGCATTTCAAAGATGTAAGCCGTTTATGCAGGGATATTATGTATTAATATATGCATTAAGCAGAGCTATTATGCAGTAATGCAATATATCTTCCCTAAGAAAAGAAAAATAAATTTTTATTACCATAGGAGGTTAGCAATAATCAAATTGGCTACGTAATAGCATCAATGATTCGTGTCTTTGACCTTATCTTAAAAGATCAAGGGAACCTACTTCAAACTGCAATAGCCTTTTCATTAAAAGGATGTGCAGTAATCTAAAGCTGTTGCACAAGCACTATTCTTCTCATCTTCTTTTCTGTGATGAAGTAAGAGAACAAGGTCATATCCTAGTTCAAACTGACAGGCGAAAGTGCCCTTGTAATTGAGAAATGCCGTTTGTGCAAATATTAACTAGAGACATTATCGAAATCACTTCTACTTTGAAAATTCGTATGAGTATTACTTTCTTACGACAATTCATGACAGCTAGTATGTCCTTTTGTAGCACTACCTTTGAAAGCTATAATAGTATTTACTTGTAGAGTAATTAATTAGTCAACAGTTGCTATTTAAAACAATCCTCAATATTGTAAAAGAAGCTAATTTAATACATATAGAAATTACCATTGAATGCATTCGCAACATAGCGCTTAGGTCATCTAATTTCTGGGAGAATGTTTGCTTGGCACATCAATTAACAATCTAACTCCTTAGACGGAAAGTAGCACTGAACTTCAATATCTGGACTCATCACTTCCTACTAACAATAAACTTTCCACATGTATATAAATAAATTTTAAAATGCTGAATTTATATCGTATCGTATGAAGTAATCAAAATGTAGTACTCTTAAGTTTGGGTCTTTCAGTAAGCGTAAAACTATTGATCAAAGAATCGTATAAGATAATTTTTTATTCATTTTCTCTTGTAAAACAGTTTCACCAATTTCAGCTGGGATATAACAAATTTTATATTTATTTAAGTCCAAAAGAAAAGTTACTTTTCAAAATTTAAATTTCCTTAGTTTTTAATAGTCCTTAGTACTTCGAATTTCAAAATTTCAGTTATAAATTTTAAGCTCTTGCATGAATTTATACTCCACGTATTTAACAACGAAATGAATTTTTCAAACCGTAAAAAAATTACACTTGAAATAAATAAGTATGCAATCCCAAAAAGCGTATTCAAATTTCCTACTCTGTATTGGTGTTCGCTAAAAGCTTCACTTGACTTGTTATATGCTACCTAGTACAATAGTGAGACTCTACATACTAAAGGTCTTCTTTAGTCTTCTCATGCATTTTGCTTTTTTATGAAAAATTTTTCTCTTTTTTTTTTCCTCTGTTATTGTTTTCCAGCAAATTTTTTAAGCAAATCTGCTTCACTACGTAGTATACCAGCACTGCGAGTTTTTCATTCCAAAAGTGGTATGATAATCGCTTTCATTTAATCGGTGATCATAACAACTACTTTTGATGCAAGAAAAATTCCATGACTAGAGTAAGTTTAGATTCGCTATCCAGACGACAAGTTTAGTAAATAGTTTAATTCGTTACTCATTCTTATTTAAGAGTCAAAAATGGCTTTGCCATTCATGGACGACAATCTAAAGGTAAACTAACATTTAGCTCTAACGTAATGTACTATAATAGACTAACATTTCGCTTAACAATGTTCACTTATCGATTTACAACGTTTTACGCTAATGTTGCGATTCCAGAAGATTTAATTAATTAATAAAAAAACTATTAATAAGTGACTCAAAGAATTTATTCGAACACGTTACTTTGTAGTAAACAATCGAAATATACTAACTTCAGGTTATATTTCACATCTATCTGCGTATGTGTGTGAAAAGTATTTTAAATTACAGTTTTGCCCTTAGCAAAATTTGAAATAACTATTTTAAAAAATTTGTAATAATTGTTTAGAAAAATTTGAACTAACTGTTTTTGTTATAACCCTGAGAAAATCGTGATGAAAATTCACATAATGTGTTTTAAGAAATAATAATTAGATTTTAAACCAGCTTACTTGTAATACAAGTTGTAGCGGTGTTAATCGTACAGGAAATTAATATTAAACTTGCATGCTATAAAATATGAATGTCATTTCCAATTACGTAAATTTTAGAAATTCATGAACTAAACCAATAAAAAAGAAATAAATCTTTACCTAGTAAGAAACACTAAAACTTTTAAATACTTTTGGAAAACCAACATAAATTAACTCTCGTTGAACGAATTGTGCTTTTGGTGCATTACGTAAGCCTCTCACTCTGCATTTCGCTGTTCATGTTACAATGATACCAGCTTTGTTAACATTGCTTTAAACCACCCAACAAGACAGAAAAATCGGTCAGTATGTAGTAAAGCAAGTTTTTCACAATGGTCGCTTGTCTTTTATTTCTTACGGCAAGAATTTATTCCAGCTAATACAGTATTCACGATGGCCATCTTTAAGAAAGCTGCGTTGACAATAGAGGTAAGAAAGAATTTTAAGCAGAGGAAGCCATGCTTTACAAACAAAAAGAATACAATGAATCTTTTAAACCCAAAATCTATTCCCGTACCATCTCTTTGGCTACTGTGCATTGGATTTCCTTAACTGTTTTTTCCTTATTGAAGTATGCAGTTATAATATCCTTATTTATTTTAATTATGTATGTTAGATTAGGGACAGCATCAGAGCCGGTGGAACCGGTGCGGTCGCACCGGGCGGCAGAATTCAGGAAGAGGCAAAATTTTTAGACATTGGAGAAGTAACAAGTAACAAAATTTAGGAAGAGCAAAAGGTTTATAGTTTAGGGGAAGCAGGCGGCAACAAAATTTTTAGAATTTAGGAAGGCGCCGAGTATGAGAATTTAAAACCCGCTTAGATTGTAGCGGGCGGCAAAACGGCTAGCGCCGACCCTGCGTTAGATATCATTCTGTTACTAAGAGTTTAACTAAAAATATCTTATACATTTCTTTCGGTGTTTCAGATATAAAGAGACTCGCTCATAGTGTACATTTTGTTAAAGACAGTACTGAGGGCATTCAAATAAGGTCAAGAAATTAAGAAGCCATATATTTGTTATCAGAAAGTTACAGTAACTCTTGCTCGACCAGGAACAGATCTTCAGAGAATTGATCTACTAGTCTGAAATTATTTCCAAGTAACTCTTGGTCGACCAGGAACAGATCTTCAGAGAATTGATTTACTAGTCTGAAATTATTTCCAAAGGTAAGAAATTACAGAATAGTCAACACTAAAAAAAAAACATGTCTTTAATGGACTTTGAGCGACAGCGAACCGAAGATGCGAATGACCCAGTCACCTTCTTTGAGCTAAAATAATTTCATCCAGTCAAAAAATAAACAGTCCCGTCTTTCAAACACTTTTAGCATTTAAAATTCATCTATTCAAAGGCTTAAGAAAGAAATCGCCTTCAGTCAATTACTAATTTGCACATTCGTAAATAAATTCGCTTTGATCACACCATATGAAATTTGCATATTCTTTTTTTCAACCACACTGGGCATCGCTGAATGCTATTAAAGCACGCATTTTAGCTCAAAATTTGCTAGCATGCTTAACCTTCGTAAAGCTGTGCAATATTCACAATTGAAACCCCTGGTAGAATTCTTCGAATACAATAAAAACTTAATATGCATAATAAAATGAGAAATCTTCTATTTTTCACAAGTAAATGAAATTTTTAAAGGCGTTTCTATTAAAACTCCAAATTTTAGCAGAGATTTTCGACTTGAAAATATCCCAGAATCATTTAAATCGAAAATTCAAACTATCATTATCAGTTTTATTTTTATCAAATGTGACAGAGTTTAAAAAACATTGCACTGCTTTCATTAAAACCATGAAAATACTTCTGGCATCCCAATGAGAAATGAAGAATTATTAACCAAGCAATCGCAACACTGTTATTAATAAAGAAGTATCTTTCATAGAATCAGTTTAAAAAGAGGTTAATTTAAATTAAAAGAAATCACGTTCACTGTTCGTTTTTGTGTACGATTTGTTCTAAAACTCAAAAAATAAACATGAAATAATTCTAAATGAGATTATCAAACTTTAACGCATCTTTTAAAGTTTAATTCGACAGAAAACCTACGCTTTACATTTTGTTAGTACTTAAAACGCTCTGTACGAAGAGTCATTTATGGTTACATCGAGTCTCGTAAAACTGCAGCGCCCAGATAATATCTAACATTCCATCAAGGTTGTGTCCATCTCCTTTTTAAGTCTTAACATTCTTATAATCACTCTTCCTAGCCAGACACTTAACTACTTTATATGAGGGTGAACGACATGTTTTACCGAAGAGAAGCAGATTGAATCTGCTTGTAGGTGTAGCGTATCATGTGCCATCGAGATGACTTACTGCTACCTGTGGGCGGACAATATGCAAAAGTGTGTCCTCCATCTAAGGAAGCGGAAATTATGTTAAGATGATTTCTGATAGTAGAAATTTTTCTCCTAACAACATTAAGCTTTATTCAAATGTAACATCTTTAAGATAAGCATACAATGGCAGGAATTTGAAGTAAATGTCAGGTAGTCAACAGTTGATTAAAAATTGGTTTATTTTAAATGGCAAATATATTATATAGCAGAAAACTTACTTAATATTTCCTTTATTATTTGAAAATTGGTTCAAAAAATAATTGGAATATTATATGCAGTTTTTTAGATATCTTCTCATATGGTGTTATTTACTGCTATAACATGGTCATTTATTTAATTATTTTTGATGAAAATGTTAAAACTTCCTAAAGGTTAATTTTATAGTAAATATTAATACTTCAGTTGTAGGTTTTGCACATAATAAATTACAGCAACAATCTGCGAAACATTTATTTCAAATTTTTCATTTTGTTTCCCTTCCTGTAATTTTATTACGTTATCCTCATTCCATTGCAGAATATTTTTATAGATGAATATATGTTATTTTTCAAGGCTATAATAAAAATTAAGCTAGTTAACAGCAGACGTTAAATTGAAAGTAATGTAACTATTCTGTAATGAACATTTTCAAGCAAAACTTCTGTTGCTAAACTATTAGCAAATGAAAAAAAATGTCGGGAAGTTCCTTTTTAAATTTTCTAGTTTAGAACTGGTTATATTAAATAAGATATTTAAGAACATATATTTCAGCTATCGTTCTAAAATTCATTAGTTCGATTGCTGTCTCCACCCTACTTTGTTTCTACTTCCCCGTTTCAGCTGCATGTCATGGATTTAATATAGACCTACAAGGAGATACAGATGAATATTATTCGGTTCTTATATTTTCTTCTCAACATTTTATCATTACGAACTAAGCCTAATATAGATAATAAAGAGGCAAACTTTATAACACTGCATGCATTCACTAACTCTGAGGTAATACAAATTTGTAAGACAATGTAAATTTGTAAGATTTATTTTAGCTAATAATTCATTTTTCTATTAATTCTTTTACCTTCTTTTTCTTCTCTCTGTTTTCCCCAAAATGCACATTAGTTTAAGTTTAAATAGATAACAAAATGGTAATTTAAAGGAAGCATTGTGACAAATGATGAAAGATCTGTCTCTTTTTTCCATTTTACATCATTCATCGTGAAAAGCGCTCTTACACGTTACTTATACTAGCATTTTAATCACATGTAACCCACGTCATAAAACAAATTTTCATACTTCATCCCTAGCATGCATTCAAATGAAAATCTCAAAGGTTTCTAATTCATTGGACAGTGCGTGTATCTGAGTTATTGAAATTCTGCAAGTAGTAATGACTAGTACTTGTTAACTTGTAAGGTTTTAGTTAAACTAACAAAGTTTTATTTTAATTTAAATCTTTCTATCTCTTCTCTGTTTCAACTTCCCGTCAGAAGAAGCGCGCGTTTTCAGCTTATGCTAATTTGAAGTAGAGCCAAGTACTATTTAAACCAGAGGTAGAAACCTCTCAGTGTGAGACAGCTTTTAGTCTCGGATCACGGTCATTCTGTTCGACGTTCGCCTGACCAGCTAGCAGCTAAAATTATAAGCCATAGTGCTTACTACGTGATTGCATATTGAAATAAATTGAAGTGCGCTAGTATTAGTATTTCTTGCTACGCACCAGTTAGTTAGAGGCCAACTCCGCGAAGAGCTCTGTGAGCAAATATCAATTAAATTTCTATTTAGCTTAGTTTAAATTTATCTGATTTTTCATTTAGACCCAAGTGTGGTCCTTTTACTTTCTGTATTCCTCCCGAGTTGGGAAGGGAATTGTAAATAATATTGCTTTAATAAAAGAGGATTTTAAATCCCTTTCAAGTGCAGTTATTTTTCAGCACAGTATCTACACCTGAACATAGCTGATTTCAGCTCCTGTTCCAGATCAGGACTTAAGAACTTTAAGGAGTTACTTTAAAATGTTTGCCAAATCTACGCACAGAACGCTCAGTCCTGACAAACTTTAAATTGCAAACTATAAGGAGTAGTCTAATAAAACTTTTAGTTAAGATTTACCTCTTGTCGAAGTTATCCAAGTACACTTAGGCTACTGTTTAGTAATGCATCACAGCAAGGAAAGTTCAGAAACAACAGTGAGAAAAAATAATTTGATTTAACTTTATAAAAGTTTTCCATCCATGTAAAGTAGATGACAATGAGTTTACATTACCCTATAAAATTTTACCCTATAAAATTAGTCTAATCAAACTAATATGCTTACAACACAGTCTGTGAAAAAACTTGCACTAATACAGATGAAGATAAAATTAAATATTCTTGGAATAATATTATACACATTATCTGAGCATCTCATATTTAAAACTGGAAATTTTATTGATAAAATATTCTATGCTGTCTCAGTTAAATAAAAGCCGTCGTCTAAGTTAAAATTTGATTGAATCCAAATAAGCAGGGAGACCTTAATTGAAATCTGATGTTAATTTGACAGCAGGTTATAGGATACTTGTCTGTTACAGACATTGTAAATTTTGACTTTTTTTCATCTTGCTTTTTGTACTGAGTCTGCAGGTTACATGTAGGCGAGTAATTTACTTTTAATGATAACTGCAGTTGAACTGCTCGCCTACATATGACCAATCATCTCTTCATAAACAGGAGGTCTTAAAATAAGCAAAATTTTGAAGGCATATAAAAACTGATAGCATGTATGGAAATACTTGTTTGTACAACATGAAACAATTTTCCCAGAAATCTTTTTCTTTCATGCTGGTCAGCTCTAGTTTAAATTAAAAAGATATGTGACGCAGCTCCTGCTAAGAATAATGTTGCAAAGGCAGATCGGAAAGGAATGGGTATGGCAAATGAATTTTTGGGTTAACCTATAGATATACACCCTATGGCCGAAGTGCAAGCTCCAGTTTATGTACTAAACTGAACACTAATGAGGAAAACGTGCCTACTGATAAATAAGATTTTTACTTGCAGCCGCCCAGACGGTATAGGGGAGCCTGACTGCGATACTGAAGGGCCCGGGTTCGAATCCCGGAGAAGGCATGGATGCAAAATTGTCTGTCCCTTCATAGGAGGTAGCGGTGGCTCCCTATTAGGTGCCTCCACATTAAAATGGTCACCACTTCTGGCCTTAGTAGTGGCCAATGCCGTTGTAGGCAAGTGCCTGCCATTCATGAAAAAAAAATTTACTTGCAATGTTTGTTATGTACTGTTGCAGTTTTCACTCTTCATTTAACTGCTAAAGTCTCCGTATACATAAAAGGCAAAAAATCGTAAACGTTACAAAAATTTTAATCGTGGAGAATTTTAGCCGTTATATAATACTTCATGCCTAATCTTTTCAATTTTGCTAAGTAATAGATTTTTGATGTGATTGCATTAGTTTTCTTACTTTGATGCAGTGAAAGAATATGCAACATCTTCCATTCAAACACGCAAATTGAAAGAAAATAAGAATGTACATGTAATACGTGTATAAGGTATTTCTCCCGCCTTCTTTGCATGCCTTCGTGGTGTAGTGGTCAGCACGCTTGACGCGTAACCGAGAGGTCCGTGGCTCGATTCCCAACGAAGGCATTGCTAATTTTTCATGTCTCCTGCTTCGCAATAACCAAATGACTCTGCAAGTGGATTATTGAACTGTGAAGCAAGAAGGTGAAACCACCCACATGTATTTATTTATATTACATCTTGAACATGAAAAACATCTTGATTACAATATTTTTTTTTATCTTTTTAAGAACGTTAGAGACTGTCGATTTGAATTTTTCATTTGCATCATTCTGCTTTCATATTTCTAACTGCATTTTTACATGTTTTTATATATTCTGATTTTGAAATTACATTTTTTTTTACGTTTTTATATATCTAGATATAAAAAAGTGTGTGAATCAAATGACGGGGAATTGTGAAACATCAAGGCTGTGTCCCTTGGAAGGTTTATCCTAAGTTTATTAACAGTTATTTTAAGTTTTGTATCTTTCCTATCTTATTCTAATTCCAGCTTACAATTTCCTGCCAGAATGTAATTCAGAAATGCAGTAAATGCAAATGAGTAAGAGTACTATTTAAGTCGATGTTTCACCGACTTCAAGAGAGAGAGTCTGATTCCCTGACTAGCGCGTGTTTGCCTTTGGCTACGTTCTCTCTTAGTTACTATGCTCGGCCATATCTTAGGCCCTTGGCTTAGCCGATTTAATTAATACTTAGGGGCCAACTATTTGGATTTCTGATAGCTTCGGCTATACCTTTCAGATAGCTTAGTTAAGCTAGTTTAGTTTAGTTTAATTTAAATTTCATAGTTATTTAAGTTCAAGCCCGAGTGGAGGCTTTGTGTAAAGTTCCAAGTAGGAACTGATTGTAAATATTCTGAAAAATAAAGGGTATTGAACCCATCTTAAGTCTTACGTGTTTTGTTCACACACTTATGCGATTATTCGCTTGTTAGTGTTCGTGGGGTTCTAAGACAGAACTTTGGAATTAAATAAGTAAAACCACACACCCTGAAGCCCTTCATTTACTTTCTCATATCAACTGTACATATTATATAAAATTACTTTGCTACTGCTCTAACTTTTTGCTAAAAAGGCTTTTCTCTCCGCCAAGTCTTTTTCTCTTTGAAGAGGCGGAATATGTAAGATATACAGTGGGTAAAAAAAGTATTGGCAATTGCCTAAGATTTATCGATCTAGCCAAGAAAGGAAATGCTTAACAATTTTAGCGGGACGTAATGAATACAGGAGGCAGTAAAGTCATAAATCTAATGAAACTTTCATTTTAATATGACTTTTACACAAATTATACAATAAAAACGTAAATTTGCACGTCAAAAAAGTATTGGCAAGCTCATACAGGAAAATGTGGGAACAAAATTTAATAATTTTTATTCATACCTTTTGCATTTATAACAGCTTGTAATCTGTTTCTCATAGAGAAAACCAAACTCCTGGTTGTTGGAAAAGTCCTGTTGGAAATTTTATGCCATTCTTGCAGGAGAATATTCTTGAGTTCATCTTTACACGACATTTTATGCTTCCTGAATTCTAGGTCCAATTTGTGCTCTAAATTTTCAATTTAATTTATGTCAGGCGATTGAAGCAATGTCTTTAACTGGCAAGGAGCGTTATAGAATAACTATTGCCAGGTGAGGTTCACTGTATCCTTGGGGTCATTGTCTTGTTGAAATGCAAATGATGCTCCTAAGTCAAGTTTTTTGGACACTGAATTTCATGTTATGGCGCAATATGTCAATGTACATACGTACTGTCATAACACCATCAATGAAGCACAAGTTACCAATTCCTTTTCCTGCTATACAGCCTCAAACTATGACGCTCCCTCCAACATGTTTTACAGTAGGTGTCAAATGTTGTTTTTCCAGTTCAGTGTTAGGCTTTCTCCACACATATTGTCGTCCATCACCCTTGAAAATGTTACACTGTGGTTCATCTGACAAAATAACTGTATTCCAAAATTTGTCTGATAAATCAACACGAGATTTTGCAAAATCTAATTTCTTTCTCCTGTTTATTTCTGAAATGAAAGGTTTCTTTCTAGCAGATACCCTTCCATAATAACTTCCTCCATGGCAAACATTCTGTATAGTCTGCAGACTAAAAGTTTTATGTGAAGTATTAGCAACATCTTTGGTTAACTGGGGTGCACTTATTTTAGGGTTTTTCTGAACCTCTTTGATAATGCTACATTTTCCCTTGCAGAAGATATTCAAAGCCGACCACTTCTAATCTTGTTTTTCATCGATCCTGTCTCTTTGAACTTTTTTACAACACTTCTAACAGTAAATAAGCTTATGTTCAGTTGTATTTCTATAGTAGGATAAGTTAAACCCTCATTTCTGAGCTGAATAATCACGTTTTCAATATTAACGTCCAACTCCTTGGACTTTGAAGCCATTTTATCACAGTATTAGAAAAATAACGTTTTAAAAGTTTTGAAGTAGCACTCCAGATTTTATACTAATAGGGTTTCTTATCAGTCTAAACGTGTGACTTTAACATAACAAAATTTGCATAGCAGTTAGAAGTTTGCCGATACATTTTTGACATTCAAATTTACGTTTTTGTTGTATATTTTGTATTAAAAGGCATATTAAATTGAAAGTTTCATTAGATTTATGTGTTTATTACCTCTTGTGTTCAATATGTCCAGCTAAAATTGTCAAACATTTCCTTTTTTAGGTAATATGATCTATTATAGGCAACTGCCAATACTTTTTTTACCCACTGTATATGTATATAAAAATAACAATTTAAACTCGCAATTCCTTAATTCCGGTCCTCTATTCTAAAAATTGTAATAACATTTCTGGACTGCGTCTTTTCTAGATCAGTTTATGTCACATGCCTTGCGTAATGTTCGTAACGCTGACGGCGTAGCTCATTCGGAATCTGAACTCAAAATTTCCTTTCTCTTAGCAAGTAACCTAAACCAAAATCTTCTCTTGGTTGAGCCTCCACACTGGATAACTGTGCACTTTTGCTTCTACCTCTGTTGCCGCTAGGACACCACTTCGCTCGCTTAACCTCTGCCAGTTATTGTCTATTGTTCTAAAAATATAAATTTGTACAAATATCTGTATAAAACTGTGGGATGCATAGCGCATCCACAATGATGATCTGAAAGGAAAAAGAATATGTTTCCTAAGGCTTCATTACCTAGGAATAAAATTATGTGTGCAATATACGACTGCGTCTGTTTTCGAGTATCGTCTTTCTGACTACCCAGTAAAGCCTTTCCAAGTTATAACGCAGATAACCATTACCAATCCTTTGCAGCTTTCTCCAAGTCATCCTGTTACATATCCATAGTGAAGAGTTTAAAAATATTTATTTAACTGAAAACTATTAATTAATTTCTTGCAAAATGCTAGGAAATTAACATAAATTGGAAAGGCATATTGAAAAGGATTAGCTATGGCAAATCATTTTTCGTGTTAATCTATAAATGAGCATCGTATGCCCGAAGTGTAAGATAAGTTCAAGAACTAGACTGAAGTTTTGCGAACACATTTCCTCTCCTTTTAATTAAAACAATTCTCAACTCTTCTGTTTTTAAAAAGTTAATAAATCTATGTTATTTGTCTCATTGCAATGGGTACTAGGTCATTATGGAGAAGAGGGAAATGAGAGTGTAGACGTCCTATGGCTGCTATCTAGCACGTGTGTTCTATTAGTTCTAAGTTTCTTACTTTATGATGTCTTTACTGGCGCGCGCGCGCGCGTGTGTGTGTGTGTGTGTGTGCGTGTGTGTGTGTGTGTGCGTGCGCGTGCGTGCGTGCGTGCGTGTGTGTGTGTGTGTGTTCGTGTGCGTGTGCGTGCGTGTGCTTGCGTGTGTGTGTGTGTGTGTGCGTGCGTGCGTGCGTGTAAAATGTAAAAAGTACAATGGCTTTGCTCTGCGCGAACAGGCAACCTATGATTAACTTTCGCAATTTCAGGATCTCCCTCCTAGACCAATACTTTTGAGAACATTCTCGCATGTTATAAAACAGCTGGTATAAATACCGAGTAAGCGCCATTTTTCGTCAGACTGCTTTCTTCTATTGCTGCTACGAAACTCTTCTTCTACTCTTCCCACCTTCCTTCCCTTTGTTAGAACAGTTACAGAAAGCCTAAATTAATCTCATTTAATTTAAATCATTATTGAAAATGCGTTTTAGAGAATTCCATCTGAAGGAAATGATCTGCGGTGAGAATTAAAGAAAGACGTAGAACTAAAAGCTAAATCCTTATGTGTCATCATTCTGCTGCCTTCTACTCCCACCACAACAACGCCCGGACTCTGATGTAGTGATCGCCAAGCTTTGCCATTCCTGTGCCTATCCGTAAAAATATCACATATATATACATATACATAAAGAGAAAGCATATATCTTTTATATAAGAAACAAGTTCTGTCGATATTGGAAAACTTATTTTTAAAAACAATCTCTTTTATATTTTAAACAAACATTATAATTTTGATTAAAATCAGTTTTTTTTTTCAACTCAACGTTACCAATTAATTAACTTTATTTTGGCAGCATTATAATTTCCTTTAACAGCGAGAGAAATTTCGCATAAACCTAACTACAGATTTCCTATACTGATATCAGCATCTACAATCTTCGCTTCACTCCACTGCACATGTTTTACAGTGTACAAGATCATATTTTGTCTATCGCATATTTTAATATAAACTGGAACGTAGGAGCTCGAGCTGCTTGATAATTTCTTGCTACAATAAACTTTTAGCAAATTGTCAGTGCGTCGGACCGTGTCTCTGATTATTTTACTGTCGATGTCATTTCTCAAAATATAGGAACATATGGCCATATTAGACATTATTTTCTAGAATACGTTTCGTAGTTTCGGCATTTTATTGACTTTAAAAAACTGCGCACTGTGCGTGCAGCGACTTGCTCCAGTTCATTTTTAAGAATTTCATCATGTCAATAGATGAATAGATGAATGTAAATAGATGAATTTCATCATCTATTTGTACGTGAAAGCCTGAGAAAAGAAAGACGACCCAATAATTCATTTTGTCTACAAAACTTATAAGTAAACGCTAGTGATTCACATAATAATTGAGAGGCGAGTCGCTACTTGCATTCCTTTCTAACTCTTCAGACACTGATAATTGTGTTATTTTTCTGCGCTCAAGAGTAGCAATTGATGTATGTAATGTTTAGATTGCTATAATGACGATGATGGCATTTTGCAACTTCTGTACGAAAAAAAAAATGACGGAATTATTACTGTTTCGCATTTAAAGCAAGGTACAAACTGACATGTTTTAGCGTTTAAGTGTGACAGTGTTTTAAACGGAAGATTTTACTCAGATTTGCGTTTGACAGCAACGTGACAAAAAACAGCTGTAGAAGCAAAAGTCCTTTTTTTCGCTTTTTATTCAAGTTAAGGACGTTAGAGACCGCTTGTAAGCGTGATGAACAGTTAATAAATAAAATTTGGTTTGTAAGTGATTATATTACAGATAATCCAGTTCATGTTTCTGAATTCTGAGCTCTATTTGTTGCTGGAGGCTCCTAAAAAACGACATAAACATTATGCCAGCAAAATCAATTTAAATACCGGTCATAAACAAGGAATGTGATATTTGTAGCTACTGTATCCTATAACTTAAAAATAAAATGACTATATTCATTAGGTATGAAATACATTATCAAAAAATCACCTACCCTCAACTCGTTTTTGCATAATCTTTTACTAGATTTCGTATGCTGCGCAGCGTAAATTTCACATATAACTCATAAGCTCTAATTTCCTAAGCTACAGATACAATAAAATCTGTGAAATCATTTAAAAACAATGTTTTTGTAATAAAGGTCACCTGGCCGTATGGCACATGGCCTTGAATGGGATTCGAAACCATGACCTCTTGATCTCAAGACTAATGTTCTCCTAATATAGCAACTGACACGATCTTGCTTTTTTTCCTTCAAAACTGCAGATTGCGTATATTCTTATGCGGTTACTGTTCAAGCAGATTTAAAGCGTTAATGTCATTACCATCTGGCCTTTAGAACTAAAATAGTAAATATCTACTGACATCTTAATAAAATCTCATGCGAAATATAGTATGCTGAAAATGGATCCCATTTCAGTAGGACTTTGAAATTTGCGAAGAAAAGGATGATGCTATAGGGTTTACTAAGTAAAAGTAGAGCAACAAAATCCTTATGGCAAATATACTTTCATTTTATTAGTCAGAGTATTCGCTAATAATGCCTGAAACAAAAAAAAAACACATTTTTAGGTTCTTTAGTATTCAGATTTACAGTCTATTTGAACGAAATTTAATTCTTTATTATTTAACTTAGCTTGATGCAGAAATAGTCTACGAACGGAAATGAAAAGTAATTTCATTGCTTAATTCTGTAAAATAAGTATCTATCGTATTTCATTTTTATAGAAATGAAAATGCTTGTTTTAACTGTATAGTCTTTACTGAAGTATAGAATAAGATAAACAAAAAATCAAATTTCCTCAAAGTGCCTTTACGGTAAACACATATTTGGGCTTCAGAGAAAAGGTCATCCGAGTATCCGTAGTTTTTCAAATATGAGTGTGGGCTGTGATTCCACTCAGTTTTGATTCTAGGACTTCTACTGTATTAAGATTTAACCTCGTACTTCAATGCTTGCAGTAGGGACACTTAGCATTTCATGCATTTGATTGAACAATCTAAAACAGATAACTGAGAAGAGAAATGAGAAAATATGTACACTATACCGCGTTTAATTGATTTATGCATGAAGTAGGAAAATGCAACTTTAAAGTGTATAAATTTTAGAATTTTGATTGCCTTTGATTTCAAATAAAATTGTAGAATGAAATGAAAGTAATTTGTGAGAGATAAAAAATGTCTCGAGGTTAAAATATTTAAAAAAAACGAAGGTATGCCAAGCCGATTATGAATAATTTATATAAGATAAATTCAATAACATTTAAAAGCTTTTGTTATTTTACTCAGATGCACTTGAAAATATTTTTGTGCTTGCCGTATATTGTTTTCATGTCACCAGAAAAAGGAAAAGCTGCTAAGAGATGCAGTGTACTTTTCATTTTACTTAGATCTCTTATTATTTAAAACATACCTATGAAGTTGGTTAAATTTCTTTCTTATTTTTTAGTTAAAATAAAATGTTTTTCGTAATGTGGCACTTAGGTATAGCAGAAAAACGAAATGTAAATATTTTTATTGCAAATTTCGTCATCTTAAACATGTTCGGTAAAAAGATGTTTTAATAACAATTTCTAAAAAAAATTATTTATTTATTTGAGCTTATAATTTATAAGCTGAAATCTTTTCAGAACATTGAACAGACTTCTAGTTTAACTGAGTCGTGAAAGAACCTTATTTAATACATTATGCTTTTATCATGCAAAAACAACTTGAAATATCTGTTATGAAAGTTTAACGAAATGAATTTTTAAAGCAAAATATTCTCACAACTAGAATTATGCGAAAAGAAATTCAAATGGAATAACACTGAAATTTACTGATTTTCTTGAAGAAAATTATAATTAAAAACTAACTTATAAACATGTAACACGAAGCTCTCTTCGTTTTATATTATTTGGCTCACTATCCTATACGTGAACTGTACCTCCAAATTTGCAATATTGTGAATGGTTAATCATTGTTGATTTAAAATTTCTAAATGCTAAAAGGTAATATAAACAGAATTTCAACACCTACTTTTTGTTTATAAATGAAAAATAATCATTTATAATCAAAATTTTAACTTTTCATTTAAAATCAAAATTAGTTTTTTAGATTAAAGATTTAAACGTTCTCGAATGTTACGAAATCAGAAAAAAAAAATTTTTTAAAACCAAACAAAAGGTTACGCCATAAGTTTTCAGCAGTTGTTTTTGAAATAAATAGCTATCAAAAAAAAATAAATAAAATAAATCTTTGCAAAATAACAGCAGGACTTAAGGCAACTTAAAAATTAGCCCTTAGTTTTAGAATAACATGCATTCAAATACGATATCTTTCAAAGCCTTACCAATATTCTACTTTAAAAGAAACGGTCTGCCATTAAAGGAAATGCTTCAGTATTTTTAAACAAAACTTCTAAAAATATCATCAAAACATTAATCTTACCTTAGAAGACCTTCCACTTCTAAATCTCTTGGACGGCCATAATCTAGCAGCTGCCGGCATATATTTGTAAACGAATGCTAAAACCATTGTGGAAGTACGAGTAGCCTTAAATTAATACATGCAAGAAAGTTCTTTGCGGCACGCTTAAAATTTCAAATGATGCACATTACGTAATTCATCACCCACTCAATATTTGGCACTTTATCAGATTCTGTTCATCATAGGTAACAATAGCTTTCTCTTTATTAATTTATCACATTCAAATAGCGCAACATCTTCTTAAACTGAAAATGCAAAGTCTCTTGAGTTAGCGAGAGTCAGAAATTTTCTGATGTAACGGATTGATCAAGAAACCGCATCCGCCAGGGTTTTCAGAAGATTCAGCTTCGCGGCAACTAAGGTACAAAAGTGCAAATCTGGGCGTATGTTTAACATTCCGGAATGAAAAGAAACTTGCACGACCGCTTTTCCAACTTAGGTTCAAGGGTGGGGGTTCAACATGGGGTGTATTGACATGTACCTATTTCTTTTTCTTTTCGGTTTCTTTTAGATTTGATTTGTTGGGATGTTTTCTAGGAAATCCAACTTGAAGAATGATGTTCAACAAAAATAAGTGCACAGAATTTGTGACATAGGAGGGTTTGAAATCTTTTTATTTATGAAGACTGTTGCGAAATGGAAAGTAAAGGAATGAATAATAGCATATTATAATAATGATTCAGAATTCTTCAAAACAAAAATACTCTGGATACCAAACCGAATCTGAAGTTTAATATAATGAGTTTTAAAATTCATTATCAGAGAGAATGCAGTTATTGAATGCTCATATTACACTTAATACCAGATTATTACATTTCACTTGCCCGTTATACTTCACCAGCATTAAAATGCTACATCTTTCAGCAATTTTTCCCACTTGTTTGCAAAATTGATGCACATTTCACATAACCGTCGATCTTTTTACATCTCTCTGTAAAAAAAATATTTCTTCAAAATCATTAGTAAAACTAGTATAGGATAAGAATATTTGAAGTCCCGTAAAAGAAGAATACTTTTGGGCAGCAAGACAATGTTATTCACGCTGGGTTCCTTTTATATAATTGGAATTTTTCTTGCAAATATGATACTCAATTAGTTTTCCTTCTCTCGATTTTCTTGCTTAATAAATTCTTATCGAAAATAGCAGAGAAAATTAGTCCCCCCCCCAGAACGAGAAACATTGAAACTCAGTTATTCCGTCGCTAACATTTAATACACGGATCTTCAGACTGATAATTAAACATGTTACCAGTTCTCCTAGGATGGCACGCAGTGGAGAAAGATGAAAATTGCTCATATTCGTCCCCACTTAAACTGCGACAGGTGAGAATGGAACGAGATTCAGTCGGCCAAATGCAAGTTATGACAAATTATCGCCCACCATATTTTAGTCGGCCGCTACTGTAAAGCCATTAGGGACTTTTTAGAGCGAAAAGCAAGAAAAATCAACTATGCCCTAGAAGGTAACCACGGATCTTCCGTGGTATTACCAGCTACACCATGACAGCACGCATGGGGGATGAGATACTTCCTTGTAAACTTACAGTTTTAGATACTACTACGAACTTATAAATTTAGTTACTTTTTTGAGGTATGAATATTCACGAATTAGTTGTTTGCTGTTGTTTCAAATCCCCTTGAGACAGGAAAGCCTACACCAAGTCCAAGAGACCTTGCCGCAGAAGCAAATTGCAGATGTCGTCCTGCTCAGCCGACAGCTGTCTCAGGGAAACGCCTATACAATCCAGTAGGTGAACGGGAGAGGCAGGGAGGGAACAGGCACACGAGGGGAAGGTCTTTTCTCCCTCTTTGAATTTCATGCATCGAAGATGCCCACTTCTGAATCTGGCCATAGCCGTTTGGATAGGCCTAGATTTTTTACTCAGAAGTGACAGGCCTGGTTGTTCAGCGAAATATCACTGGTGAACAGGAGAAATTTTCCATGTCGTGTTAGTTTTATGTTTGTAATAGGCAGGAATTTCGGTTGGGCATAAATCAGCGGAAGTGGGTGTAGGGAGATCACAACCTTTTCTTGCCAGATCGTCAGCTGTTTCGTTACCATACACCTGAATATGGGACGGTATCCACTGGAGATATATTGATTTACGCTGTCCAAGCTCGAAAAGTTTAGATACAATATCCTAACCGGTCTTATCCATGATCTTAGGCCAGTTTTTAAGGTACTGAATGGAGCTTCTGCTGTCTGTCAGAATCCATATAATGTCACTACTTGAACAGAGAGCATAATGAAATGCTTTGCCGATGGCGATTAAGTTTGTCAGGACTGAGTGTTCGGTGCATATTCTTGGCAAACATCTTCGTGATGACTTTAAGTCCTGATCTGGAACAGGGAGCTGAATGCAGCTTTGTTCTGTGGTAGAAAACTGCGGTTAAGTGGTAGAAGAATTGCACTTCAGAGGGATTAAAAATCCTCTTTTATTAAACCACAAATTATATACAGTCACTTCTCAACTCGGGAGGGATACAGAAAATAACGACCGCACTTGGGTCTAAACTGAACAATCAGATTTAATTTAAACTAAAGCTAATTAGAAATTAAGTAGTCGTTGCTCCCAGAGCTATAAACGCGAGGTTGGCCTCTATGCTAAATGGTGCGTAGCAAGATTTAACTAATACTAACGCACTTAGAATTACTTCAATAAGTAATAGCATAACAACGCTACGGCTTAGAATTTAAAGGGGTGTTACAATAAATGACACTTCCTGCTCTACTCTTACCTGATCTACTTCCATCTGTATATATCACAAGGGCCTGGGCTGGAATATCATTAATGATTCACGAATTAGTAACTTGCA
This sequence comes from Stegodyphus mimosarum, assembly GCA_000611955.2. Classification (NCBI taxonomy): domain Eukaryota; kingdom Metazoa; phylum Arthropoda; class Arachnida; order Araneae; family Eresidae; genus Stegodyphus; species Stegodyphus mimosarum. Next base: position 67,201 of record KK113095.1, on the reverse strand, counting down.
GATTCTGTTGTTAATTTATGAATTTTCCCTTTCCCCTTCTAGTTTAAGAAATCGATTGTACAAGATAATTTAAAAAGCTCTGAAATCTCACAGAAACCCGACAATTACAGTTAATATCACTCATCCTACTTTTTAAAAAATTCATTAGTAAATGATTAACTAAAAAGAATTACCGTAACTAAAGAAATAAAATTTCGTATCTAAAAATTTTACGGTAAAAACACTACCTCTAAGAACTTTTCGAAGAATCCATCAAACTAATTATTCAGTGTGTTAATTACAATTATTTTAATCGTTTGCACTCAAAAATTTCTTTCAAAATGCCCAGCTGTTGAACTCCTGCACAGTTTTGTTCCCCGATTTTTAGCCGCTAAAGTAAAGAAGTCTAGGAAAAAAATTATAATTAATCTTAGTATACAGTAGACCACACACTCAGTACGTGCCTAAGACAGAAGATTTAAACGAGCCACGTACGTACCTGAGATTTGACGCAAGCACGTGGGTGCACACATGAGATCTCTTGAATATACTGCTAAAAATTCTTCACAGAAGGTGGAAAAACTGTAATTAAACCGTTGAAGATAAACATTTTTATTGGCCCCAAAGCAAACGAGTTTTAAAAAAAATAAAGAAACTGAGTGATGAGTACAATGGTTAGTGTACAGTCCAAGAAGTAAAGCAAGTTGCTGCTATATTTGCAAGATAGTTTTGATTAAACGAAGAACTTTCACAGAAGAATACTTGGACTGGAAAAATGGAAAGCTAACTGTGCAAGAACTCAAAAGTTCATGTGATCGTAGGCATTCTGACAAAATTTTAATAGCAAGAAATTTAACTGATGGACGTATCTGAAAAGAAGTATTTAGAAGGAACAAAATACTGGAGTAAAGCACTACTACGTGTAGCAGCAACAAGAAAATTTTGGTCTAAAAAGTTCCCTTTCGTTGAAGTAATGAACTTTTTTCTTCTTCCCATAGTGGTAGTTGTATAGAAGCTCTAAACTATCAGGCAGAATCTGGTGAGTTTTTAGCTTCGTTTATGAAACAGTTTGAATCAGCTGAAGGGGCAGTGTTAGTTATCTTTTGCCATTCATTTGCGATGAATTATAGAAATACTGAAAAAAAAAAAAAAAACATTAGAAACATTCGTGTAAGAAGTTAAAGCTGCTAAATATTTTTTATTATATTTGACTCTACTTCTCATGTAAACATATGTAAACCAATTAACTTTTAAATTCCGTTATTTATTAGAAGATGGAGCCCTAATAGAGAGACGTTTCTTTATTTTTACCTATTTATTACCACACAGGAGAATCTTTAGAAAGTGAAATTGAAAGAATCTTGAAATATTAGGTCAGGATAGTAGTAGTAACTGTAGAAAAGGAAGCTACGACAGTACGGAAAATGTCTCTGGCAAATACAGTATAAGTTATTTTCTCCTTTCCTTCTGTATGCCTTCGTGGTGTAACGGTAGCACACTCGGCGCGTACTCTGTAGGTCCAGGTTCGAGTCCCGGCGAGGGCATTGCACATTATTCATCTCTCCTGCTTCAAAATGTCCTAATGACTCTCCAGTGACGCCCGAACTAAAAGGTGGTGAATGATGATCCTTCAGCACCAGGATTTGGCGAATGGGTCCCCTAATCCCTAGTCGCCCTTTAAAAGGTGCTAAATGGTCTTGTAGAGTGTGCTGCTAAATGGTCTTGTAGAGCTGAGGCAGTTAAGGCAATTCGCTCTGAGTTCAACCAAATAAAAACTGGTCAGCTTGATATATCTCTAGATGAATCTCAGAAATTTCCTGTAAAAGTGGAATAATGAGAAGTAGCAAAAAAAAAAATTAACAATTTAGAACTCATGCTATTAACACGTATCTGGTATAAATTTCTTTTCAGAATAAACGCAAGCAGTTATGAAATCCTACCATGTCAAACCCTTTTGCAACAAACATTTTTTGCAGTTTATTTAAATATGTTCATAAGCTAAGAAATTTATTTCCGGAAATAGAAGTGGGGGATTAAAAGCGTCAAAAATAAAAGCTTATTCCTATTCTGGAAAAAGGTTCCGAAAAAGGTGAACCTGAAAGGGTATTTTGGTAAAGTTCATCATGATGAGGAAGATGAGTCGTAAAACGTTTGCATGTCATTTCTGACAAAATGCCTTTTGAACTAAAACTCTGCAGCAAAAGTTGCAAAGACACGTACGAAATTTTTAAAATATTTCCTACAGACTCAGATGTCTACAAATCGATTAGAACCTAAGAAATCGCATTGCTATAAAAATGGTACAATGAAGACATCGATGTTAAAAAACTAGATGAGGAACAGTGTTGCAATTTATGCTACAATAGTTGAGTCTAAAACCTCATTAAAACATAACCAAATTTCACGTTGCGTTCCTAGTGCCAAAATTTTAACTTGCCATCTCAGGCTGCAATTTATAAAGACTACAAAAATTGTATCCTCTTTTCCAAATAAAGAAATCTTATTGCTCATATATTTAACTTTGCCTGTATCAAATGCCTTTGGTAAAAGTTCATTTTCACTATTAGAACATGTAAAAAAATATTTAGGGAACCCATTGAGCCAATCAAAATTGTTGGTTTTGTACATCGAACAAAATGCTTTGTAAAATATCAAATATGAGGAAATTATGACAATTTTTCAGAACTGAAAAGGAGAAAAAACGGGTTTTGAATTAATTTCATACTTTCTGAAAAGCTTTTTGACATTCAACAAAATTAATTTCATTTTCTAATTTATGAGATATGATCAAACAGTTCTAACTCTATTGGTGTATTGATACATTATCAAATGTTTGTTTGTAATCAGATTTTGCAATATTTCCAATGCCTCTAAAATTGTACATTTCAATGTATTTTTATTTCTGTTTGAATAAAAACTAAAATTTATTGTTTTGTTTTGTATTGAAAATTCTTTTTTAATAAAAATTAGCATATGCATTAGTCTCAGAAAAACCTAGGACTATCTTTTATTTATTATTTTTTTCCCATTTTCTAATTATCGCAGAGTATTTTTTTGTGTGTGTGACCTATTTCTTGTGGAGGGGCCAAGCAGGAAAAAATATCTAGGCCCCAAAATAGCTTAATGCGAATTTCTACATACCCATAAAATATGTCGATTGTGGTTTCTATGGCGGTTGGCTTTCGGTACAAGAAGATTCACTATGTGATGCAAGATAAGAGGAATTTTATGATTACTTTGTTCACTATTGGTTTGAAAGTGACGTTATAACGATACAGATGTAGAACTGCCATTAAAAATGCACAGGGCAGAAATATTTTAGAAGAATAACATCATGGATTAAATTTTCTTGTCAGAAAAGCCCATCCTAAAACCTTAGAGGTGATAAAAGTTTTGAAAAATGGAGTTATACGAAGTAATCTTTTTATTGTTTAATGTCATGTAAGTTTAAAAGGAAAAAAGAAGAAAACACTGTATTTCAAATTGATGAAAGAATCCAAGTATAATGCAAAATTTTTTAGTATCACAGAATGTTAGAAGGTTCTTATTATCTCTCTCACTTATCTACAAAAATTCGACAGAAACATGTGATTTTTAAATAACTTAAAAAAGGGGGTGATTAACGTCATACAATTTTTTAACACGCCAATATTTTAACTTCCAGTCTTAAGCTTGGAAAAGTATGGAAGGTAATTTGGTTACTGTATCTCTAGGTTCGTATTCACTATGTTAGTTTTAGTAATCAAATTTATTAAATTTCACAATCGCAGCACCAGTTATGAAGGATTTTCAGAGATGTTGCGAATAGTGAATTCAGCACTCTAAACTGTTCATCGTTAAAAATCGCTTTCGTTAAAAAGCTCAATTAAAATATCTTGCTAGTCGCCTCAGAGAGTTTCATTGTCATTCAATCTGTTGAATAAGTATTACAACCACAAGCATAAATTTCGATTAATTTTGACCTGCATTTGCAGTTGTAATTACACGTAATCCCCAAAGTATACTTTCTCTTTAAAGAGAAGCACAAAGAAGCTTAGAAGAGAGCAATGTATAGTGAAATAATATTGAATACATCGATAATAATTAATAGGGTATTAATGTACATATATATATATATATTAGGACTTAAAATAATAATACCTAGTGCTTGAGCTGCTTAAATTGAAATTTTAATTTTACTAAATAATTTTTTTTACTAGAAAAAGTATGTGGTATTCTGGAATGTAAAAAAAACTAATGCAATTGAAAAAGAAAAACTAACAATGTATAGTGAAATAATATTGAATACATCGATAATAATTAATAGGGTATTAATGTACATATATATATATATTAGGACTTAAAATAATAATACCTAGTGCTTGAGCTGCTTAAATTGAAATTTTAATTTTACTAAATAATTTTTTTTACTAGAAAAAGTATGTGGTATTCTGGAATTTAAAAAAAACTAATGCAATTGAAAAAGAAAAACTAACAAAAGTTTTTAAGCAGTTAAAGCATAGTATTAGTCAGGCGTTACTTTAAAATTAAACTCAAAAATAAGCGACAAATTTTTTTTAAATCTGTAAAAAAATTCAGACAAATGAAAAATAGCAATTTAATTACTTATTGTTTAATGCTTCAAACAAACTCATCACCGGGCAATTATTTAAAATATTAAACAAGAAGAATTAAGGCGTTCTGAACACACATTTCGTCATTCCTGACCGTTTGAGTGAATTAAAACAAAGAATCGCATTTAATTTAATATTTTGTATATGTAATATAAATATAAATATATATATGTATATACATGAAAAGATTTTTTTGAGAAAAAGGTAAAAGTAGAGTTTAAATGCACGTTTACAGTTTATTTTCATGTGAAGGTCCTAACCATTAGGAATCTCGAATAAAGTCGCACCCTAAGGTAGTACAAGTAATCATTGGGCAATATGGAAAGCATTGAAAGTAATGTAAAAATGAAAAATATAAAAAAGAAAAAGATATATTGATTTCCCAAGTTCAACGCTTCAAACAGAACTTATCAAGTGAAAAGTGTTTTGAAGCCTTATACCAAGTTGATCAATGAGTTTCGAATACAGGTTTCGTTCCTCTGAGACATTTGAGATTCGTGCCCGTAAAATTCGAAAGACATTCTCAATCCAGAGTCCATCGTTAAGAGACTCTCAAATGCAATCTTTTCCCGAACCATATTCGCAACTCTTAAAAAGGAATATAAAATCTTATATATTCGAAAAACAAAATAAGATCAGATGCAAAATTCAAAATGTTTTACATACAAAAACGCAAACTAATATTAAAAGATAAATGAAGATATAAAATCATACACAGTAAGGGTATTCCTTAAATAAAAACCAGCGGTTAAGGTCGAAATATAAAACCTAAAAAGGGGGGCGGTTCGAATGTGTGAAGTATTAGCTTTAATTCGAAACGATATAGTAAATTGAAGTCTGTATTGAGAGAAACAAAGAAAAATATTTTTTTAAATCAAAACGATTCAATTAATTGTAGTCTGTAAGAAGAAAACCAAAGAAATTTGAGTACAAAGTGGCAGAGATGCTCCTTTAAAAGTCGAAAGCAGATGTGTACTGCTAAAATTTTTTTTAAGGCGGAAACAAATAAAATTCTTAAAGTAAAAACTTCTATGATTAAACTAAATCAATTTAAGAAGAAATAAGCTAGAAAAAAATTTTAAAAAACAAAGCGGCAGAGATGCTCCAAAAGTCAAAAGCAGATGTAGATTGCTAAAAAATCTTTTAAAGCGGTAGCAAATAAAATCCTCAAAGTAAAAGCTCTCAAGATTAAACTAAATATATTACGCAGTAAACAGTTAGAACGAGATTGTAAAACATCTTTTAAAGCGCAAGCAAATAAAATACTCAACGTAAAAACTCCTAAGATTAATCTAAATCAATTTAAGGAGTAAACATCTAGAAAGAATGTAAAATGCTCGTAGGTTCATAAAATGCCAAGTAAGAAAATAGAAAATAACTAATCCTTCCTTAAAGCATTTAATTTTCAGCTAAAGCAAACAAAAAATTCATTCACATTTTCTTTAACGATAATTACATAGTCCAGTCACATTAATGTGACCACCACGTACTTTCCATGTCAGAGTTAAATAACCAATCACAGAAGGCAGGTGGCAGCACAGTGCAGTTGAGCGTATATAAAGGGTGTGCGAGGGCTTCGGAAAACATTTCAATCGTTGGCGTAATGCAGAAACGAAGCGATTTATCCGACTTCCAAAAGGGCATGATCATTGGCTTTCGGGCCAAGGGTGGAAGCATTTCCGAAACGGCTGAGTTTGTGAACTGTTCGCGTGCCGCCGTGGTAAAAGTGTACCGTGCATGGCAAAATGGGACTGTCCAAAATCAGCGACGTGGCAAATGTGGTGCACCACGGGCCATAGATGACAGAGGCGAACGACGGTTGCGGAGATGCGTTCGGGCAGATAGACGGGCTACCGTTGAGCAACTGACCACCAAAATGAACCAAGGGGCTACCAAAAGTGTCTCCCAAAGTACTATTCAGCGAACATTGCTGCGTCTGGGCCTCCGAAGCAGACGCCTGGTTCGTGCACCTATGCTGACTGCTGTTCATCGACGGCGAAGGCTAGAATTTGCACGCCAGTACAGCAGCTGGACGTCCACTGAGTGGCGACAGGTTGCGTTTTCGGATGAATCGCGTTTTATGCTCCATCGGACAGATGGACGTTGGCGTATAAGGCGTGAAACCTCTGAAAGGAACCACCCTGCAACCATTGCCGGAACGGTCCAAGCTGGAGGCGGGAGCATTATGGTCTGGGGAATGTTTTCCTGGCATTCTCTAGGTTCACTGATCATTGTGGAAGGCACAATGGATCAATACAAGTACGCATCTGTCCTTGCGGACCATGTTCACCCCTACATGCGCATTGTTTTTCCTCAGGATGATGGCATCTTCCAGCAGGACAATGCGAGGTGCCATACAGCTGCCAGTGTACGTGCGTGGTTCGAAGAGCACCAGGATGAGTTTACCGTCCTCCCCTGGCCAGCAAACTCACCTGACTTAAACCCAATCGAGCATCTGTGGGACCATCTCGATCGAGTTGTTTGCGCCATGGATCCTCAACCGCGTAATCTAGCGCAGCTGGCCACGGCATTAGAGTCGGCATGGCTCAACATCCAAGAGAACACCTTCAGGGACCTATGTGACTCTCTTCCTGCACGTCTCGCAGCAGTCCGCTCTGCGAAAGGTGGTTATTCTGGCTTTTGACAGATGGTCACATTAATGTGACTGGACTGTGTATATAAATATATATATATACAAAAAATTTTTTCGAAAATTTTTACTCCCCTTGCTGAAATAGTCAGAAACATACATACCTCAACGCGAATTCAAACCTCGAAAGAAAATAAATAGAACAATGGAAAATAGAACAATACTGTTTTAAAATAAAATGTTGAAGACTATATATATATATGTATATATAATAACAAAACACTTTTCTAAAAATCAAAATATGAATATGTCTAGTATTTTCGCGCATTAAGCTGCTGAAACATTATCATTAAAGACATAAAGCAAGAAATTTAGAACTAATTTTTCACAAAGACAAAATTGAAATTGATAAATAATAAATTTCAAATAATCCATTAAAGGTTACAACGAATGTAAAAAATGCTAAAACCAAAACTTTTCAAACAAGCAATACGCCAATTAAAAAAATTTATGAAATTTAAAGAAAATGAATAAAAACAAAAGAGGAATTCAATCAACTTCAATGCCACTTCCTCAGGGGGCAGGAACATTGAAATCAATTGAAATCTGTCTTTTACAAAAATTCTTGCTTTTATGTATCCAAAATTATTCGATGAACCATTTTGATGTATTTTAATTATAATAGTTCATCCGAAAATTCTGGCCTTTCCCAAACCAAGGAAAAAACAAAATAAATTCTAATTAGAATCTTGAGCCTTGAATAAAGAGAATTCTGTTTTATTTAAAGAATTGAAACGGAAGTGAAAAAATAAAATACTTCACTTCACTTTCGTTTTCAATTCTTTAAATAAAACAGATTCACTGAAGTATTTTATACTTTGTGAAAGTGAAAAAATTTACCGAAGTATTTTATTTTTTCACCTTTTCAATTCTTTAAATAAAACTAATTCACTGAAGTATTTTATTTTTTCACTTTCGTTTTCAATTCTTTAAATAAAACAGAATTCTCGTTATTTAAGGTTCAAGATTCTAATTAGATGTACTTTGTTTTTTCCTTGCTTTGTTAAAGGGCCAGAATTTTCGGATAAACTATTATAATTAAAATACATCAAAATGGTTCATCGGCTAATTCCAGATACAGAAAAGCAATGATTTTTGTACGAGAAAGATTTCAATTGATTTCAATGTTCCTCCCCCCTCCCGACGAAGTGGCATTGAAGTTGATTGAATTCCTCTTCTGTTTTTGTTCATTTTTCTTTAAATTTCATTAATTTTTGGAATTGGGTATTGCTTGTTTGAAAAGCTTTGGTTTTAATATTTTTTACATTCTTTGCAACATTTAATGGATTATTTGAAATTTATTAATTATGAATTTCAATTTTGTCTTTGTGAAAAATTAGTTCTAAATTTCTTGCCTTATGTCTTTAATGATATATATATATATGAAGAGAGAGTATCCAGAGAAAATATAAATAATAAATATATTTATTTAATAATAAATATATTTATGTAATAATATATTTATGTATATAAATAATATATACATATATAAAAGCAAACTTGGCATCCGAGGCAAATTACATATTCATCTTTATTTCAACAGATAAAGATTCAACAATTCACTTAGCACTCTAACTCCGCTTCTTGAAGAGGCACTCATGCCAAGATAAAAATACACAGTCCAGTCACATTAATGTGACCATCTGTCAAAAGCCAGAATAACCACCTTTCGCAGAGCGGACTGCTGCGAGACGTGCAGGAAGAGAGTCACATAGGTCCCTGAAGGTGTTCTCTGGGATGTTGAGCCATGCCGACTCTAATGCCGTGGCCAGCTGCGCTAGATTACGCGGTTGAGGATCCATGGCGCGAACAACTCGATCGAGATGGTCCCACAGATGCTCGATTGGGTTTAAGTCAGGTGAGTTTGCTGGCCAGGGGAGGACGGTAAACTCATCCTGGTGCTCTTCGAACCACGCACGTACACTGGCAGCTGTATGGCACCTCGCATTGTCCTGCTGGAAGATGCCATCATCCTGAGGAAAAACAATGCGCGTGTAGGGGTGAACATGGTCCGCAAGGACAGATGCGTACTTGTATTGATCCATTGTGCCTTCCACAATGATCAGTGAACCTAGAGAATGCCAGGAAAACATTCCCCAGACCATAATGCTCCCGCCTCCAGCTTGGACCGTTCCGGCAATGGTTGCAGGGTGGTTCCTTTCAGAGGTTTCACGCCTTATACGCCAACGTCCATCTGTCCGATGGAGCATAAAACGCGATTCATCCGAAAACGCAACCTGTCGCCACTCAGTGGACGTCCAGCTGCTGTACTGGCGTGCAAATTCTAGCCTTCGCCGTCGATGAACAGCAGTCAGCATAGGTGCACGAACCAGGCGTCTGCTTCGGAGGCCCAGACGCAGCAATGTTCGCTGAATAGTACTTTGGGAGACACTTTTGGTAGCCCCTTGGTTCATTTTGGTGGTCAGTTGCTCAACGGTAGCCCGTCTATCTGCCCGAACGCATCTCCGCAACCGTCGTTCGCCTCTGTCATCTATGGCCCGTGGTGCACCACATTTGCCACGTCGCTGATTTTGGACAGTCCCATTTTGCCATGCACGGTACACTTTTACCACGGCGGCACGCGAACAGTTCACAAACTCAGCCGTTTCGGAAATGCTTCCACCCTTGGCCCGAAAGCCAATGATCATGCCCTTTTGGAAGTCGGATAAATCGCTTCGTTTCTGCATTACGCCAACGATTGAAATGTTTTCCGAAGCCCTCACACACCCTTTATATACGCTCAACTGCACTGTGCTGCCACCTGCCTTCTGTGATTGGTTATTTAACTCTGACAGGGAAAGTACGTGGTGGTCACATTAATGTGACTGGACTGTGTATGTAAATCAAAATTACATTATAATTTTGATTTACATTCACAGAAAATCACCCTTCAAAATTACATTGTAATTTTGAAGGGGGGAATATATAAAACAAAAATATGTAAATCAAAATTACATTGTAATTTTGATTTACATATTTTTGTTTTATATATTCCCCCCTTCAAAGAGAAAAAGGCTTGGAGACAGAAAAGGTTTTTTTAAAAGTTAAAGTTCTAAAGCATTAGCGAATAAAGAGAAATAATTTGAAAAATACGAAACGTAAAATTTTGTCCAAAATAGTTGTTTAAATAATTGAAAAATATAATCTCTGATATTTTAGAGTCCTATGAAAATTTTCAGTCCAGAAGTCTTTGTGTTTTAGAGTTCACATAATTATATTTTTTTCAGAGAAGGCTTTTCAACACCTTTCATACAATATCGCAATTATAAAAATTTCATACACTCATTATTTATTTTGAATAATCGCAACAAATTTCAAAATTTCACAACATAACTCATTTTTATTAGTATTATAACTTATACTTTAGCGTTATAAATTTTATAATAAAGTGGGGTTCCGCCCTTTTATTTCACAGTTAAATGTGGGGAACCTCTTAACGATAAGCGAATAATCGCTTGAGTGTGTGAACAGAGACGTAAGACTCAAGAAGGGTTAATTACCCTTTATTTCTCAAAATAAGGATTAACACAGCCGGCTCTTATCTCAGAGCGTACAGCACAGCCTCCACTTGGGCTTGAACTCAAAGTAATAAGATAAAGCTTAACTAATGCTTAGCTAAAAGGATATAGCCGAAGCTATCAATATTCTAAGTAGTTGGCCCCTAAATCTCAATTAAGGAGGCGAAGCTATTAAGGGCCTGAAGTACGGCCGAACGTAGCCCAAAGGCAAACGCGCGCTAGTCAGAAACTCTTGTTCTGTAACGAAGTCGGTGAAACTTCGACTTATTCTTACTCATTTGCATTAAACGCGATTCTGAAAACACATTCTGGTAGGAAATTGTAAGCTGAAGATAGAAAGTATAGGAAAGTGGCATTAACTAAAGATAACTGTTAAAACCTTAATATAAACCTTACAATAGTATTACTGAAATAACATTTTTACTGTTGTTATTATACTTGTAATTTTCTTATCTCGCACAAAGCTGGAAGACTCCACAGCTTTCTCTAAATACAAATATATCCATTTGTTGGGAAAATCCACTTAAAATGACTGATGTATTACTCAAGAAGGTAAGAAATAAACCAAGTTGATTAAGGCTTCAAAACGCTTTTCCCTTGACAAGTCCTGTTTGAAGCGTTAAACAGAGAAGATTAAGAAAAAAATATTTTTTTCGAGCAAAATTATTTTGCAATTTCTTTGTGTCTCATGTTATGTAATTTTTTAAATTTTTTATTTTCTTTTAACGATTCTGTTTTTGAATGCTTCTTTCATTAGCGTTTATTCAGTTTAGTAACCTTTTCCGGGAGAGGGAAATAGTTAGACCTTCATATTTTTGGAACAGGATTTTCTTTTAGTTTTCGTTCCGATTTTACTTTTTGGTTTATTATTATTTTATTACAGTCTAGCAGCTACAGCGCAAATTCGTCTCTTTTCTTTATATATATACACATAAAGAATATATATGCAGATGGGCTAAAGAAAGATAATTTTTTTTTCTTTAAATCTCAACTTTTTATAAACTCAGTCCCAAAAATGTATAGATGCACTAGGCACCTTTCGTTGAAGATTGTTCAATATCAGGTGAGAATACCTTTCATGAAATGGCGAAGCAACACAGCTGTTCTAAATGCCTGAGAAAACAGCCGTATTAGTTACTTTTAAGTATTAAGATACCAATATGTGAACACTTTGACATTATCTGCTCGTAAATTAAAGGTAAGTGGATAAAATGGCTTTATTTATTCTTCTACTATAGGAAGAATTTTCTCTTTAGACTTAAAATGGATAGCTTTTCTTTTGCTCGTGAAAACATAGTTTAATTTTGTGAGAGACTCAAAAAATGTTTATTTTATAAGCTTCAGATTTGGTAACTATGAAATTCTTTAACATTGAGTATCATATTAGTAAATTTTTCAAGCATATTGAACGTGAAAACATTGCATGAAAATATGCTGTGAGAAAATCTTCTCCTGAAAGCTTCTTGAAAGAACACTGAATAAATATTCCGTGAATTATACTATCTGACAACATGAAGTCAATCTAAAAGTCAGTATCATTGCGAATTGTGTACCACATCACTGATAAGCAAATATGAAAGTATCTTGATTTAAATTCTCGGTTGTTTTCAGGTGAACAAAATTTATTAAAATCCCAAAACTTTCAAAACTTTTTCAGATACTGGCAATTTCTACATATGATGGGAGCAGGAAAGCACGTTATTCTACAAATAAATGAACTGTAGTAGAATTTATTTTAATAAGATAAAAATGCATATGCTTTAGCATGAACATCAGTTTTACCCTACTATTTTAAATCAGTAGAGCTGATTATTTTACGTCGGTAGGGTTCTGTTTTATTGTAAGTTGCATGGATTTACGGTACGCAGTATCAAATAAAAGACGCTTTAGAAAATGAGATTTTCAATCAATTTATATAATGCTTTTTATATAATAATTTATATATTCCAAATGCTCTTAATTGTACTAATTTTTTTTATTTAGCTGTTAAGTAAAATATTTTATTTATTTTGATGGGATAAGCACAAAGATCAGAATTAAATTAATATAATTAATATCAAGCCTTATAATGAAAATTTTCCAGATGAGTAAGTACAGTAAAACAAAATGTTATCATATATACTAAAAATCCTTTCAAAGACATGTTCCCCATTCAAATAAACAATATATGTTCTTATTTAAACATAACGTTACCCAAGAAATGTTGTTGAGAAAGAAATAAGAACTAAAATGAGTAAGACATGTTATTCAAATATATAAAATATTTATTAGCATTAATGCCTTTGTCTCGCCGGAGAATCAAACTTTTCAGCCTCTGATGCTAATTGATATGTCGAGGAGATACCTAATTGTTATTAATTTTTTTACCTTTGTTAAATATCCCCAGCTATAGTAAAAATGTCTAATATTTTTAACATAAATAAATATCATTCAGTTTAAAAAGAATGCATTAGAAGTGCAGCGAAATCTGTAAAGTACTTGAATAATTGAAGTTCATTGTTATGTACTTTTAATATAATTCAGGCCCAGTGTTGTTGGAAGATATTCTGAAAAAGGGAGTTGACACTTATAAGGATGCAGATAAAGCAATACGATGAAAGCTTTCAAATAGCACATTCCTTGAATAAATTATGAAGGGAAAAAGAAAAGAAAGTATTTTAACCGCTTTAAAAAAATGTAACATGTTTAGTCGCTGCTCTAGGAGGGCTGAAACTTCGGTGTATCAGCCTATAGCCCAGTTAGAGGAAATTTCTCATTCACTGGAGAGTCTCTTGGGCTATTCAATAATGAAAATACGAAAGAAATGAATGTGGGAGCAGTGAGAAAACTAAGAAATCCTTGCATAATTTGAAGAGTAAATGCATATTTAATTGTAAGAACATTCAAACTCTCCTCTAAGCAAATAAATTAACCAGTATTATGATTCGGATTTTTACAATAACTTCTGTTTTCCGTTTTCTCACCAGAATGCAAATGAGGTAGCTAGTATTTAAATTGAGGTTTTTGGATTTTAAGACCGTGTTTCTGGCCTGCGCGTTGAACGCTACGTTTAGTTCCTACCAGCTTCAATGGTTATAATTTTCGGCTTTGCGTTATTCGGTGCCTACAAATTGATTTTGACGCTCCGGTTAGAATTATTGAGCCAGCTTTGAATAAGATTAAATGGTGTAGGCTTTGACTACTGTTCCACGTTAAACTTGAATTTGAATATTCTGTTTAGTGGCGTCACCACGAGTTGTGGCTGATACTGTTAGCACAAAAAAGGTTGATACCGTTAGCAGAAGACTGTTAGCATATTTAAGTTCTAAACTCTGTTTAATCAAAAAGGTGTTTAACCTTTCCACGCCTTTGTAGTTATTCCAGACATAGCAATAATTCTTTTTATGTCTGTTGAGGTTATTGGACTAATTCAGCTCTTGATCAAATAAAGCTCCATAGGTCAAGTCAATTACATAAATAAAAAAAATTAAAAAATCTGAAAGGCCTTCAGATTTTATATTACGCTCAAAAGGGCGTTTTCTTAAAGCTTCGTGTGTTACCTTAATTTATGAAATATCATACTCTTCGCACTTAAACCACAAAATTTAATTAAACAGCAGTATCGCAAAATAATTTAAAAAGAGCATATCTTTAGAATTTCCGATACACAGTCTCGTTCGCTGGAGATTTATTTTTTCCCGTACAGTGTTACCATTGCTCCCTTTCAAATCGTTGAGTTTGTTAACTAAAATTCGTTAAAGTTTTACAAAATACGAAATAGATAATAAAACAAATTCCAAGTTTAGGCATCCAGATGCCCATATTCGAGTGGAGGACTACGTTGTTCAAAATTTGATGTCTCTAGGTACCGTTGTTTTTTCACAGTGTGAGAAACATACATACATTCATGCAGGTTCGTCATTATCCAATTTCTTTAAATATAATGCAGGGCGATAATATTTGGTGGCAACAATTTGAAGCGTTAAACTCCCTTTATAGTGAGCCAACGCAAAATGCCAAAACGAAATTAATAGCCCTTCTGAGCTAACGCCCTTTGGGCTAAAAAAGTAAAATATAACAAAGCAAGTAAATGCTTAGAAAAAGACATTTCATGGTTCATGATGTTTTGCAGTGTCATTAGAATTTTTTCGATGTCAGGAAACTGAAGAAATTAGCAATGCCCTCGCCGGGACTCGAATTCTGGACCTCTCGAATAAGCGCCGAGTGTGCTGATCATTACACCACGAAGGCATGCTAAGAAGGCGGCAGAAATACCTTATATACTCCCCCTTTTAAAGGGCGACTGAGGATTAGGGGAGCCAATCGCCAAATCCTGGTGGTGAAGAATCATTATCCACCACCTTGTTTAGTTCGAGCGCCACTGTGCAGAAAGTTAGAATATTTTAAAATCAGGAAGCTGAAGAAATGAGCAGTGCCCTCACCGGGACTCGAACCCTGGACCTCTCGAATACGGGCCGAGTGTGCTGACCATTACACCACGAATGCATGCTAAGAAGGCGGGAGAAATACCTTATAGTTTGATATCTTACAGCACAAAGAAATCTGGCACATTTTTATAAACCTAGCTCTCGTATACTCATCAGATGTTAAATGTCACAGCAGTTTATGAAAGATTCTTAGATAGGCTTTGAGCACAGACTTCTCTCAAAATTAATAACAAATGAAAAATAGTTTCTAAAAATCTGCGTGTGTTTTCAATAAATCTGAATCTAGATCATAATTTACTTTTTTTTCTAAAAATATGCCACTGGCCGATATGAATAAAATTAATATTTACAACTGGAATAATCATTTACAAAGGCAATGCGCATTGACTTTGGCCATTGTTTCAAATAGGTTGATAGTACTAAAATTGATCGCAATTTTTTATTTTATGAAGCTTAGTTTATGTATCTGTATGTCTGAAATCAGTTATCAATGTATCAAAATCACGCTCACACCTGCTAAAATATAAAAAACGAGGGGACAATAACCATTAGGTAGAATTTCCGTAGTCTAACTTGATTAGAATTCTACAATTAGTTTCCGTAAATTATCGCCACAGAGGTGATATCAGCTAAATCAATTAACCAGACATAAATAATACAAGTAATTAGAGAGAACAGTGATCAAAATAACTAAACTTACTTTATTGATTCAATATTCGATTAAGAACTCGTATTGTTAATGGTAGTACCTATGTATAAGAGCAAATATCTAACTCACTCATAGGATGCTTCTTTATTTACGACAAAACGAATTTTCAGCCCTAACACTTAACAGATTTTCTGTCATCAAGAGAAATAAACTTTATCAAGAATTTCTCCCACCTTCTTAGTATGCCTTCGTGGTGTAGCGGTCAGCACTCTCGGCGAGTATTCGAGAGGTTCGTGGTTCTAGTCCCGACGAAGGCATTGCTCATTCTTCATGTCTCTTGCTTTCAAAAAATGTCTAATGGCTCTACAGTGGCGCCCGAACTAAAAACGGTGGTGGATGATGATTCCTCACCACCAGGATTTGGCTATTGAGTCCTCTAATCCCCAGTCGCCCTTTATAAAAGGGGGAGTATATAAGGTACTTCTCCCGCCTGTTTATCATGCCTTCGTGGTGTAGGGGCCGCACACTCGGCGCGTTTTCGAGAGGTCCCAGGTTGGAGTCTCGGGGAGGGCATTGCTCAGTTTTCATCTCTCCCGCTTCGAAATAACTTAATGACTCTACAGTGGCTCCCGAACTAAAAAAGGTGGTAGATGATGATTCTCCACCACCAGGATTTGGCGACCCTAAAGAGAGAGTATGTAAGGTATTTCTCCCGCCTTCTTAGCATGCCTTTTTGGTGTAGGGGTCAGCACGCTCAGCGCGTATTCAAGAGGTCCTTGGTTCGAGTCCCGGGGACGGTATTGCTCAATTTTTACATCCCCTGCTTTCCGAAAATACCTAATGTCTCTACAACTTATCTTATCAATTCCTTTTTTATCAGCTTCCCTCCCTGGGTCCTAAATTAATTTTGGCCAAATTACATTTTGCTACTCTATTCGCATTCGTTCTGCTATTGTTACTCTGCCTTCGCTCTTCTGTTCTGCCAAATTCTAATCTCTGAATTTGTCATATGGTTTAAAAAAGTACGTAACCAATCAACCGAAATATAGCAACCAAAACTTTTAAACAAAGTCTTATAAACAGGTCATTTGGGGGCATTGCTCATTTTTCACTTCTCCTGCTTTCAAAAAATACCTAATGTCTCTACAACTTAACTTACCAATTCCTTTTTTATCAGTTTCCCTCCCTGTGTACTAAATTAATTTTGGGTAAATGACATTTTGCTACTCTATTCGCATTCGTTCTGCTATTGTTGCTCTGCCTTCGCTCTTCTGTTCTGCCAAATCGTCATCTCTGAATTTGTCAAATGGCTTAAAAAAGTACGTAACTAATCAATCGAAATATTGTAACCAAAACCTTTAAAACAAAGCCTTGCAAACAGGTGATTTGGGATTAGAATCACACAAACATCAGTACTCATTCCAAATGCCCTCGCCTCCGCATGAAAAACATTCGAGTCATAATTCTCATAGTAGCAACTACGACATTTCAAGTGGTAATTTAGATTTACGTCACACAACATGAAGTCATAACAACATGAAGAGGACGCCTCATCTCTAATTTCAAGACCGCTGTATTTCTACTTAATAAGAAATTGATCAAACGGATGCAATAATTGCAAGTTCCTTACAATAAAGCAGTAATGTTAGCTCCGAAAAAAGGCAAGCTTGAAAATCTGCCGGCCGGTCGGGAAGTAAATAGCGCAAATTCGAGAAGTTGTTGCAACTTGGGATTTTAAATAATAGCTTTTCAAAAACTTTTGCTAGTGAGAATTTCGAGGATCCGAAATGTCTACTACAAAGAGAGAGCAGCACTAATAATTAATACATAACTGAAACAAGTATTATAATACACACTTTCTTAAATTTAAACGTGCAGTTACAAACCAGTCAACATTGGAATACGTATTCGAATCCATTATTTTAAGTCAAAAATGCCATTTAAATGGATGGTTTCTGCGCATACAGAGATTTTCTTCTTTAGGTTTCATTAGGCTTCGGCATGTTTTTAAATTTAGTAAAAAGAACTTATAGCATCAAAACTATTCGTGAACATCAAGAGGCAAAAGGAGAATGCTTTATAGAATTGTGGGTCACAGAATTTTTCTCATATTCTAGAAGTCCAACAAAACTAAGTAGTAGTTCAAACTCCAAAATTCTGATTTGGATTTTGAAATAGGATTGCTAAGCAATTTTTTCCTCTGTTAATTTTGCGCTGGCGGAAAAATCTTAATATTCGCAAACTCTTAGAAAAACATTCTAAAATTTTCGTAAATAATAGGGGAAATCTGGGTCGCTATAAAAGTATCCTGATCTCAATCTATTGAACATTTCAATCACGATTTTCAGTCATACTTTATTATGTGGAAGAACTTTAACAGTGGTAAGGCTCGAATATGGCACATGTTGTATAATCAGAATGCTTACTATTGTACTTTGTAAGCAAGTTGAGCGAGAAATCGGCAAATGTTGGTAACGTTTAAGCCATTTTTTCGATGCTTGCTGGCCGACTAGGAAGAAAATTTACGATGTATTACATTATATGAAAAAGCACCCTGCTAAAGGGAATATTTTATCTGAAGACTTTTCAAAGGTTGAGGCATGATTGTAATAAAATAATGGTTGACAACAATAAAATAGTCGTTTCACATTATGAATATCAAGTTGCATTAGGGGGGAAAAGAAAGTCTAATTAACCAAATATGGGCAATCAGTCACAATTAATTTGTGAACAATTAGATTTTCGGAGCAGAATTCACGAAAAATCAACAATAATGTCGCCGAGATTCGAGATACGGATCTTCCAGTTGTTAGATGACATATTATCCCTTACACCACGACAGTACGAACGGAGTAATGAAATGGTACCTCACGGTACCCCTACTTACAACATGAAATGGAGAACGGTCCTCACCTCTTTAGAGAGATATTACCGTAAAAGGCAACAGGCTAAAGAATTTTTAATTCGATTACATTTTGAAAACAAGAAGGTCAAATCAGAAACAAAAAGCTAATAGCTAGTAACTCTGTCTAAAGAGGTTTATTGACTTGCCAAACTCTTTACTTGAATACAGCAAAAGATTATTAATTTCTGAAATAAGAAAATACAAAATTGAAAAACAATGAAAAATTAAGCTTAAAAGTACGAATTTGAGATATAATTCAAAATCTAATTGAGTAAATATGAAGAACAAATTTTATACTAAAACTTTAACATAGTGTAATTTATCAGAATACATATAACATCCTCTCAATAAATCAGTGAGATACATACAGTGGAAGTTCGTTATCATAAATATATTTTATAAAGTTGATTATCAAAGACGCCCTTTATCGTTTCTCAACAAGGTTTAAAAAGTATGTATAGAAATGTCCCATTTTAGAAACTCTGTCGAGTTGATGAAGAGGCTTGGCATTCCACCAACACGTGGTAAAGCATCAGCTATTCGAAGGCCACATAAACATCTAATATTCATCAACTCGTAACACATCCAAATAAGATGGAAAACCTCCGTGGTCTATGAAGATTTGTGTCAAAAAGAAATCTGAACACAGTCTTGCTGTCTTGACTTTAGGAAGTAAGTTATAAGTGTGTCAGCGTATTTCAAGTGCGTCCCATCTTCTTTGCCATTCATGTAAGGCTTCTTGTTTTAAATTCTTTTTAATGTACCTAATTGGCATCTTGATGTTTAGTAGAGTGCCTTGGGTAATTCCTGCTTTTGCTTTTCGATCGGCCAATTTATTGCCTTGATAATCTCCATGACCTCTAATCCAATGTAACATGACATTGGTATGAGTCAATAACTGAATATCATGGGTAATAGAAGAAGCTGACTTGAACTTCCCAAGAGCTTTCAACGTTGCTTGGCTATCGAAGAAAATATGACATTGCCTTTTATGTAAATTTGTATGAACCCACTTTTAAGCTTGATATAGAGCATTTATTTCTGCTTGAAATACAGAACAAAAATAATTTAGTTTATAGAACGCCGTGAAAATTTCAGTGTTATCTTTAAACACGCAGAAAGCTGCCCGAACTCCGTCATCCATTTTTGATCCATCGGTAAAAATTTCATATCCTTTATTTTGGGATGGATCCATGATTCAATGGATGTGGTCTGGGTGTATTGTCCATTGTGGAATATCTTTTTCAAATTCTTGGCAGGAAATAGTCAAATTATAGAAGCTAATGTCTCAGAAGCTTCCAAATCCAATTGCAAATGCATTGGAACAATTCTAAAGAGGACTTCTTGTAAAAGCTAAAAGAATCGGTCATTGGATTTTGTAGATTTTATCCTTCACTCTCGCTGTCGGCTTACACCACCAAATGCCTAACATTAAAATGTAGCAACTCTTAGTAGAACTCTTTTATATAACTCTTTTACCATGAGTTTTGATAAACTTTTCGTGAGATTTAATTTGTTAACTATCTTATCACTTTTTGTTTTCATATAATCTATATGTGGAAGCCGTGATAATTTTTCATCGAGGATAAGTCCCAAGTATTTCATTTCTTTAACGTGGCGAATATTAGGACCTCCTATATAATTTTTGGAGGTCGTAATTTAGGACTTCGATATGGAAGAAATATTAAGGTTGATTTTTCCATGGAAAGTTCTAACTTAAATTTTCTTGCCCATTGAAGCAAACAGGAAATTGCCCATTTAGCTTTTTGGTCTATTATTGCAGCCGAAAATGCCGAGATCAGGAGTAGCAAGTGGTCAGTGTAAGCCTGGGATTTAACTCCATCGTCAAGATCTAGTACTAAAGTTCTATTCATGATAATATTTCAGAAAAGAGGGCCAGAGTTTGACCTCTGGGCACATCCTTTTCTTGTTGCTGTTCTACAGTGACATTTTAGTAGTTATATATAACGCAGCGTTCATGGAGCATGTCCTTAATTACATTATAGAGATTTTGCGGACATTTAAGATATTTAATTTCGGATAACAAAGCAATCCACCAAATATGGTTCAAAGCACTTTTGATGTCTAATTTCATTAGACAAGAATGAAGCTTTTGTTATTTGTCCACAAAAATTTATTGTTTCTTTAACAGTGTTTTAAGTACTCTTTCCAGGCGTAAAGCCGTACTGTGTGGATGCTAATTTATTATTAGAAAACAGGAAATGACTAAGTTGTGACGTTATCAGTCTATCGTACACTTTGCTCCAGGCTTAAGTAAGCAGATAGGTCTTATAAGAGTCTACTTGTTTAGGATCTTTCTTTATTGAGAAGTTTATTGAAAAATGCAGTTAATTCAAGATTTTCTATATATATTTCATAAATGATTTCCTTTGCAAATCATTAATTCCTAGCGTCTTGCTAGGACTTAAGCTATTTATCGTAATTTGTGTTTTTTCCCGCTGTGAAAGGAGTATCACTTTCTGTATAAAATAGTAGATGAATTTCTCTACATAAGTTTATGAATTTCTAAATCGTCCATCATTTTCTCTGGAGGAAAGTGATGTGATAACATACGTTTAATTGTTTCTTGTAAGTTTTGAGTTTCCGAACCGTCCAATTCTCGTATTCCGCTCAATTGGAAAGGACGTTTTAATGTATCCTTGGCGATTTCATAATGAATACCAAATGGAGATCCTGAGGAAACAGAACTAAGGTGCTTTCTCCAACATTGCCGTTTGGCATTTAGCAGTTCTCTTTTATAAATGAATAAGTTCTTTTCGTAAATAATTTTATAATGTTCTCAAAGAATATCATTTCAAGTGCATCATTGAAATGCTTTCGCTCAGCATTAACTTTCTTTCGCAGATTTTGTAATTGCAGATTCCACCAAGGAACCCTCGGCATGAGAGATGCTTGAGACTTTATTAGAGACAGGTTGTATTTCTGTACAAATGCTTTGCACCTGCTCCGAACATCCCGTAATCAGAGCATTTAGATCCAAATTTCCGTTTACAGATCCTTTAGGAATATTGTCAAAAACATCATTAAAATTAATTTTAAGCCAATCCGTTTTAAGTATAGTTATTATAGTTTCGCCTCTCGGCACCTAAACTGATACTGATATCAAAAGAGATGTGATTATGATTGCTTCCTGAGATTTCATCTAAGACCATGCAGTTTGTAATAAGAGGAGTTTGGCTGTTAGTTCTTGACGTAGTAAAGTCAATCCAACTTCTCCCCCTACTGCACAAGTAAGTTGGTAAGCTATTTGGATCATTTTTAATAAGCAGATCATGTGTGTTAATAAACTCTCTCAGTTCAACTCCTCTGAAATCTTCAAAGGAGGAACCCCATAAAGTGCTTTTGGCATTTAGGTCCCCTGTAATGATTTCATGACAGTCATATTTTTTAATTTGTTCCAAAGTACACCGAAGATTTTTCTGTTAAATCACAGGATGGTGAGCAATAACTGTTTATAACATGCAGTTTTCGATTTGAAAGTTCGATAATAATAGCCACCACATCCTTTGAGACAAAAGTTTTAAGTATGGAAGTATTTAGATTTACGACTGGAATTATTAAGCGTGGTTGTGAAGAATGATAGAAAACCAGCTTATTTGTTAGAGAGAAGCCTACTGGTTTCGATTGAATGCAATATGGTTCTTGTATGAAAGCAATATCACATGAGCTTATTTTCTGTTTAAGCTGCGCTGTGCCAGCTTCACAGTGAGAAACATTTATTTGTAGAGCTTTTATTGTTGAGAGGGTATCATTATTAACCATAATTTATTCGTCCTTTAAGCTCTTCAGTTTCAAATGTTCTAGATGGGCAGTTGCTATCATAACTATGTATGATCTGTTGAAAAACTAGATCCACTATTAGCGTTTCCTTCAGTGCAGTTTATACATTTCTTATTTGGATTGCTACATGCCTTTTAATTATGACCAGTTTCTCCACATAGCTCACAAGCTTCCTCTGTGGCCCATTTAGTTCTTATGTGGCCATTTGACTAACATTGGATTGGCTTTCAATATTCTTTGACATTTAATCGTTACCAGTTCAAACAAATTTTCTTTTAACTTCAAAAGATTTTATACATCTCCGGCTGCACTCTCAATACCCAGTGGTATTTGTCTTATGCTTTTATTGGAAAGCATACTGTAATTTGATCTGCTTTCAGACCTTCGTTTTGTGCAACCAAACTTTGCATTACTTCATATTTAGTTACATTTTTAGGTATGACTTATATCCCAATTCGATTATTTTTGCTTTTTGGGATGTTTTATTTCCAGTTTCTGTTTAAGTAGATCATTGTTTTTTATTTCAGACTCAATAATTTTGAGACCATCTTCCTAATTGGTTTCCTTATTAAGGATACCATCATTTCTAACATTTCTTAATCGTTTGATGCCCGCTCTGAGTTGAGCGGGATTGACGCGTTTAAGAAGCTGCCTTTTAGTAGTTTCAGATTCACTTGTACCTTCAAGAGGATAAATAAGGGTTACGTGCTGTTTAACTGATTTCTTTTGTTTGGGTTTTGCTTTTGGTTGTGCGGAATTTGTTTCCCCACGTCGCATAAGTTCTAGAAACAGCATCTATGTCGATGCGCAGTTGATCTAGACATTGATCAATGATCAAGTTGATCATATGTTGAACCTGATAACGAATTTCCTGAGCTCTATTTTTTTTAATATTATTTGACTAATCTTTGAATAAGTCTTCTAGTCCACTGTTAATTATTTGTGCCTCTTCAACACAACGTGTTGCAGAAGCGCTACAGTCAAGTACACGCATGTCCATAAATTAAGGATAATGCAAAATCAGGCAAAAGAGTTAGAAGCAAAACAAATCTGACTTATTTGTAAAGCTTATTTATTAAACAAAAGGTAAAGAGCAAAAATAGATGCTATATGTTTCATATTATTAAAAAATTAGCGATTTTTTCTCCCTGGAGCAAATTAGAAAAAAAAATATTTACAAAAAACCAATATTACATGGTTGGTATGATTGTTAATACATTGTATGTCTCCCAGACGATGCAATACAGTCCGTACAACGCCTACGCATGCTGAGTATCAAATTATCGATCTGATCTTGGGGGATATTACACCACTCAAAAAGCAATGCTCTCCGAAGTTCCGGTAGACATGTAGAAGGAGGTTGACGGGCTGCAACTCATCGGCCGAGTATGTCCCACACGTGCTCTACTGGACTCAAGTCCGGTGAGAATGCTGGCCAGTCCATAAGGGTGATATCCTCCGATTGAAGGCATTCGCTTAAGATGTTTGCACGGTGAGGACGGGCGTTGTCATCCATAAACACAAATTGTGTGCCCCGAAACAAACGTACATGTTGTTCCAGAATAGATTTGGCTTGTCATGGTTCCAATTTGAAAATGCAGGTCAGTTCTGGAACCCAGAATAATTCCACCCCAAACAAGCACTCCTACACCACCGTAACGGTGTCGTTCAATGATGTTTTCTTGGTGGTAACGGGCACCTGGAGCTCTCCATATCAAAGTCCGGCGAGAATCAGACTGCAAGCTAAACCTGGATTCGTCGGTAAACATCACACAAGCCCACTGTTGCGGTGTCCACAATGCATGCTCTCTACTCCAGACTAACCGCAGGCGACAGTGAGTTGCAGTAAGTGAAACGCATCTGACAGGTCTACGAGCATATAGACCAATCTGCCCTAAGCGTCTGAACACGATCTGCCTTGAAATTGTCGTACCAGTGGCTGAAGAGAGCTGACGAGACAGGTCTGAGGCTGTGCTCCGCCTGTTTCTTTTGGTAGTAACTGCCAAATACCGGTCCTCATTCGACGTTGTAACTCTGAGGCGACCTGTGCTGTAACGTCTACTCACATTACCATCATCTTGGAATCGTTGCCAAAGCCTGGAAATGACACTCTGGGCAATTCCAAGTTCGTCTGATACTTCCAGTTGGGAACGCCCACATTCCAGACGGCCGATAATTCTACCACGTAAAAAATCATCCAAATGTGTCCTTTGTGTCATAACTATTCGTTTATTGCACTGAAATGCTTATAAAGCGCCTGCGAACAATTTTTTTCTGTGCCTGTATTCCTTATATATCACTCTCTTACACTCTCGTCATTGTGACGTACCATCGGTGTCATCTGGTTACTTCCTGAAATTTGCATATGATTCTTGAAGATGTGTGTAGTGATTTTGCAGGTGATATATATATTTTAGAGTTCAATTTCCGCGTGACTCCGAATTATCCTTAATTTATGGACATGAGTGTAGTTCAATTTCATTTGGTAGTTCAATTTGGTTCAATTTGGTTAGTACTTCAATTTAGTGAAACTATACTGTCCAGAAAGGGTGTTGGCTTCCCACTACCCTGATTCACACTGAGAAAACAGTAGTAGGGAAAATTATGCTCGGAATTTAGAGTCTACGAGATAACCTCCCTACCACGTCAAGGCGCCCGAGCGATAGGAAAGCTGCGAATAAACTAAAGATCCTTTAAACAAAAATGATACTTTATTTTCACTTGCGTATTCACCTTTTGCATTTATATTCGCATACACAATCACTATTCACTAATTGCTTTTCCCGGGTGGAAGGTACCCCTACTTAAAGAACAACAGAGAAGAGACATGAGATGCAGTAGATTAAATCCAGATACTGACGAATTATCATCCACCACATTTTAGTTGGCCGGCACAGTTCAAAAACTTCTAGAATTTCTGCATCTAGAAATGTAAGAAAGCAACTATGCAGTCTCTGGGGTTTTGAAAAACGAATCTTTCGATTGCCAGCTATGCTTGATACTACTTACGCCAAGAAAATACGCACGGAACAATGAGACAATTCCTCATCTTCTTTTCTACTTAATGGACTTCCGCCCGAGTTATATGTACTGGCTTATTATTATACCCCGACAGTCTCGATTTTGCGCGCATAAAATACAACGACCTGGTTCATACTATCCGAAAGGGCAGCTGTCCCTGAGGGTTTGGAGTTTGGCTGCCCTTGGTCAACACTTAGGGGCGGACTACGATGTACTTTGTTCTACGCTTTATTGGTGGATGCTTGCCGTCCACCCCTGACTTGCGTGCTTATTCTCAGACTTAGTGTATCATGTTCCCCCTGGTTCGATCGGGGATTTATGTCTCCTTGAATCTCCTCTATGGGTTGGGGCATTATAACCGCGTAAGGTATCCTGTAAGCCAGGTCGGCTCCCTAGTGTACTGTCCGCGAGATTACTGGCCGTATGCCATTTAAGTGAGTAGCACGAAGGACAGTTTTGAACATGCAAGAGACACTCGAACAAATACCGTTGGGAACCAATTATCGTGCACTACATTTTAGTTTGAGTGTCTCTGCAAACATCATTACAAATTTCGGAACTGCGAAAGAAAAATCAACTTTGCCTTCGCCCACGGTACTTCTACTTCACAACTCGATTAACATGGGTTAGTTTGTCAGGACTGTGTGTTCAGTGCATATTCTTAGAAAACATCTTCTTGAACTGCTTAAATCCTGATCTGGAACAGGGAGCTGAATGCAGCTATGTTCTGTGGTAGAATCTTGTGATTAAGTGGTAGAAGAACTGCACTTGAAATGGATTTAAAATCCTCTTTTATTAAATCACAATTATTTACAACCACCTCCCAACTCGGGAGGGATACAGAAAGTAGAGACCGCACTTGGGTCTAAAATGAACAATCAAATAAATTTAAACTAAAACTAATTAGAAATTAAGTAGTTGTTGCTCGCAGAGCTATAACTCGAGGTTGGCCTCTAAACTAAATGGTGCGTAACAAGATTTAACTACTACTGACGCACTTAGAATTACTTCAATAAGTACTCACGTAAAAGCGCTACGACTTAGAATTTAAATACTAGTTAGTCAGGCGAACGTTGAATAGAGTGACCGTGGTCTGAGACTAAAAGCTCTCTCACTCTGAGAGGTTCCTACCTCTCGTTTAAATATAACTTGGCTCCACTTCAAATTATCATAAAGCTGAAAACGTGTGCTTCTTCTAACGGGAAGTTGAAAATGAGAACAGATAGAAAAGTACAAATTAAAATAAAACTTTGTTAGTTTAACAAAAACCTTACATACTTCCCGCCAGAATTGGCAAAAGTTGAACTACTGTGGTCCAAACGGACCATGTTGAAACTTTCAATTCTAAAAGTACTTAACTCTTCTAAACTTAGGCCAACCCTTACAAAACAATAGTTCTTGGCGAAATTTACAGACGAAGACTTGCTTTGTACATAACTCTCCATCTGTTTTTTTTTATATTTAGTTTCATCTACATCTTACTCCTTCCAGCAAAATCTGGAAGGAAAGAAATTTTAGTACAACATAATAACAGTAAGTTCTAGGTAACAGGCTTAATGTACGCTTCTTACTCGTGTAAATTCGCACACACACATTATCGTTCAAGCACAATTAAATTCTTCCCCCAATGCTCTCTCACCGGTGTTGGATGAAAAGCGAACCGCAATTGCGGGTTTTTTTCTGTATTCGGGAGTGTTCAAAACTCCCACCTACGATCGACTAACATTAGTTAGAACTTGACATATGAGACTTCAAAAGACGCCCTATAACCAGCTAAACCTGAGGTTCTAACTAGCTTCATGTCTAACACTTTAAGTGTACTTGGTGGAGAGCCTTTTTAACACTTGCATTCTAAATTTACTCAAACTTTAACTTTTCATGCATACAATTCGTAGTTTGCACATAGAATGAATGCTTCACTCAAAATTGACTTTGCACCTAACGTGCATTGATAGCATAATACCATTTGTTACATTTTGTGAAACTTAACAATTTCATACCAATCATAATATACAAATGTAGGTTAAATTTCTAAGTTTACAGCAAGTGCTTCCTATTCTTTTTCTCAAGGTACTTTTCTGAAACATCGCATTACACTGAAATAATAGTCCATAGACTAAATCGTGTTTTTCCTTTTACCGACTTTTCATTCTAGAAATTTTACAAGTCTTTCGACAAAACATAATACAAAATCATTTAGTTAACATTTTTTCAGCAGTTTTTGCTTTTACAAAACTAATCTATTTACAATGCTTCAGAATCTACTTTACAAACATTAAGTAATTTTAAATCTTTGCAGAATTACAATTTTAAACAAAAACATTTTTTCAAGATAAGTAATCATTTATCGCCATCTTGGCATAAAACTCAACCTCGCTTGAGATAAAATAGACCCTGCAACTTGCAGTAACACTCGAAAATTAACTAAACGTTAGAATAAGGAATACTACTTATCTTGTTGTGGTCAGCCATACTTTTCTTGGCCCAATCCTTGAGAGTTGGGTAAATTGAAGCTTGGGCCAGTCTCCTTGACTTTGGTTGTTGCCTATTTCCGGCTTGTTGCTCATTCCTCTTCCTCCTGTATGTCCCTTTTTCCATCCTGGGGTACTTGCGCTGGGGAGAAAGGTGATCGGCTGGACGTTTGCTCCGCTGGGCCCTTCGCTCCTGGGCCCTCGTTCGTCGCTGCTCCTGGTTCCTGCTGCATTTCTGACGTTGATCCTCAGCCTGCAATCGAGGCTGCTTGCTTCTCAGGCTCCTTTCCGATGTCTCCGCAGTCCTCTTGGCTACTTTGGACTGTCCTTGCCCATTGTGCTTTGGTCTTTTATTAGTTGCACTTGTATTCACCGACTTCTTTCTTTTAAATCCACCTCCAGTTGTGGTTTTCTGTTTCTTATTTCTTCTACTCTGTTGAGGGGGGGGCTTTCTTTTTCTGTCCTTTCGTTGCCATTGTTGCTGGTTCCTGCTGTTCCCGCTGAGGTACATCTTCCGTGGGAATGCGTTGCCTCGGATCCTGGAAAAAATCTTTAAAAATTTCCATTTTATTACGGTTGTAGAAGGGTCCACATTCCCAGTAATTTTCTCACCGTCATTTCTTCTTAATACTACAACAGCTTCTGTTATTTTCTCGATAATGAAAGGGCCTTCAAAACGCGGAAAAAATTTCCCCACCTTTTCTTCTGGGGCATTTGATAAAGCATGTTTGACTTTCAAAACTTCATCTCCCACATTATAATTGACCTCTCTTCTCTTTTGGTCATAATATAATTTTTGTTTCCTCTGGGCCATTTCCATATTACCTGTCGCTTCCCGTATCAAATTTTGAGTATTACTCATTTTAAATTCTTCTGCCCTGCCTTGGACAAAGAAAAGTTTATCTAAGGGTGTCAAAATCTTTCTTCCAAGAAACAGGTCAGCGGGTGTTTTTTGTGTTGTGTCGTGTTTGGCAGTTCTAAGGGCAAATGCAAATTCATTTATATGGCTATCCCAGGTAGAGTGGTAATTCTTAACGTAACTTCGAATGATTTTCACTACATTTCTACTAACCCGTTCCGCTACGTTTGACTGCGGACGATACGAGACCATCTTTAGATGAGGTATGCCCAGTTTTGCACACATTTCCTCAAAAATATTACTAACAAACTGGGGACAATTATCGGAAATAACTTTTAGGGGCGCCCCGTATTTTAAAATATACTTATTTAGAATTGAATCTACTAGAATTTTTGCAGACGCGCGTTTTAACGGAATCAACTCTAACCATTTGCTAAAATGGTCCACTATAACTAAAAGATATCGGCTTTTGTTAACTTTACTTCTAGGATAAGGTCCCAATAAATCGATGCCTATTATTTGATTTGGGAATTCTGATTTAATACTATTTAGGAACCCGGCCGGGCGGAAATAAACATAATTATTAAATTGACATGTTGGGCACGACTGGAGATACGCCCTAGTAAACTTTTGCAGTTCTGGAAAGAAAACTGATTCGCGAACTCTTTGGACAGTTTTTCTTCTTCCTAAATGGCCCGAAATGGCAGAATCGTGCAACTCCTCTAATACATTCAATCTAATGCTAGCTGAGATAACCGGTCTAAACTCATGGTTTTCATTAGTCGTTTTCGTATAAAATAACAGTCCGTCAATTATTTCGTAATTTGCGGCCTTATTTCTTATCGGCACAATATCCGGAAGACTGAAATTCTCAGGGTCGGCCAAATAATTGTATATATTTTTGAACTCCGGATCTTTTCCGAGTTGGGCTATTACTGTTTCACGAGATTCTAATACTTTGGATGTGAGCATGGCTATTTTAAATGTATTTCCATTTTCATCCAAATTAATTCTGCTTAAAGCATCCGCCACAACATTTTCTTTTCCCGGCGTGTGTTTAATTACTAGATTATATTCTTGTAATTTAAGTGCCCACCTTATTAATCTGGGTAATACATTTTTCCCAGAGTAGAGTCTAGTGACCGCAGCGTGGTCGGTATATACAGTTACTAGAGAACTTCCAAAGAAAACACGAAATTTATGTACTGCTGATAACACTGCGAGAGTTTCCGTTTCCGTGGCCTAGTAGTTTCTCTGGGTTTCATTTAATGTTCGACTGAAAAAGGCCACGGGTTGCCCATTTTGAGAAAGCACTGCCCCAATCACAAAATCTGAAGCGTCCGCTGAAATTTCTAGTCCTTTATCCCCCTCCGGAAATTTTAAGACGGGAGCTTGAGTCAATGCGTCTTTCAGTTATTGAAATGCCAAGTTGGCTTCTGCTGACCACGAAAACCAAGCTTTCTTTCTTTTCAACTTTAGCAGAGGTTCAGCTATTTTGGCAAAGTCTTTAATGAAGGACCGATAGTGTGAACACATACCAAGAAACGACGATAATTTCTTCGCTGTTTTAGGAACAGGATAATATTTAATAGCTATTATCTATGACTGATCCGTTTCGATACCATTTTGAGAAATTTTAAACCCTAAATGACGTAACTCTAGCGTTGCGGCAAATTTACATTTGGACGCATTCATCTTCAAACCCGCTTCATTTAAAAATAAAAATACTTTACTTAAATCTTGTAATTGTTGTTCTAAAGTACTACTTGTAATTATAATATCGTCTAAATATATGAACGTACTTTTATCAAGGACCGGTCTTAAGACGATGTCCATACATCTTTGGAACGTTGCCGGCGCGCCGGATAAACCAAAAGGCATTCTAAGAAATGCGTACGTGCCAGACTTAGTTATGAACGCGGTTTTGGGGACGTCTTCGGGTTTTACCCCAATCTGAAAATAGCCACTCGTAAGATCTAATGTGGTCATGTACTTTGTAGAGGAAATATTTTGAATTATCTCTTCGATTATCGGCAGAGGATATACGGGATATTTTGTGACGAAATTTAACTTGCGATAATCTATAGCAAAACGCCACCGCTTCGGGTGCGTAATCGGATAATCATTATTTTTCTTGCACAGAACTACTGGGCTAGCATAACTACTAGAAATCGGTGTAATTATCTTATTTTTCAACATCTCTTTGATATGGTATTCAATTATTTCTTCTTTCTCTTTATCGTATCTGTAGGGCATTTGCCTAACTGGCTGCGCATCCCCCGTTTCTATAGTATGATATACGACCTGTGTGAAACCCGGTACATCGCTAAATAAATTTGAAAACTCATCAGCAACTGGAGTTTTTCTTGTTCTTCTGCCGGTAAGTACTGCAAGTCCAGCTGCGGGGGCTTATCATTCTTGGTTTCTACTTGTTTCATCGATAAGGTTAATTCTCACCCTTTAAAATCGAGTTTCGCTTCGGCCAATCTAAAAAAATCTACACCCAGAATATTACATGTTTGCAGGTTTCGCACAATATAAAATAAAATTTTTACCTGTTCGTCGTTGATACGCACGAACAACAGTACTTTCCCTAAGCATCTACACTTCTCTCCTCGGGCCGCTATGACATTCGTGTCTCTTGCACTAAAAATTCTGTAACGGCGAAAGAGCTTCTTGAAAAATCTTTCCCAGATAAAGCTGCTTTGGGCTCCTGTATCTAACAGAGCCGTCGCCGGTATGTTGTTAATTAGAACTTCAATCTTCAGTAAACTCAAATTCTTCACGACCACTGTGTTTAAATTGATTTTGGAAGGGTTTTGCGCTGCTTCGGACTTCTTCACCTTCCTCGAGGAAATCCATCTTAGTTTAAATTCTTCTTATTTTGGTTGCCCTCGGAATCTTTGCTTGGTTTTCGATTGAATTCTCTTCGTTCGCCGCTCGATTTAGGAGACACATCTTTCTTCTGCCATTGCTTCGCCTTATTTCCGTAACTCTGGTTTTGCTTCTGCTGGGGTCTTGGCGAACTCCACTGACTTCTTCGCTCAAATTGGCGACGTCGTTCGTTGTCTGCTGTTCTTCGGTTTTCAAATTGTACGGCGAGCTCAAATAATCTGTCTAACGTCGTTGGGTTTCTTACCTCGATGAAATATTGAACTTGGGGCAGTAGCCTAGGAAGTATAATTTGAATAATTTCAGGATCCTGACGACTTCCATACAAAAGCTTGAAAACTTGAATTTTTCTCAAAATAAAATTTGACAAATCTTCTATCTTTTCCTGATAGTAACTAAACAGTTCCGCCTCCAGTCTGGCTCGATCTCGTACTATAGGAAATGCTTTCACCAAAGAATTTTTGAAATTTTCGTACGTGTATGTGGGGCTTCCCGGTTCCCCCAAGAGATTCTTTCCAATACACTTGAACCAACTCAGCGCTTCGCCCTTCAAAGCGCTGGTGGCAAGAGTGATTTTCTGAAATTCGTGCACTGGATATAGCATGAAATGGGAGTCTAGTCTTTCCAGGAAATTAATTACGGCTGACTTGACGTCAAAGCTTGCCGCTGGCTTCATGGCTGCCTGCATGGTTTGTACAATGTAGCCAAATCCTTCTAGGCCAGGAGGTGCTATCTCAGGATTCTGCACAGGTACTGCAGGTATCTCAGGTTCGTCTTTTTGTCTTTCAGGCCATCCGCTTATTTTTCTTCGGGCGCCAGTGTCAGGACTGTGTGTTCGGTGCATATTCTTGGAAAACATCTTCGTGAACTCCTTAAATCCTGATCTGGAACAGGGAGCTGAAAGCAACTATGTTCTGTGGTAGAATCTTGTGATTAAGTGGTAGAAGAACTGCACTTGAAAGGGATTTAAAATCCTCTTTTATTAAATCACAATTATTTACAACCACGTTCCAACTCGGGAGGGATACAGAAAGTAGATACCGCACTTGGGTCTAAAATGAGCAATCAAATAAATTTAAACTAAAACTAATTAGAAATTGAGTAGTCGTTGCTCGCAGAGCTATTACGCGAGGGTGGCCTCTAAACTAAATGGTGTGTAGCAAGATTTAACTAATACTGACGCACTTGGAATTACTTCAATAAGCAATCACGTAAAAGCGCTATGGCTTAGAATTTAAATGCTAGCTAGTCAGAAGAACGTCGAATAGAGTAACCGTGGTCTGAGACTAAAAGCTCTTTCACTCTGAGATGTTCCTACCTCTCGCTTAAATATAACGTGGCTCCACTTCAAATTAGCATAAAGCTGAAACGCGCGCTTATTCTAACGGGAAGTTGAAATGAGAAGAGATAGAAAAGGAAAAATTAGAATAAAACTTTGTTTGTTTAACTAAAACCTTACAAGTTTTTTTAAATACACTTCACTTCTGCGACTCGCTAAAATGAATACTAGCTCTTATGTCTATAACCTAAAAAATGGTGGCTGAAAAGTGGGCTAAATTCTAGTGTATACCTCATTAACTTTCGCAGTACATCATCCTACATGTTATTATACACAGTTTATTCACCTAAACTTATTATCATTACATACTGTTTTCTTAATTTTGAAAAGAAAACATGGGTGTGTCCAATGTTAAAAAAAGTGCAAATACACTCTGTACACTGTGCTGAATTAAATATCCCCACTGAGGTCAGAATACAGTTTTAGGAACTTCGAGTTATTAGAATCTTAATCATTAATAAGAAACTTAACACTTGCATTTGTTTTGCGAGTGACTGAGTTTCCTTTCGCTAGGCCCTGTCCTCGAACAACGCACTGGTTCCCCGATTTAGAGGATTTATGGTCATTCGTATATGACTTGGAATACCATCTCAACGATGGATATCTAAAAGCAAAATCCAGGGATACACATACCTCGAATCGAACTTAACAATACCGTTACGAGGCTCTGTTGCGCTCGAACAGACATCCGCATAAACGAAGGCTCTATCCCAGTAAAGGCTACTCATTTCAACCATGACTGATCACCCACGGGTTACAGATGCCGCGAAGACACCCATGACGGTATCCTCAGGTACAGAAAAATCCTCCCACTTTAAAGAAGTTTTTATGTTTATTAAAAAACTTAGCGTTACTAGCGGTAATTGTGTTAAATTAATGGCCTGAACCAAGCTTGTAGAGAAGCTTTCTCAAGTAAATCTCATATTCTAATACTTTTAATTTGTTTCTGTTATTCCCACAAGCTGCGAAGGCTGTCTGTGTTATTACATAGGTTGTAAATTTATTAGGCTGACGAACTAATAAAAAAGTTTCTTTTCCTACAGGTGTAAGATGAACTGATAATCACCTGACTGATATCTTCATGGATCCAGAGATTAACTTTAAGAGTAGTTAGGTTCCTTACAACTTCGGCTGCTGATGAATCTGCTGGACACTGATATTATTACGTGGTCACTCTTCTTGATGGTCATCTGGGCATGGCCTTTTTCTAATCCATTGCTGGGCTCTCCAGCATTTGTTTTGGCGGCGGTGTTCAGCTTGATACGTCTGTCTCCTCCTCTTTCCGGGAATCGTTAACGTTAGCTGCTTCGAACTGAACTTTGGCTCCTGTAAATCCGTCCCACAAGCCCCACAACTGTAATCAGTCAAGCAATGTCAATAAGTCGCCCCTGTTTGGACATGTAAACTCCTTTTGCGCTCTAACTAAACTCCCGATGCGGCCTCTTGAGGCCCAAGCGAGTTCTTGCCACTAGATAGTGGAAGGCGAGGGACACATGCCTGTTTATCTCTGGTAGACACCAGACGTCCCCGTCTTCCGTCACCTACCTACCCACCCAGTCGATTGGAAATTGTGGTGGGATTTCAGTCTACAGATTTCAACACAGGCTTTTGCACAATGATGCTGGGGAATGTCTTTTTCCTCGAATATTGAGGCCTTCTTGGCTGCTGCTTTCACTAGTCTTCGTTTCTTTTAAGCTGACAAGGATGCATGTGTCCCGAAGCCTGTTCTTTTACCGCCCTTTGCAAATTTGCTACCGTTTGCCCTCGGTCTTTTTTCCCTTGTCCACCACATTTTTCATTAGGCTATCGTGACTTTCCACAGGATGACCTCCCTTCACAAAAGCATATCTTCCCACTCAGCAAAAAGCTTGATTTGATCATATTTGCGATAAATTTCGCACAATCATTTTCTCTCAGATACAGCACTAAAGCTTGGTCTCCCTGTTATATAGGGTCTTTTGGACTTGGGGAGGGGAAATTTCCATGTGTCCTATATGGCCCAAAACAAGGAATGTTTTCAGTACTTTATACCTCAACTCAAAAATTTTATTCTTACATCCCCTTGCCACAGTATACCTTTTGTTTGGGGCATGCTTTATCTGAATTTTCGGTTGCCTCGTTGAGGAATTTTTCAATATTCTTCGTCGTAAATTCTTGTTCCCGCTTTCAAATCAAGAGAAGCTTATCTAAAGCGCGATTAATTTTATTCCTAAGACTAACTCAGTGGTCTTTTTCTATCGTATCATAGCTGTCGTCAAAGCATATCTGAACTCAATAATACACTAATCCGATACATTGATAACAAAATTTCGCGCATAAACGTATAATTTTAATTCTGTTGATGCTTTCTACTGTATTATACTCTCTATAATACTAATAACTACTCTACCGACAAAGCTCCAGTTTCTACCACTGAATCTAACACTACTCAGATTCAGTTTTTCTACCATCATTCTACATTCATACTTCAGTGCTAACTCTTGGCGCTTTTTGGATTGCGGAGGCAGCTGTATAAAATAGTGTACGTGTGGCAGCAATATGAGAGTGAATCAAGTTTATCATTTTCCTTATGCGTTCTCGACCAGTATGATTTTATGAGTTTTACCTTTCGTAAAGCAAACGATGTTAATTCATATCCCACTATCTTAAATTTGATACATAATTCAGCCTTTTATCACGCTGTACCTTTTACTGGAGAAAATATCTTAACCAACGACACTTTCAGCAAACTGAATTTATACGTTTCCACGCCTGCACGCGTAACACCGATGCAGATACTACTAATCAGTGCTAACACAAACTTTCCATTTATACTGTGCATCTGACATCGCTTTCGGGTTTGCTGTTAAATACCATACTGTTGTTGACTAATCTCGCTTGTCTCACATCAGAGCAAGCCCATGAAATTCATCCTGGCTAGAAGGCAAGATTTCGCCTGTCGTTGACAAACCATACAGGTGACAGTATGACTTTGCTCAGTTCCGCCCCCAATTTTGAAGGTGAGGATGCTGGAGAGGATGGATTCGAGGGTCTCCCAACCCTCTTCCCATACTACCAGCCTCTAGAGAAGACCTCCATGCCGCATATACACCACATTTACAAACATCCATGGATTCTCCGGGATGCAGAACCGGGCCCTTCGATGCGGCAGTAGGTTCTCCTAACCACTATAATATTATTGATACAGATCCTGTGAAAGAAGCTTTTTTTTAATGGGATAAGAATACAATGATAATCCCATCCGCCCCCTCCCCAAAAAAACTGTCATGGGTGCCTTTAGTTAACATTACACCTGCAGCAATGCGTTTAGGTAGAAATGTGAAATTCAATATTATAGCAGGGTCTGATTAACTATTTAGCAAAATAACCATGTCCTTAGGGCATCAAAGAATGAGAACATCATAAAAAGGCGGCAAAGGACTGACTCAAGGAAAGAGGGTAGCCAAAAAATTCCTTTTGCCGGTTTTACAATGGTGATACGGTGCAGCTGAACCAAGATGAAAGAGAGAAGGAAAGGGAGGGAAAAATCGGCTTCCATGCCGTAATTAAATGTGGAAGACAACAAAATCTTTTAAGTCGTCTAAATGTCTTAATGGAGCCCTTCTCTAAAACAACCGTACTCGAGCGTCACCGTCGAGATAGATAAGGCCTGCGCGCTGAGTTACTACGTCACTTGTAGGGGACCGGTCTTCGAGCAGTTTAGTTTCCTTACCAAACACCGTTTTTCTAAACCTATCTATGAAATTGATACATCTCGTACTATACATTCAGTCTAAAACAAAGTTACAAGCGGCTATATAATGTTTTACAAAGCTTAAAAGAATGTGAAATATTTTCATTCTTTCGTTGTTATTTATTTTCAAGATAAAAGTATTTGAGAAAGCTGTGGTGCTACTAAAAGCAAATCATTTCGTTGAAGAAAAAATTGGTTTTAAAACTGAAGTAACGAAAATTTTTACTTTGATTTTTCTGTATTGTATTTGTGTTCCTTTCGCTGATTCCCATCCCGCATCAAATTGTTTGTTTCACCCACTACTTGAACAAAATGTTTGCCAGTGGGAACACATATTATTTCTCATTCCATAATTATTGCATATTTTTATTTTTTATACCATATTAATGTAGCAGGATTATAAAACATCAAACGAATGAAAGAGGATACTTAATATTTAGACTAACATTTAAATGCCTTATATCAGTCAGAAATGTTTTCTGAATGTAATAAATTACTAAATAGTCTATTTTTAAAATTATTTGTTTCTTACATATTGTATGTTAATCTGCGTTACAGTTAATGTTTTTTTCTTAAGAAAAAAGTTCTTTAAATAAACCTATACACAATTTTTTTGAAAAGAAAATATTGTAAAAATGTATGAAATATTTAAAAAATAGTTTAGAAACCGAAATATCTTGCAAATAGTTGCATTATACCGATTTAACTATATGCGTTTCTTCTATTCTGAAAGTATCTTTTCTATTAATATCCATATGGGAAAAAAATATAAATCATAACATCATGTCCAAAACTTATTTTTATAATGTAAGCAATTTTTTTAACTTGCCTTACGTGGCTTTTTGGTGGTGCCACGTACTCAAATTAAAGAACGTAATTCAAAAACTAATTAGAAAAGAACTGTTTTTAAAATTCCATTGAATTGATATACAACGAAGACAAATATGCGTACATATCAACTCAATCACTGCTATTTTTTCAATAACTGTAAATTTCATTTTACAGTTCCGTAATTTAATTACCTTAAAATGAATCTTACGTACATTACTTTAGAAACTTTTCTATCATTCTCAGAAAGATTTATATTGCATAACAAATTTTAAACAAACTGATTACATGATGATAACAAGTGTAAAAACAAGTTGTATTGGGTACTTTTCATAATTTCCTTTGTATCCAGGAGCAATGCAACGAGAAGACATAATAATGATAACACAATTCGCACGAAAATATGGAGAAACGAAAATGTAGTGTATCACTAAGCAATTAACTTGAAAAAGCAATGAATAATGCAGAAATGTTAATAAAACTAACGAAATCTTTGGATTTAACAAAAGCGTGTGAAGTATATCTAACAGCGGTAAGAGATCGACGACTCGAGGCCTAGGGCATA